>CAJQUN010000038.1:4524163-5124163 GCA_907163345.1 Haberlea rhodopensis | reverse complement strand
ATCAACGTGAGTTGGAATCCCGAGTCACTGTCTTCCTTTTGTTGCATCCTTTTATAGTTGAGGGTAGCAACGGCATTGTTTCCCTTAATGTGCAACTTTGACTCTTTTTAAACTCTGAGAAAGCTACAGTCTTCTTCTTCAGGACACTTGCCGTTCTTGTGTATACTTTTGGCGACTGTCAGGTAAGCTCTCCTTTGTCTTCTTACCTTTAATGGCAATCTTCGACTTTTGATCCTTTGTAGCATTAATTACAGCATTAAATGCTACAATAAATAACCGTTGATGGTTCGGACTGAGAAGCCATCCTTTATGTATCTTTGACTGCTCTGATCTGATAAAGGTTGAGATCGATCTGAAGTATCGATCTAGTCAGTCTGGAATCCATCGATCCGGTCTGATATGTGATATGCTTTATCAGCTTGCTCTGTTTTGCGCGATCGATCTGGTATGCCTGATTTCCATCGATCCGGTCTGAAATAATTTGTCATCTTGCTCTGTTTTGTCCGATCGATCTGGTCAAACTGATATCTATCGATCCGGTCTGAAATGTTTTGTCATCTTTAAAATCTCATCGATAAGGTCCGGAACTAACAATTACTAATGACTAGATTTGGGCAAGTCCATTGAATGACTAACATGATTTGTGGCAAGGCAAAATTTGGGGTCATCACACCATCCGTCCTTTTTCTTTTTTTTTTGCATCGAGTACTGTTCCAGTAATGTAATGACCTTTAAAATGTTTTTTTTTAGAAAATAGCTTTTTGATTTTGTCAAGTATGAATTGATTTTAAAAAAAACAGAGAGTTCAAAATATGTTGTCTTGTCAACATTTAATAATATTTTTTTTATGAGTGATTTTTTTTAAAAAAAACAGAAGAGTTCAAAATAGGTTTTCGTCGTGGCAAATTTTAATAATATTTTTTTATAAAATATTCAGCACGATAAATATTTGGTAGAATACAGGTCGTCGTTTTGCTTGTTTGTATACGTTTTGATTTTTGGCTTACTTGCGACACATTGCTAATATGCGTTTGTTCTCAATTACCTTTATTATGATCTTATCTCAATTTTTAAATTAATGTTTTTTTTTAATAAAAAAACTTGTTGATTTTGTCAAGTATGAATTGATTTTTTAAAAAAACTGAGAGTTCGAAATAGGTTTTCGTCGTGGCAACCTTTAATAATAATTTTTTATATGAATTGATTTAAAAAAAAACAGAGAGTTCAAAATAAGTTTTCATCATTGCAAACTTTAATAATATTTTTTCATGCAATATTCGGCATGTTGAATTTTTGGTAGATTACTGGTTGTCAGTTTTGCTTGTTTGTATAAATTTTGATTTTTGGCTTATCTACGACCCATTACTAATATGTGCTTGTTCTCAATTACTTTTATTCTGATGTTTGGCATCAATTTCCCTTCATGTATAAGGAGATTAGATCAAAAAATTTAGAAAATATTAAATTATGATAATTATATATTACTTGTTTGATAATGATTTGAGACGTCACATTTAGATTCATATTTGTGAGAAAGTATATATATAATTATAAAAGTGTGATGATTCATTAATCATGAGGTCATATCAACTAATATAAGAGCAATATCCTAAAATAACAATACAACAACAATAAACATAAACTATAATTCCTCTTATGTGACGCTCACGCCTGCTATGAGATACCGAGCACATATCAGCATTATGAAATGAGCCATCATCATTTTGAAAACTCTTGCGAATAACTTTGATTGGTATTGGAGTTTGTTGATAATAACTCTTATTGTGTACGGCGCTTTGTTGAACATATATACCAGATAGAAGCTCATTGACGCGGTGCCAAATTAACTAGTAGTATAATAATGGGATTGAAAATGCATGTGCAGAAGATGCTCAGACATAGAGATGGATTCACCAAAAAAAAATAAAAAATCAAACATAAGTTTGAAGAATGTTAGGATTTAGGAGTGACCCTTTTTTTTTTATTATCTCTATGGCTCTGATTTGCTCCCAAATTCGGCAGAGTAAAATAATTGAAATAGTTTCAATCACAAAAATCATTTAATTAACTTCATGAAATAAAAGTTGAAACAAAAAAACGTCAAGGAAAGCATCTGAATGGAGAAAATAGTTGTCAAAACATGTTTGGATGGAATTTCTCTGCAATAGAAATCCAATATTATCAACTGAATAGTATTCTCAAGAATTTAAGGCAAACATTATCGGAACACCAAAGAATTTCTTGTTTGGCTAAACTCAGCAAATGCCAAGTCTCAGTCGATACAATATTTCTTGTGGGGATCAGACAGATTAATCTCTCTTTCATCTCAATTTAATTTTGACCCAAAATAATAATAATAAAAAGATGAAAACCACGTTACTTTGACTCAAAAAGTTCTAAAACCTCTTTTTTATATTACTCCGATAGCTTCCAAATTTGTCGGCAAGAAATAGTTCCTCATTTATACATATAAGAATGGTTGAAATTTTTTATGTTAATAAATTACGAACATTATGTTTATACCTTGGCATTTTGTGTTCCAACTTCTAAGTTCCAACTTCCTGTTACACCAGTAAATATAACTGACGCTTTTCAGTGCACTCCATCACCCCCATGACCATTTTTTCAGGTCTTCAACAATGCCACATGTTGTAATAGCCTCCAGCTCGCTTGTCAACCACCACCGTACGGCCTCCGCTGCTATCGACAGCGTTCCAACCTCCATAACCTTCGCCTTCCCCACCACCATCAAAACCCTTGCTTTGTTTCCCATCACCAACGCCATAGCCACCGTTCCCTCCCCCTTTGCCACCAGCCCACCAACACTATGCTTTACTCGCCACCAAAATCTCCACAGTCGTCACCGAATTAGTATAATCACCCGATGGGCTTTATGGACCTTAGCCCAATTAGCTAGCTCATTACCTCTATAAATATCATTCCATCTAGGGTTAAAAATAACTTCATTCAATACACTCTAATAAGCCGTCATCACGCTAGCACTGGTGCTTGTAGATCTGATCAGGTTGATTGAACTAAAGATCACAGCCATCAGATTGATTTCGCTATTATCGGTAATTTCTTTTCGTGTATTTATATTCGATTTATGCACGTTATAATATATGAATCAAGAGCGATCAATCCGTATCAAGTTAGATTTGTTTATGTTTTATTCCGCTGCGTTTGGATCTGACGCCGGGATACGGAAACCCAACACTGCCCACCTCGGTCATAGCTCCGCCTTGTCTGCCACCACCGTAACTATTGTTTCTACCTTAATAGATTGGATTCTTTGGTTGCAATGCCTGCTTTGAGCAAGTAGACGGCGCATTCCTAAATTATTTTCCAAATAAGTATATTTAGCAAAATTAATGCAATCAATCATTCATCTGACATAATACAGTCCATGTAAAGGTTATGCCAGAGGTGTTGGTGATCCTTGACCTTCATGGGGAGGTATCGGAGAGTGGCCATGCTATAGGAAGATGAATACCTTGATGTTTTGAATCGGTCTAACTAGTGAGATGTTATTGGGAGACATTATTCCATTGTAAATGGTTTATTGGTGGAACAGGAATTGTAGCAGAGAAATGGAATAGACAACTCAAAGCCAGAATACAGGCGCAAACAAAGCTTAAGGATTGGATCCCGTATGGTAGCAACCAATAAACCGACGCAAACAAAGCTTACATATATATATAAATAAAGTTGTTGCCGACTCAAATTAATAATTAAAAATGGACAAATCAATATAGGGTAACATTTGGCACATATTTATGTAAGAATCCACAGCGAAATAAAACTACTGTGGACCTAATAATCCATTCCCTACTCTAGCTTTTACAAATCTTGTGATAAATTCCCCTAAAGATTTGACTTTTATAGTGCTGGGGTCAACGAGCGAGTTCTGATTTTGTTGTATAGCCCAATTGCTGCTCTATCTCCCAAGTCAACTTTGGTGTAACACCGTCATGTATCGGAGCATAATCCTGCACAAAACATCGTATTTTTACTCAGCAATAGAATAAATGGATCCAAAAAATTTAAAATTGAGGAAACATATATGTTGTACCTCAAGCTTGGACATGAGTACATGGGCAGTTGGGGCAGAGACAATGATATGACGGGCAGACGGGGTGATGAAGCCCTCATCAACGGCCTTGTCTATGAAAGACAATAGTGAGTTGTAGTAACCGTCTACGTTCAGCAAACCCACCTGAAAATTTAAAAAAATACAAAAAAGTAACCATGAATGACAATTCAATAATGATATTGCATGCTCGTTTGCTCGTGCTTATGGAATGAAAGGAACAAGAGAGTCTTTGATGAGAAAATATCTAATATCCTCGGCGTGGTGGAGAATATAAAAACGAGGGTTGATATGGATCAAAGCCTTGAAAAACGATATGTTCTCCTACTCCCTAAATCATTGGTCTTTGGTACCGGTTACGTGTTTGAAGTCTTTGTAACATTTTAGGACAAAGCTTATTACTATGTTGTTATCTATGGCTGTAAACTTTTCGGGTTGTAGTTCCTATTGTACTATATTTTATAATATTTTTTCTCTTATCAATTTTTTTTTTTGAATTTGGAGGGTTACATTTTAGT
The DNA here is from genome assembly GCA_907163345.1 of Haberlea rhodopensis. Classification (NCBI taxonomy): domain Eukaryota; kingdom Viridiplantae; phylum Streptophyta; class Magnoliopsida; order Lamiales; family Gesneriaceae; genus Haberlea; species Haberlea rhodopensis. Next base: position 5,119,555 of record CAJQUN010000038.1, on the reverse strand, counting down.
AGTAGAGTCGTGATTGTTGAGTTGAAACAAAATATATAAATATACATAAAAATATATAAATTTGTACTAACTTTTAAAAAAAAAATGCAACATACCGGTTTGTCATGGATTCCAAGTTGAGCCCAAGTGATGACTTCTAGGAGTTCCTCCAATGTACCATACCCACCTACATATTTATTACACAAATCGATTTTTTTACCCAATTTGTTTACCAAATTTCACATGTGCATGTAATATCGAGTACTACAAGAAATGACAATAATGCAGCAATTTTAAAATATTTATAGTACCCATCGGATGGAAAGTTGTTTTTGACGATACTATGAAAATATTATCATTATCAAAGCAACTAATAATAACAACTCGATGTCCTAAATAATGCGAGCAGGCAATGTAATGAAATTACCAGGTAAGGCAATAAAAGCGTCAGCTTGCTTGGCCATTTCTGCCTTTCTTTGGTGCATATCAGACACCGCTTTCACTTCTCCAACAGGCTCGCCCGTGATCTGATAAAAGTTCAAACAAATTAACTTAGTTCCCGGCATACACTATCAAGCGTGATTGTACCTTATAGCAACTACTTCATATCTATCTTCGTTCTACGAAAATTTTAAACTCTAGTTGTTATAGGAATCCATTCTAATCTTTATAAACCATTTTAAATTCAATTTTTACTCAGGTGGACGATGCTATTATATACACCCCTATTGCATAGTGTTTGTTATATTTTAAATCATACAATTTTAATTACCTCTATTGGCATTAGAGTTCTAGGAATGACTCTGCAAAAAAAAAAATTAAATAACATCGATAAATAACACTTGAGGGAGGGGGGGGAAGAAATGAGCAATTTATATATATATATAATAAAAATAAAAAAAATTTACCCTAACACGTGGCGCCCACCATCATACACAGCTTGGGAGACTAGACCCATTAATCCAATACTTCCACCTCCATAAACCAAGTCTATGCTCCTTTCAACCTGTCCATTATTCATAATATTTTTTATTATATTATTAATTTATATAATTTTGTACGTTCATTTCTTACATAAACAAGCAATATAATTTCATTGTGAATCATATTATTATATGATGATAATTAATCAACTGAAATAAGAAAGATTCCACGTTAATCTTGCTGATTCAAACATTACAACAATTTCTCAAATTTGCATATATATTATAGTCTCATTTGTTCATTATAAATAAATCTTATCTATCACAAAATAAAATAATTCTTGATGTACTGGATTGATTTAGTCCTAACTGTTGGCGATAAACAGAAATCGAAAAAAATACATATAACCGTCTAAATCGGTTGTGGTCATTTAGCCCACTTAATCCGACCATTCCTAGATAATATTGATTGATGATTGCCATCCAGACCTATGCAAAAAAAAAAAAAAGTGAGAAATTACCAATTCTCTGCCAAGTTGTATAGCTGCAAGTTGGTAGCTCGGATTTTTTCCTGGACTGCTCCCACAAAAAACACATATCCTCTTGAATCTTGATGGTTTCATTGGCTGCTGCAAGTTATTTTCCATTGTCAACACCTATTTTTTTTTTAAATTTTCTTCAAACGGGATTTTTATCTTGTGTGTGAAATAAGGAATGGGAAAAAGGGTAGTGAAAAAATTGTGTGAATGGAGTGTAGATTAATGGGCTGTGGCTGTGTATTGAGAAAGTCAGCAATATTTCTTGATTTTGCTGTGTTGTTTAGAACTGAGAAAGAACAAGAAAATGTGTAGAAAGGAATGAGGGGATGGTTCTTTGGTTAGTCATTGGTCCCCTTTTATATCCAAATTAGTCATGGGTTTCCAATACATTATGTACACTTGCCACCAACTGTCCTTTTTTATATTTATGATTTTTTTGGGGATTATTTATTTATTATTTATATTGATTTATTTTTAAAAAAATTAATTTTACTACTTTGGGTAATTTGTCCTTTTCAGTCTAAAATCTATAGAGATAAAGTTTCTAAGGACAGTGCTTGGTGGGTGTGTCATCACATTTCTTTTATTGGGTATTTCTTGTTTTTCGTCTTTAGAATTATTTTTGGCAAGCTCTGTAAATCATGTTTTCGTATGACCAAGAAATTAGCATTAAGTATTGCCTCACGAGTGATCGAGTTGGTGGAATATATTAATATAGAAGTTTTTGGTAACAAGTTTGATTCTCCCTATCAATATTTTTTTGTTAAATATATCGTATTGGGCTTGTCTAGTGCAGTTAAACTGGTTTTCATGTTATTTTATCAGCCCAAAGATTTACTCAATACGCATATAATATATATGCGGCTACGAGTTTCCTGCCATAAAAAGAAAAAAAGCACGAAGTATTACTTGGAAAATAGATAGTACAAATACATTATATTTTGTGATATATATATATATATATTAGTTTTTGTTGGCACCGCACAAGACGCGGTGCCAAGTACAACATGTTGGTCAAGTTTTTTCTTAATTTGATCGAAAATAATATTTCAAATGATTGACTTTAACAAACTTTTTAAAAAAACGACTATAATACGGTAATTGAATTGAAAAAAATAACATTTAAAGTTGTGTGCATTAACTACTGATTAAGGTATATTATTTTTCTAATCGGTTCAGATCAAATCAACGCATAATTATTTAACAAAAAAAACAAAAGAAGAGGTTTAGTTAAACAAAAAAAAACTTTTTATAAAAAGAATTTAATGAATAGTAATTTATTATTCTTACAATAGTAATGAACAGTAATTTCTTATATATATATATATTTATTTATTTATTGCACGTGATCATGTCTGGCCAATAGGCCCCAAACTCCTTCAATTATGACCGAAGTACAAAATAAATAGGAGAAGTATACATTGAAATATTAACAAGTGAAGCACATTTATTGTGAAGATGATTCCTAACAAGGAAAACATGAAACGCAAATATTAAAATCAATTTTGCATAAATAATTAATTAAAGAATTCCAAATTTATAAATTAGACTAAAAATCTTAAAATTAAGTGAGATGGGAAATGGGGTCCTAAGTGAGTAGATGCTCCCGTGACGGTGCCGTATAGAGGTGCACGTGCGCTTCACTTAAGGCCATACATAGGAGGGACCAAAGCTCCAAGAAACCTATTCAAAGGACCGACCTCTCCTTAACCACACAAATTTTCAGACCAAAATTCTTCTCCTACCACAGCTGATATTGATTGAACATCAAATATCCTACATACCCATATATTATTTTGCTTCTATACTATAATTTTTTACATTATCTCTATTATTTATTTTATCTTTCTCTTGATGTAACACCATTTGCAATAATGGGTTTTTTCAATTACCAGCTAGCTTCAAGTATATATAAATTAAAGCGAGCATCATGCCTTGCCGGAATGCTAAAAACTCATCCTCTCTTTCGAGATGACTCGAGTTCGAGTCGAGCTGTGAGCGCAAAAACTTTCTCTACCACTATCTAAAAAAAATAAAGCTACAGGCAAGAACAAATAATTTTCTCCTGAAAAGACCTTCAATTTAAATTATATCAACTTGATTTCTACGCTATAAGATATTTTAGCATCAAACTGAAAAAAAAAACCATTCTACCTATTAATTAAAATGGTTGCAATTGTATTTACACAAAAGACAAACTTTCCCTAATTACACAATTAAAATTAATATCTCAATATTCTACTTTATACATTACTTATTGCGTAATTGAGAATTTACAAGTTATGGTAGTTATTTATTAGATACATGAGCTACTCCACTCACCACCAATTGATTTTGAGTTGGAACCAGATATATTCATAACATTACTCCTTACTCGTATTCATAAAAATTACCTATTCGTTTTAAATATATATATATAATTGTATGATATGTGAAATATATAAAGAGAATTGTAAGAGCATTTGGGGTTAGAGATTTGCAGTGTTTCTTGTACATTAGGTCCATTTCGCGGCAGAGGTCAAGTTGTGGTTAGACTACTGAAATAATCGTTGACATATCCATTAAATAGTAAACAAAACTTAAGTGGGCATCGTTGAATATAATTGCTTAGCAACCAACTGAACACCACGATCAAATAATATATATTATTATTATAGAATTAATCATACGTATCGGAAATTTGAGCCATTAATTTAAAAAGATTAGCTGATTATTAGTTGGCTAAAGTATATCGTGGATGATTTCCAAGAAGATTCTTCCCATTATAATGGAGACTAATTTTCTTTAATTATTATTTTTTGGTGGGTATATTATTTTTTTAAGCTCTCGTTTCAATCATGCTTGGAACGTTGAGTACAAAGGGTGTTCAAATGGATGTTTTCTTCTTCGTTTTGAAGTTTCGAAGGAGTATAAGCTGGGTAGGTATCACATGTTATTAGGCTTCAACTTACGCACCAGAAAATGACCTAATCGAAGGTAGTAGATAAAAGTGTGAGCTAAGGTCATAATTCGATTCTCCCTATCAACACTTTCTCGGTCTGAGTCGGGCTTGCCTAGTGGGGTTTACCTAGATGACGTGGTTTGCATACTATGTCAGCCTATAGGTTTATCCAATATGCACCATAAGGGTAGAGGTTGCGGGTTCCTGGTCACAAAAAAAATAGTTATTATGGTAATTTATAATTGAAAGCTTTTCTAATGGGTCACACCCCGGGCCTAAGCCCGCGTAAATGCGACATCACAATAGGATCCTATAGAAACTATCCATCATTGCTATACGAAAATGGTTAACTCAAGTTGCAATAATTGTCCATTATAAGTGTATCATATAATGTAACAAACGTATATATAGATACACATTAAATTTTAAGTTGAATTTTTTAATGATTAGTAATTATATTTAAAAATTACTTATTCTCACAGATGAAAATAATTTTTTTTATAAAGACATAAAACAAAATTGTCAAAACTTAAACGCAAAGGTACCGACTTTTACCTCAAACATATCTTCACACTTTATTGTGTGTTTTTTTTCCTCTTAGTTTTCAACACAAAGTAGCGTGAACAAAGGAATCTGTCTTGTTGCCGACATTCCCTAACCAAGCCTACATTCTAGTCTACGTTCTACTTTGAGGAATATTCCAACCGTAAAATAACTGCTCTATTTTTTAAGGACGCAAGAAAGTCACATTTCTGTTTTCTCTTTCTCGGATGCAATAAAAGACCCTTCATCATTTCTTTCTTTGAAACCCATATTTCAATTAGTTCTTTATTCAGTAAATTTTAATATATAGGGTCACATATAGAGAAAATAAAATAGCTGTACATGCATGAATATAAGTTATTGGTGAGTAATAATTGTGTCTGCTAGGAGAGAACGAAATGTGGTGATTGTGCGGCTATATGGATTAAAAGACTTGAGTTTTTGTACCATTACCACTATCTATAATTTTTGGTAAAGCGACAATCGCTTAATCCTATAATTGGTATCAAAATTAAGGTCACGTGTTTGATTCTAATGGAACGTGAGTAATGCAATTATTGAGATGGTTGGTCTTATTAGGAGAGCGATCATAACGTGGTGTTTGAGTTGTTTTCGGTTTAAAGATTTTAGTTGCACCTCCAGCACCAACTATAACTTTTGGTAAAACGACGGAGTTTGGTCCTACACGAATTCACACCTTAGATCAAGGTAAAAAGAAACACCAATTTGAGTGGGTCAAATGTTTTTGCACTATCATTAAATCAAAATCACTTGTCAAAGCCAACCGTAAATCATTTGGATGCATGTGGTGAAATATTTTTTGCGGTATTTCTAGTTACAAATTTGTACCCGAGATAGATAGATGTGGGGTTATTTAATTAAATAACCTACATACAATAAACAATTACAAAAATAACCTGAAAAATTAACAAATTTTAAAAGTAACCTTACCCGCCAACTCAGTTGGCAGGTCCAATAGGTGACGCCAACTGAGTTGGCGTGACCATATAAAATATTGGTCACGCCAACTGAGTTGGCGTGACCAACGTAGAATAGTAGTCACGCCAACTCAGTTGGCGTGACCTTTGTTTTATACGGTCACGCCAACTGGGTTGGCGTGACATTATTATAATAGTTCCGCCAACTCAGTTGGCGGAACTATTTGTGTTATAAATAGAGCCCTCTGCCTCTGATTTCTCCCACCCATTCACGATTCTCTTTTAATATTTTTATTATATGATAAAATTCTGATTATGCTCTGTAGTTGCAGCTTTAGCTGATCTTCTACATCAGAAAAGATTTTATTAGCTACTAGTAATAGTTATCTATAGTTATCAAAATATGTCTATTCAAGTTTTATTTTATTGGGGGGTAATATTATACAAGATTCTGAGTTCGTCCGATATGATCGTGGTCCATCAAGAGGTACAACTATACGGCGTACAATTAATTTTCTACAATTATTAGATAAAATATATGATATCACTGGGTTCGATCGCAACCAGTTTCTTTTGAAATTATATGCTAGGCATATGTTCAAAGATTTTTCGGGGTTACGTCAGACTATTTTACCCATAGATGATGATTACAATTTAGCATGGCTACTTGATTCAGAACATGGTCATACTTGCTTGGAATTTTATATACAAGCAGATTCAAGGAATTATGATTATATTCCAGAAATGCCAATGAGTGGCAGTTTTTCAGAAGGATGACGACATCTGTTATTCAAGAGACGTCTGTTGCTCGACATCAAGCTGAGGGTTCATATAGTGGTAGAGACCGAGATGATCATCCAGTAGATGTTGATAATGTTGCCGATGAGCCACGAGCAGACAGTTTTGCTGATTTTGGTGATCAAATTAATTCTGAACCAGAGGGGATTCCACCTGATGATGAGACTGATGCTGATGATGATGAGTTGATATTGGTGTGATGGCAGAAGCAGTTGAAAACCAAGATGAGGGGGCACCAATGAGACGAGAAGTGTCAGTTACAACCATGAAAAATGATCATAATCTTTATCCAACAATCCCATTCTTTTCATGACACATCCAGAAGTTTTTGGAGATTCGATTGACAATCCAACAGGCCGTTGGGGGAGTTTTTATGATTACTCCAAAGGTGAAATCCATCGCAACTTGGTCTTCAAAGATAAATCTCATCTGCAGGCAGCTGTGAAGGATTATTCAGTACGTGTTGCAAAGCGTGAGTACCACGTTGTTAAGAGTACAAAAACATTATGGAAAGTAATATGCAAACACGGTACATATGATATACCTTGCAGATGATACCTGCGTGCATGTTTGGATAAAAAAGTTGGGTTATTCAAAATAACCAAATATGGTGGTCCTCACACTTGTCTGCTGAGTGAGCTGTCGCTTGATCATTCGAACTTGGATAAGAATATGATTGCTAGCTTGTTATTGGGAATCGTTCGTCGTGATCCAGCTTATGAAATCAAGTATGTGATTCAAACAGTGAAAGATAAGTATGGATTTGAAATATCATATGCAAAAGGCTGGCATAGTTTGAAACGTGCAGTACGGAACGTGTATGGAACCTGGGAGAGCTCGGTCAATAAATTACCTTTCTATATGGGAGCTTTGCAAAAGGCTGACACCATCTCTCTACTAGCGCCGTGATTAAATGAGGGTCAATGGTAATCTTATTACACCTATATACACCATAAAACTCAAACTCATTTAACATACTTACAAAACGTATGTCTAATGGGCAAAGATCCCAAAAATAGCTCCCCGGATTTCTCACACGCAAGGGCCGATCAATATCACCTGCCCATACATCTTCAGAACGATGACATGACTGCAATGACAACAGATGATCATCGATTGGGCCTGGTACAGTCATCGGATCCATCCTATTATATGAAATAAAAAATATATTAGTACATATAGACAACATAAAGTAAACAAAATAATTTAAAACTGATAAAACATGACGAAGCATAGCAGCCACCGCCGACAACCACCAGCCATCAGCAACCGGCGACGGCGACGGCGGCAGACGGCGGCGGCGGCAGACGGCAGCGATAAAAATGCGATAGAAATTAATACACGACGACATGATTTTTACCTCTAAATTCTGAAACTATGAAGTGACTGGAAGCAAAATGAGAAAAAAAACGATTGTAACTTGGAGGTTGCCGATGAAGAAATATAGACTGTAAACTGGAGGTTGCCGAAGAAGAAGGGGGCGGGCAAATTTATAACACCAAGTCACGCCAACTGAGTTGGCGTGACCATTAATTGATCACGCTAACTGAGTTGGCGTGACCCTTGATATTAATTGGTCACGCCAACTGAGTTGGCGTGACCAATTATTCACGCCAACTTGCAGAAAGCTGGCACCAGTTGGCGTGAAATAGTGGTCACGCCAACTGGGTTGGCGTGACTACTATTCTACTTTGGTCACGCCAACTGAGTTGGCGTGACCAATATTTTATAGGGTCACGCCAACTCAGTTGGCGTCACCTATTGGACCCGCCAACTGAGTTGGTGGGTAAGGTTATTTTTAAAATTTGTTACTTTTTTTGGTTATTTTTGTAATTGTTTATTTTATATAGGTTATTTAATCAAATAACCCGCTAGATGTGTTTATAGTTTAATAATAAATATTTAAATATGACCTATTCAAATGTCCAAAACAAAATAATAATAAAATTAATATAAATAAAGTCTGGTGGGGTAAATAGTGCACACGTGGTAGTATCTCTGTCTCTACCAAATGTTGCCTCCTTTAATCCAGCCGTGTCCCAAGATTAAACCCAACTTTTTTTCATTATATATTATATTATATACACAAATGTTCTCCTTTGAATTCAATGCTTCTTATCCAATCTCACAAACTTTACCCTTTAACTCTATATAATTTTAGAAAGGCAAAATGTAAATTTTTTTCGAGAGGTGGTGCATACTATAAATTTTTGAGGTGTAAAATATAATTTTTTTTAACTTTTAGTTTTTAGATTTAAAAAAAAATTTGATGGAGGCAGCTTGTTAGAATGTAAAATAGTCAGAAATTATGTGTAAGTGGAGACAAATTCAAATACAATCCAAGATATTCATAGAATATTCCTCCTGCAAAAAAGTCGTTGTTAGTTAAATAAAATCACATTTGAGAATCGTGAGTAACCAATCAAATTATATTAGAATCAAACTATGAAGATATCCACCTCATTCACAGCAACATGTAATAGTTTAAAGCATTTATGTTATCATGTCTTGTCCCTGAAAGCAAGTGAAAAATCACAGTTGAGACTTTAAGTTCTGCTAAACTACATCAATTTCTGATAAAAAGGTTAGCCGACAAATTTTTTCTTGATTTGCAAACGTGCGGGAGTGACATATCAAGAATATATAATTACGAAATATTAAGCATTATTCTGGCTTTCATTCGTTATAATCGAATCCGACGATGTGCGAAAAAATATTTAGTCCATCCAATCTCAAAAATAAAATAAAAAAATCTCAGGCTATCCTACGTGTTACCTTTCTTGAAAACTCTAAATTGTTTATACGTATTATGATAATGTAATCTTAGTTGAAATTATAGTATTTCTTTTTTTATGTACTTAAGAAATATTAGACCGTCATATTCAGTAACTCTATAACATTTTTAAGTGGGGAAAATGGTATGATACATAAAATGTCACTACATTTTGTTTCCATTCGCATTAGTCTCTAACATGTTTAAAAATTTCATGGTTCAGTTCCCGAAGTTAATTTGTCCATGAGAAGCAAATGGAGATAGTCTAATTGTGGAATATTTCTAAAATCTTAGGGATCAAGCCGGGTCTGGCTTGTTCTCACATCAGTCACTAAAGTTTTAAACATATTCTCGATCCAGTCTCTCTCTGTTTGCTTCTTAGTGCCGACTTATTGTCACAGTTTGTATTAGAAAAAATTAAAACAGGGACTCAATCGGGTCGAGGAAAGCTTTAGGAACTGAACAGTAATGAACCCAAACTACAAGATCATTTCTCCTGGAGAAAAAAAGTAAGCATGTCAAAACTTTTAATTGTTCCAATAAAGCTCATTCTGAGTAAATAAAGGATATATAAATACTCATAACTCTCGCGAAGTTGATACTGTATCGCATCCTTCCCTCGCCTCATTCATATGTCAGACATCCCTCGCCTCATTCTGTATGTAAGCCATCCCTCGCCCTCGCCTCATTCTGTATGTCAGCCATCCTGTATGTCAGCCATCCATTGCCTCATTCTGTATGTTAGACATACATCGCCTCATTCTTTATGTCAGCCCTCCCTCACCTCATTGATATGTTAGCCCTCCCTCGCCTCATTCTTTATGTTAGCCCTCCCTCGCCTAATTATTTATATTAGCCTCCCTCACCTCATTCTGTATGTTAGCCCTCCCTCGCCTCATTCTTTATCTTAACCCTCCCTTGCCTCATTCTTTATGTTAGTCCTCCCTCGTCTCATTATGTATGTTAGCCATCCCTCACCTCATTCTATATGTTAGCCCTCCAGCGCCTCATTCTGTATGTTAGCCATCCATCAACTCATTCTGTCAGTCTCATGCTCTCTAATTCTTCTCATCTCACTCTTCTTCTTTTATTTATTTTATTTTATTATTCTTTGGCCCGAGGCCAAACTAGGAATGAGGCCGAGATGAAGCCAAGGTATGTGGCCGAGATGAGACCGCGATATGTGCTCGAGATGAGGCCAATGTATGAGGCCGAGTGGAGGCCTAGGTAAGTGCTCTCAGGGGATGAGCTTCTCAAGGGATGATCTCTCAAGGGGTGAGCTCTCCAGGGGACGAGCTTCTTATGGGGTGAGCTTTCCAGGGGACGAGCTCGCCTTTAAAGGGAATGACTACAGTAAACTATTAAATTAATGAAATTTCATAATAGGAAACACATTTCACACATGTACAACAATATATATATGATGTAGGCTACTCATATTTCTTGGCACAACACATATTCCTTAGTCAATCACATAATAATTATAAAGTAATTAAATGAATCAGTACTTATCTGTTGAAAGAATCCAATAGAGAGCTACATGATGAAGTTTATTGACAGGTTTTTGTTGGAATGAAAATCGAGTTGATCCCCTTCCCAGATCTCCACACTTTTCAACACATCTTCCCTAAATTTCTCCCGCTTATGTTCCTCTTTTCATAGTCATGTCTTCATAATCTCATGCCTTAGCTCAATGTTCCCACATACGGAGCCCAGTTATCTCAAAATTTGACCAGGTAGCATAAATTAAATGAGACACAAACTTCCCTCAAATCGAAGGGAAAAACCACGGGACTTAGTCCAATATAAATTCCAATATAATATCCAAGTGTTACAACTTTGTGTACAATAAAATGGTAAATAAAGTGGAGAAAAATGGTGTAAAAATGGTGTTTGGTGCAATATTATTAATGAAGCCTCCTCCTGAAACCATCGGTCACTCTCTTTATACAATTGAAGGAATTGAAAGTCAATGTAATCATTTCATCTGATATGTCTTTACCATGCTTTTATTCATCATGACACTTTATTGGAGCTTGAAATGTGAGGTGTCATCATGCATGCGTGTACATGTGTCAATTTCATATCAAATTTTGTGTCCTATCTCTTCTCTTCTCCCGGGTGATGTCTCTTATCGGGATATGCCATTCTCTGGACTAGGCTCTCCTCGGGACATGCCCTTCTCGGGTCTATGCTCTTCTCGGGACATGCCCTTCTCGGGGATAGGCTCTCTATCCCAGTCGAAAAGAGCCTCCGTGTTTTATAAACTAATCCCAGTGTCATTCCTTAATTCATTCAAGGTATAACACCATCAATTCTTAAAAAAAAAAAAAATCTCTTGCTATCCTACATGTTACATTTCTTGAAAACTCTAAATTGTTTATACGTATTATCGATAACGTAATCTTAGTTGAAATTATAGTATTTCTTTATATGTACTTAAGAAATATTAGACCATTGTCTATAACATTTTTAAGTGGGGAAATGGGATAATTCATAAAATGTCACTATATTTTGTATCCATTCGCAGTTTACTCTTTAACATTTAAAAAAAAAATCATGGTTCAGTTCCCGAAGTTAATTTGTCCATGAGAAGCAAATGGAGATAGTCTGATTGTGGAATATTTTTAAAATTTTAGGGATCAAACCGGGTCTGATTTGTTCTCACATCAGTCTCTAAAGTTTTAAACATATTTTCGATTCAGTCTCTCTCTGTTTGCTTCTTACTGCTGACTTATTGTCACAAATTGTATTAGAAAAAATTAAAACAGGGACTCAATCGGGTTGATGAAAGCTTTAGGAACTGAACCATAATGAACCCAAACTACAAGATCATTTCTCCTGGGAAAGAAAGTAAGCATGTCAAAACTTTTAGTTGTTCAAATGTGAAAGGGTGGTTCGCGTTTCTGCTGTGTTTTTTTCACTTTATAATGTAAAATGCGTCATATTTAGTTTATGCAACATCGATATTTCAACGCAGAAATACAAAACATGAAGTAATCCCCTTTCACACTATTTTTTTATGAACAATTTGAAAATGACCTAAGTTTAAATAAATAGCCAAAAAAATAAAAAGAAAGTAATTTAAAATTGGATAATCCCCTTTCATCAACCCACTTCCTCTGATGGCTGCCGACTTCACAATGCTCATCAACGTGGAAAGGGGAAATATCAATATTTCAAAAGTAGGTCAATTCATATGGATATTTGCAATTCGCAAGCAAGCAGATACAATTACTTCTCTCCAAATTATACTCTTTTTTGTCCAAATTGTTATATAGAATATCTCAATTTTTCATTACTTTTTAAGTTCTTTTTTTCAATTTTATGGATTGAATTAATCCTTAACGACTATATACAAATTAGTACAGTATATGTGGAAATTTTAAATAAAATACAATGAGGTTCAAATTTCTATTGCAATTTGCATGTTTTGAAAAAATAAGGATGGAAGTGATTGGAATTTGCCCTCCATTTTTTATATTATTATTTCTTATCCTCCTAAATAAAAGTTATACGTTCGCCCCCGATTATTTCTTCTCAAGGTCAAAGATTTCAGTTAAAACAAACAAATACACTGGTTTCCTGTTCTAAAAGTTTTCAAGTATAAAGCTCCACATTAAATTTTGATCTCCCCACGAAAAAGCCTCCCTCTGTTTTCCGATCCAATTCCTCTTTTATCACTGAGCGATCATTTAGGGGCCACGCCACTTTGAGATCCCGAAAAATGGACAAGAGCCAAGTCTAAATGGATATGGCTGACACCTCATATTCCAATCAAATAAATTATATTGTGATACATGTGGGATGATTTTATCCAACAGTAAGAGAATGATTTCTTCCCCTTTTTTCTTTCCAATTCTGCTGACTCGATCCTCATAAATTTTTTTGATTACCCACTCTAATATATTATACTCCTAGTGTTTGTCTTCAAGAATCATTAGCCACGAACTAATCGTGCTCTAAACTCAAAGCCAAGGCGGCTTATAACTTTCTTGAAGAACATCATTACAAAAAGTCATTCACTAAACTAACTTCAAATGACAATTATCAAAACATTAATAGTCATAATGGTTTGGATTATAACAAAACCCAAGATTTTATTACCCAGGTCTTGAACATGACAAGTTATTTCACATCAAGAAAAAGCATACTGATTAAATATGAAAAATAGGGACACTAGATTATCTCACCATCCGACCAATATGAGTAGTGTGATTGCATGCACACGGTTGGATGGATGGGATACGGGCTCCATGTCATTTAATTATTGTGGGATTGTGTTGTATCGACCCTATAGAACATCCAATATCTTCGTTAAATGAACCTGGAACATGGCCATTTTTTGGCTTTTTCTTGCTTGTTTTCACTTTCTTAGTGCTTTTCTTCTTCGTCATTGTTCACTCACATTCAGAGATTGGGTTTTTATTCAAGCCGAAAGTAAATAATAATAATAATAATAATAATAATAATAAAGGGTATAAAAATCATCCGAAACTATGAAACTTGCTCAAAAACTTTTTCAAACAAAAAAATGTACTCAAGACATATACTCGAATATTGGCACTCAAGACATATACTCGAATATTTGCACAAAATCGAAATTTATCAAAAAATCAAAAAACTTATGGAATTTCTGAAAATTTCTCAAAACCTTATTCCAACAAAGAAAATGATGTACTCAAGACTTGATGTTAAAATTACACAAATTTAATTGGTTTACGAAGACGTATACTCGAATATTTGCACAAAATCGAAATTTATAAAAAAATAAAAAAAGCCTGTAACTGTGAAAATTGCTCAAAAAGTTCTCTCAAACCAAGAAAATGATGTATTCATGACGCATACTCAAATATTCACTCGAAATCGAAATTTATAAAAAAAAATCAAAAAGTTACGTAATTTGTGAAAATGTCTCAAAAGCCTTCTTCTAACAAAGAAAATGATGTATTCAAGGCTTGATGTTAAAATTCTACAAATTGAATTTGTTTACAAAGGCATATACTCGAATATTCGCACAATATCGAAATTTCAAAAAAATATGAAAAGTCATGACTGCTAAAATGGCTCAAAAACTTCTTCCAACCAAGAAAATGATGTACTCACGACTTGATGTTAAAATTCTACAAATTGAATTGGTTTACGAAGAAGTATACTCGAATATTTGCACAAAATCGAAATTTATCACAAAATAAAAAACATTCATAACTATGAAACTTGCTCAAAAACTTGTTCCAACCAAGAAAATGATGTGTTCAAGACACAAAATCGAATATTCGCACTCATGACATATACTCGAATATTAGTACAAAATCACAATTTATCAAAAACTAAAAAAAACTTATGTAATTTGTGAAAATTTCTCAAAACCTTCTTCCAACCAAGAAAATGATGTACTGAAGACTTGATAATGACATTCCACATATTGAATTGGTTTGCGAAGAAATATACTCGAATATCCGCATTTATCAATATTTATTAGTTAGTCGAATTTCTAATACCGGATTCATATGATCGAATGATATATATTACATGAAGTATGTCTTATTATTAGATATATGTAAAAATTAAATATATCAGCATAAATTTAACCTACTAATAGACTGCATTCACGTTATTAATGCTCCTCTTATGCATGTAAATAAATGGGTGTGAAAAACTATAAAAACAACACATGTTTTGTCTACTGCACTGTCAACCGTCATGTTTAAACATTATTGCAAAAACTATTCTGGAAAAAAAAAAAAAAAAACTTTTCTGTTGATTTTTTATGCATTCGAGAAACCAACTGTTTTGCCAGATTCTAAAAATGCTTGTATCAGATTCAAAAGAACCTCTAATATTTAACAACAAACACAATCACAACAAAATTGTGATGAGTCATTTATCATTTATATACAATACAATAACAATGATAAAAACCGGCATCACCTACACATTACTGGTATCAAGCATCCCACTGTACTCTTTGACAGATAAGGGTTTCAAATCTTTTACAACGTCTAGTAACCGCTAGGTGGACTCTGAAGGAGGAGATATGGCACCAATTGTTTCGACAGATTTTACTGATTAACAAGCTACTAGATGCAAGCATTAGAGGCCATTTTTTTCTTTCGATGAAAAGAATCTGCTAAACCCGCGACCTTGTTTCTCTGGTGTAGGGGTAGATGAAGCAGAAGAGGAACCTGATTTTGAGGGACTACGTTTCGAATGCACCGAGTTTATTGGAGACCTTGGTGGATTGGTAGCTTCAGAGTCTGATGGACTAAACATGCTGGTGAATTGATCCAAGGGGGACTCTTTGCCCGTGATATGTATATTGAAAGAAGAGACAGTGTCCATTTCCGATGCTAGCAAATTCGCGCCACTTATTGATGGTTCTTCATCGTTTGAGACTTCAAACTTTTGAGTCCTCTCATCTCTTGCCGGACTGACAATCTCCGTCTGAGGACGGAATGCTTTCAACTGCTTACCAAGAAGAAATATTGTTTCTTGACACTCAGCTAACTTCTCTGCTGCTGCAGCAAAATCCTTCTCCTGAGATTGGATAATTGATGAAGGAAATAAATGAAAATGAGATTATTAAAATTGTAGACCACAGATGAAGTGCTTTTGACCATGCAAATACACAAGATTTAAGAAAGTAAAATAATATCAATTTAATTTGATGGTTTCCTAGGGGAGGGATACAGCGTTAAAATAAGAAAAAATATTATTATCCAGGAACGGAACCCAGATGACCATTGTTCGCTCCACATTTGTAACTTAAAGGGATAGTTGACAGTAGGATCTCTGATAATAGGAAGACAATATAGAATAAGCCTAACCTGGCTAGTCTTGTCGCCGTTATCAGCTGATGGAAAACTATTGATCCTGAAATGGAATATGAAGTCAATCAAGATCAGGACGACAGACAAATTAAGACCTTGCAATATAACAATACCATCTCATGTTTAAAAAATATTTAAAGATGATATAGGAATCACGTAAACAACTTTGACATAAAAATGGAAACATACAATCGAAAAATCTTTCTTAACTTTGGAATCAAGCTCTTCAAAATAAGGCAAGAACTATCAATTTCAGCTTGTGAAAATCGAGCTAGTTCTGAATCGTACGAGGAGAAAAAAAATTATAGTTACCTTTGCAGCTGCTCCTGGAGATCTTTGCATTTGGCTAGCGCATCTTGATGACTTTTACTCTCCTCTTGTAGCTCAATATCCAAACTTTCTACTTTCTCTCGGAGGAGATTAACTTCAGTTTGTAATTCCTGTGCCCGAGTTTCGAGTGATTTGTATGACTCAACCATGCATTTGAGATGCGTCTCAGCCAAGCTAGTGGACTTTTGAGCTAATGAAAAATGTGCCTTAATCTCAGATAGTTGCCGCTCTGTTTCCAGCAACTGATATTTGGTGCTTTCAAAGTTTTCTTTGCATTCAGCAAGATCCACAGCAAGACTATCCTTGTCGAACTTCAACTGTTGAAACTCCTCGAAAGAGCATTTCCATGGTTTGGTGGTAGATTCAGAGGTCGGAACAAGATTCCCATCGTGTGGGACATCAGGATCAGAGGTCGGAACAGAAAAGTTAGCAATGCCATTTGGAGAACTCTCGCCTGATAAGTCTGCTGCAGCATTGTTCTCCGATAAGGCAATCTTGTCTATACAATCAGAACTGCCAGTTTCCACTTCATTATTTTTTAATCCCGGGATATTGAAGCGAAGCTCACTTGCTCTATTTAACACATGAGATACATCGAGTATAAAATCAATGACATTAATCTCACTGCTTATAGCTTTACTATATTTGGCAGAGAACCTATCAAGTTTCTGATTCAGTCCTCCATCAGGAGATGTTCCCGGAACCATCTTTTCCTCATTACCAAGATTTAAAACAAAGTCATAAATTTGAGAAAGAGCCATTTCTAATTGTTGTTTGGTAGTTTCAATAGTGTTGATACATGAGTTACCTTCCCCAGTAGAAATGCCACTCACCGACTTGCGATGCAAACTTTCAAGCATATCCTGCATTACATACCTAACATCCTCAACAACTTTTTCCATGTCATTTTCTTTACGCATTGATTCAAGTACCATATGTATTTGGGATTGAAGCTTCACAAAGATCAGTGGGTCTGCCTTTCGTTGAGAATTTGCTGAAGTGGCTTCGCCTTTAGGAGACAGTAGAGCTTGCGTTACATGTTGCTTCCCACATTGAGGATGAGACACACTTACAGCACTACCTGATATATTTGAGCTTGAATCTATCTCATTAGATTCAGTTGGTTGGCAGGCTATTTTCTCCATCTCCAAAAAGTCATCCATAAGGTCCAGGTGATTTGTTTTTTCAGACTTACATGGAGCACCATCATCCTTCCCCTTCTCGAGATGACATTGCTTAGTTGACAATACTGGAGCCCATGAATCAATACAGCTTACAGTATTGTCATTGCCCTCTTCAGACATGGAATTACTACTTTTTTTATCACAGAATCTTTCGAAAGCATCCGACCCTGGTGTACTCTTCTGTTCACCATTATGTAGCAGTTGGGCTTCTAAACATTGAAGTTTGCTGCTCGTCTGAGCACACAAACTCCTAGAGGCTTGCAATTCACTGTTGCGCTTCGATAATGCTTCCTTCACCATCTTCGTATCTTCCTCCATTGCTAGTAGATGTTCTGTGAGCAACTCATTCTCTTTCTGATACATCTGTTCATTGTCAAATGAAAAGTCAGGCAGTTGGGACAAATGTGGAGAATGAGGCTTCACTGGCGACCTCCTTATGGGAGATTCTCCAGAATCTTTCCCCATGTTTTCAACTTCAAGTTTCATTTGAGCTACAGCAGCTGGACCAGGTAATTTCTTCCGAACAAGGCCTCGTAATCTTTGACACTCTGCTTCAAGCTTAGCGATTTTCTTTACGCCTTCCATATGATGCCTGTTCGCTACTTCTGCAGACCGCAAACTCATGTTTTTTTCCTCATTGCGAATTTCCACCTCTTTCCTAGCAATATGGAGTTCGTACTTGAGCGAATGCACCTCTTTTTCACAGGACTCGATTTTGCTCTTCAAAAGTTCTATCTCACCTACAGCTTGCGACTTTTCTTCACTTAGCTTGATTAAAATGGTAGCACGCTCCTGCAAAGATCTTGATAGTGCAGCAATGTCAGCAGCAGAAGTCAATACCTCTTGGTCCAAATTAGCTATTTCAGCCTCAAGCTCAAGCTTCATCTTGTCAAACAGCTTTGCTTTGCTCGAAACAACTTCATTCAATTTTTTCTCATGTTCTTCCTTCAAATTTCGTATTTGTCTCATACATTCCTTGAGAGCACCATCCAAATGGGTTGCCCGATCTTCGGCAGTGAGCTTTAGCAGAGTAACGGATTCCAGATGATTTTTTAGCGTTGCAGCCTCTGCCTCGGCCTTCTCCCAACCTGTTCAAATAGTTGTTGCTGATTAATTCCATGATCTTCTGTTTTGTTATACCAAAAGGATATGTCATAATTAGCTGATACCTGAGACAGCCTCTTCAGCAACTTTGACGTGTTGTTTCACAAGGTTTTCTTTATCAGTGATTTCTGTATGAGCATCAGATAACTTTTCATTTAGTTCCTTCACCTCATCATCTAAGTCCTTCACTTCTCCCTCGAGAGACTTCACTTGATCTTCCAATCCAGTTAGATGGGTATATGATTCAATCGATATTTGAACATACTTCAACTTTTTATTATTGTCTTGTTTATCCTGTTGGTTACCAGAACAATACATTGTATGTCAGATTTAGTAAGACGAAGTAAACACCAAATGGTTGCAACAATGCAACTAACGATCTATAGGAAATCACGTCAAAAATGAACTGAAGCCTCTAACTTACAGTAAAAAAATATAGAAAATAAATTACTAATAGGGGGAAAAAGAGTGCAAAGAACCGAATTAAGGAAATTTTTCAGGTAATCAATATTATATAAATGAAACATGGGTGAGGAAGGATACAATTTAATTTACACAACTTTTAATCTGTAGAAGAACGAAACTGTTCACACCAAGAAATGGAGACCATCAGAAACACTCTTTGAGAATATCAGTAACTGAGTAAGAAATCAAAACACAATGCATTCTAACAAGCAAAATATTGTACTTAAAAAAAAATCAATCACGATCAACCTTGTTTATTGAGTGTACATAAAAAAAGAATCAACCACAAGAATATGAATCAACCTTGTTGATTTGAGTTGCACCAATGTCTGAAGGCACGGTTGAAGAGTCTGCTGCTTTTTCGGATGCGAGCTTGTCAGATGACTTTTTCTTCCAGGGCCAACTCCTTTTATCCATTGTAGGCTGTTGATATAAAAAAGTTGTGAGAACAAAATGTTTAAAGACAGGCCAAGATCTAACCCACTTGAGTGGAGAAAGGCAGACAGATTAATTGGCAATAAGCCAATAACAAACACCAAAGAATAAAGTACAGGTCCCAGGGAACAAACCGCATAGTATTCATCTAGTATCTAATAACAATTCAATTTACGACACCCATCAAATCATGGAACATAGTGTTTCTAGTCAAGACTTGTAAATTTCTTTTTGACTCAAGATCGTGTTTAGGGAGATTTGCATGAGCATTAAAGATTCCATCTTAAGTGTTTGTGATTCAACAATGCTGCTAACTTTCTTAATCAACATATGTAACTGATTACCAAGAAAGGACAGATTCCTGCAAAGTTTCCACTATCTTAATGTAGCCCAAATAATAGTAATGGCCAACCAAAGTTACTACATCTGACAAAAAATGCCTATGAAACACAATTTATTTAACTGTGTCACGCATATGCATGGACTTGTATTAAGTTAACTCTTCGTGAGACAAAATCAACAAACTTGTGATGAAGAAGTTGGAAAGAGTCAAAAGAAAGTAAGAGTACACTTTCTTTATACAAATACAAAACTACATTTGAACTTCGGTTCTTTAACATCTTGCAACCAACGGTAAGTATCCAAATAATAGATATATAGCAATTGATTGTGAGTTCAAAAAAGTATAAAGACCATTAATGACAAAGAAGCTTGGACCTGAAGTTATGAACTTTTCCAGATCCTAAGGGTAATATTAAGCGCAAATAATTGGACGGTCAGACAAGCAAACGAGAGATAATGTTGTCAAATCTTCAATGCATATTCTGTAATACAAAAATGTGGAAGCTATGAAGCAAGCAACAAATCTTTATAATTAAAAATATGTACCGAGGACAAGAAAAAGATAGGCCACCAGAAACAATCAGATTTCCATATCAAAGTGGCATTTTTATCATAATCTAAAAGACATGGAAAAAGAAAATGTTGGAAACAGGTCTCGTTACTTTGTAGCAGAATTTGGTTAAAATTGGAGTGATACATCATTATAAGTAAACCATTATTTCAATGGAGTGAAAATAGTTTCATCCATTAAGCTTTATCCCAATAAAAGTACGCAAAAGATGCAACAACATTTTTGCATCAAACCTCAGTTACATGTAATGGTTAAGAATTCCATAACCTCGATGATATTAAACAACAATTAAAGAAACTCACAAAACCAAGTCTTTACATAAATATAGCAATAATATGAAGAAAAACATATTTTTATTATACTTTATTTCGGGTTTAAGGACGGACAATACCCATATGTTACAGATATGCATGCGTCCTGAATGAATACCATTAGCTAAAAACGGATTAGTTTCATCACCATGAATAAATTAAATGAAGACAGAAAACAAGACTAGAGCACCAATAATCGTTTACTAATCACAAACAAAATTTAAATCAAATAAGACAACAGCATCTGAATCTAAATCAACAAGGATTTCGATTCACAAGAATACGAAACAGACCCATATCTACAACTGCCCAGCTGAAAATCATACAAAACACAAACCCAGAAGCAAAGTCCCAACAAATGTGGTAAAAGGAGGAAAATAAGATGCAAAGCCTATATGTTTTATATGAAAAATATATATATAATTAAAATAACACCGAAAATATTGCTTTCTACGGCACAGAAAACAATGCAAACCCCAGAAAAAGGAACAAGCCTGTGAATAATGTCTCATTTCACTCGGTGATAAAATCAGCAAAAACCCAGGACAAAACCTATCAAATGTAGAAGACAATAAAATATACACAACCCGCGCATGTATTTTTTCTTGTGTATGCGTCAAATTCAAACACTTACGAGCTACTGGTCAGTATTATCACTTTCAGCAATACGGCTTCGATAAAAATGGTGGATTTGTGATTCAATGAAGAAAAATCAGGATCTGGATTTGAGAATGCAGTAGGCTTGGTGTTTGTTGAGCGGGTTTTGTAGAGAAAGTGGTGGAGGAATGGGTGGGCAGAGTGGGGTCCGGGGGAAGTGGTGAAAGTATTTTCAGGCTTTCAGTATTTGGTGTCACTTGCTAGAGAAGACGTAGGAAACCTCCAATACAATAGCCTTTTAAATTCTAGAGCTAATTTTTTTGATAAAATATAATTAACTAAATTTAAAGTGTTTTATGGTTAGAAGAAAGGAATATAGCATAGGTATTTGTAATATATGTTTTTTTTTATTTTTATTTTTTTTATTATTGTTTTTTTGATAACGTGGGAACCCGCAACCGCAACCTTAGAGTATGCACTAGGTAAATCCTAGCTATTTTTCTCAGTATATCAATGATCTAGTCTATGATTTATGAGACAAATAAGTTTGTATATACCGGATTACCGGGGCATATTTTAAAATATAATCTTAATTTAAGGCAATAAAAATAAAGTATATGATTGATATTTATTCTAAATGTGTCAAAAACATGGTTTAGGTACTAAATTATTATTCTTATCAAAATAAATAATGTTTACACATCTATACTACATATAATGTGTGTGCATCTTAGTGGTCCGACCATTTTAGACCAATGTCTAATTACACTCGTGTTAATGCCAATCTAAATTATTACAATCACATATGCCATATATGTATCCATCAATTTATATTATGTCCTTCCCAATCTTACGAATTAACATCGCATCTGGCATACAATTTACTATATTACCCTAAAAAATTTATTAAAATCCAAAAAAATTAAAATATAAAAATACTGTATAATCATTTCTTAATTTAAATTAAAAAGAAACTAAAACCAAAATAATAAAATGACGTTATCACATTATTTTACAAAAAAATATATATATGCATGCAACGCGTGCAGAAAGAGAATAGTATACATTAAGTATGCATTTTATTTGATTAAAGTAAACTAATTTAAAAAATATAAAAAAAGGATATTCTACTCGAAATGTTAGTCTAAACAATGACTCATAGAGCAATTAAAATATAGCATTTGAACTCATATACGATTTGAATTGATTAGTTATTACCAATTATAATTGATAAAAATAACAAGCTTATGAATTGCAAATAATATAATTATTGGACAAGAGATTGCATAAAAATAATAATTGTCCTAATTAAGATAAGCGATTGAAATATGAAGTTCGGTTATTGTATGATCTAATATAAGTTATTTTGTTTTTACAATAAATAACGACTGGGCGATTCTAAAAGTTTACTTAGGAAATAGGATATGAGTTAGCTCATGATTCGTACTTTAAAATGGTCTTGTGGGCTGAAGGTCTTTGACCTGGTTAGACCGGTCCAAGGGATATAAGTGACCCTGAACGAGCTTAGAATCAGACGTAGTCAACAATTCGAATGGTTGGACTCGTAACAGGTCTATCGACGAGTCGGCCAATGATCATAATTTCTAACCCGTGAATCGGCTGTTAAAAGTTTGTTTTAATTTTTTTTAATATTTAGTTTAAAACATATTTTAGGGTGCATCTTTGAATGCATGACCTCCAATATTGCATAATAGCGTTAACAATTAAGTTATAAGAGCATTGTTAATCTAAATAGAGTGTTATAATTTATATATATTAACAAACAAATATATGTTACGCATTTTGATTATTTGAGCTTGAATTATTTCACGTTATTTTATGATTAATCTATGGAGGAAAACATTCAAATATTAGTTTACAACTTTTTCAAATTTTAATAATATCTTTTTATATTTTAAAAAAAATGGTCAAACCGTAACCATAACCGTTGGTTAACCGTAACCAACGGTTCATGAACCGTAACCTGAATCGTCAAGGAAGATTAATGTTAAGGGTCGACGTTTTTTGAACCATTGAACCGCCGATTCTGAATCATTTAATTGGTGGTACTGAACCGTAGTCAGGTCTAAACCCAGCTGATACCGCTCATATTAGCGAGCATAGACCTCTCTCACCTTCCTATAGTGTACTCTGAAGAAAATGGTTTTTGTGGGGGCAATTGGTTCACTATATATACAACATAACCCCACTTGTTTTGACAATGAAATTTTGAAATTCACATCATATTTGAAGATCAAAATTTGAGTAATTTTGTGAGTCTTTATCTTTGTTATGGTTGAGTGTTTTTAGACATTTGTGGTTTAAAGGATTTGTGATTTAGAGTGCTCTTATCACAAGTCACAGTCGTTGTATCTTGGGAGACAAGTTGCCAAAGTAAACCGTTAGCACCGTAGCGGGCAATATTGTCTTAAGAACAGATATTCCAAATCTCGCCTCGACATTTTTAATACAAAGCTATTTGTTGTTTTTGCTTGCGTTCATAAGATATACACCCATAAAATTTTATACTACATCGATCACTAAAGGCAAGCCTGCATCCAGACTTTTAGTGGACGTATGCCTGCGATGTACCTCATTTTAGTCACAACAATGAGTCCTTCTATTAGTTTATTATTATTAATAATTAATTATCTAATAAAACTTCATTGCTATTATCTTTGCGATAAATGAAATAAACAATCACAAAGGGCCCATCAAGAGAAAGCTATGTTTCCGTCGCCCGCGTGGCTCTTCCGCGTCGTCGCTCATATGTTAGAAGAATCGTAACGTCTCTAGAGTTTAAACACAATGATGTTTGTGATGGACAGATTGAGCAAACTAGAGATGTGAGAAAGTAATTTTTTAATTTATCAATATTTGCATATGATATTGTTGTGACTTTTTTGCTATGAAACAAAAACAAGGTCAGTGAAGTGTTTAAACACTTCAAAATTATATTGCAATAAAATTTAGCAAATGAGTTTTGCTATGGGAAATTTTGAGTACATTATACTTGTGTTATCTAAGAATTTGACGCTTAAGCTTGAATCTGCAAGACTATAAAATCTTGAATTTGAGTTTCTAAGCTTTGTACGCTTAAAACACAAGTGATAAATCGAAGCCACAAAATTTGATTATGCGTTGTAATATCTCAAATTAGTTCATTTTGAATTTCTAAGCTAGTACGCTTATAACATGAATTTGCAAGATTTAAAATCTTGAATTCAAGTTTTCTAAGTTAGTGCGCTTAAATTGTAAATTGTGAACCGAGTTTGAAAATACTATCTATGTTTCACTTTTGTGAGCAAGTACGCTTAAATCCAAAATTTTCAAGAAATAAAAACTTGAATTTGGATTTGTAAGACTATAACGCTTAGAACTTGACGAAAACCTTGTGATTGAAGGAAAAGAGAGTTTCCTACAACATTTGAAATGTGGGGGTGCTTGGCTAAACTAGAATTGATGGTTCCTACAACCATTGAAATGTGGGGGTGCTTGGCTAAACTAGAAATGATGGCCAAAGTAAAGTCATAACAAACACCAAATAAAAGACATGAAGAGTTTGACAAATCATGTTGTCAAATAGAATAACGAGTGTGACAAATGTGTACACACATAAGCATATGTATGCTTGTGTATTGATGATATGCTCATTGGAGAAGCAATTTAGAAATCATCTGGGTTGCTAATCACATTAAATTATTTACATTATGTTTATAGGAATTATTTGACATCTAGGTTCAAAATCGAGCCAATCCAGTAAGACGTCAAATAGTGAGGTGAGGTGTACTACCGAATTCTTGTTATATAGCACTTTTGGCATTTGGCCTGGAGTTTATAGTAATTTGTTATCCTTATCTCACACTTCATTTATGTCATCATATTATACATTACATCGTTCCATTGGTCGTCTTGATCTGCATGTTTAATTATCTTGAATGTTATATATTACTAATAGATTCCTTTGATTGAACGAATCATTTAACTGAATGACTGAATGAATGGAGCCTTGGATATTTATCCACTGGACAATGTGGCTTCGGTCCGGAAAGTGAGTCTAATGAACAACGGATGATAGTCCGGGTATATGGTTCATCTGAACAACACGCACCATTTTACGGTCCGGAGAATGGTTCACGTTGGCTCGTAAATGACTGAAATGTGCAGATCACATCTGAATATGTAGGGAAAAGTGCTACACCAAACTGTCCGGTGGGAGCCACATCTTTAGCCCACGATATTCACTCTGAAATCATAAATCGTCACTGTCATTATTGACAATTACTTGATTGCAAGATCTTTGTTACCTGACATATCATATTTGCGAAATTGCAATGTTTGATAATTACAGATATGAAAGCCTTTGTTATTCCCTCACTAAGTCCTCAAAGACTTAACCTACGTTTTTTCTTGTTATTTATTGTGAGTTCCAGATACATGAGTACCAGAGCCAGAACTGGAGGAAAATTAGGAAAAAATAGAAATATTGGCTTACCGAGACTGTTTTAGTATTTTCTTTAGTAAATGTCGGACCGTTATGAGAAGTTTGTCATTAACTAGTTTGTAAAAATGATTCCGCTACCGTAAAATGGATGATTGACTATTAACGCTTCCGCTATTTTCGAAAAAGTTTAAAACCCTCGTACATGATATTCTTAGAGAATGTGGTACCGGATAAAGGGATTATTTATTATGTGCTCGAGTCGGGTCCAGATGTGGTATCAGAGCCCATGCTCCTCTGTTTTAAAATATCTTTGGGTAATAGAATAAATTCATAAGAATTTTATGCTTTGAGTTGTAAGATATTGATGAAGTTGACTGGTTTATTTCAGGGTTAAAGTCTGGTGTTCGTACAAGAATGCTTAGAACACCTTGGTAAGAAAGTGCAACCAACTATTTGTACCCAAAGAGTTATGTGCTATAGGCTGAGCTCGAAAAGTTTCCTCTATTGAGACTATCATGGTTGGCATTTAGATCGAGTAAACCTGGAACAACCAATGATGATTGATAGTATATCACCAAACATTTTTTTTCCACAGTTGTCACTATTTCAAAGAATGGTGACTTAGCTTTACTATAGTTAGCATTACACATTATTAATATTAACTCCCTATTTAAAAGAACTAGGTTTTAAATCATCACTTTCCCATAATTTGATGATGTCATCAAGAAATAATTCATGAGCTAGGTATTAATAAGATATACAATTTTGTGAAAATCTAATAGTATTTTACTTATGTAATCTGGTAATTGATACATTATAATTACTTGTAAGGATGTCATCGTCACTTGGTGGTAGCTCTCACACGAGAAATCAAGGAAATGAGGGAAATCAAGGAAATACGGAAAATTCTCCCGATGAAGTAGGTAACCCAATAAGGAGCGACGAGCAAGAAGAACAACATCCTCGACAAGAGCTATCCAACAGGAATGCGATGGAATTTTTAACAGTTCATGCAATTCTGTCAGCAAAATCCACCACATAATGTTATGAGGAATGAAGAACCATTAGATAGAGCACTTGAATGATTTTTGAGGTTCCACCTACCTAAATTATACGGAACCCCTAATGCCCATCATGCAGAAGAGTGGTTGCTCAAAGTTGAGAGAATTTTTATGTTCTCAACTATTCTGATGAACAAAAGGTCAGATTTGTTGTCTATTAATTTGAAGATGCAGCTCATCATTGGTGGAGAGTCATAGATTACCAATGGAAAACAAATCAAACCCCGAGGACATGGGCAAATTTTGTATGTGCATTCGAGGAAAGGTATGTTACGCGGGTAATACTGAACACCCGTGAAAAAGAATTTATGGATTTGGTACATGGAAGCCGTATTGTAGCTGAATACGAGGCAGAATTACACCGACTAATTCACTATGCCCCACATTATATGGATGATGAACCAAGGAAAACTAAGAAATTCATCCATGGCTTAAATCTTAATATCCGTTGGGCCACACTATCCACTGAATCCACTAATTATATTTCTGCAGTCAACCAAGCGTTACGAGTTGAATCTGATATCAAATCATTGATCCAGATAGAGCAAAGGGAAAAGAGGCTCTATAACCCAAATTTTACAGAGATAAGCAACAAGAAGAGAAATCTTGGAAATAAAATGATTGGATAACCAACTGGACAAAAACCACAAAGAGATTTGGGTAATAATAATGCACCGAAATGTGGCTATATGCCCACTCACGAGGAAGAGAACTGCTGGAGAAAGAACGAAAAATGTCTGGTCTGTGGAAGTGAACAACACATCGTATCAGGATTGCCCGAAAAGGACCCAGAAGACACAACCGCCACAAAAACCTAGAATGCCAGCAAGGGTTTATGCCCTAATGGGAAATGAAGAAGTTGACCCGATCGTTGTGGTTGAAGGTACTGTTATTTCACTTTCGAAAGTTGGATAAATTTTGTTTGAACCTATAGAATGAAAGTTGTTCAAAATGTGTTAAAGTTTATGGATATATCGGTCGATCACCCAAAATGTCGTCGTATGTACGGATTTTCGGCGACCAAAACACATCAGTTAATCATTTCGAAAAATCAAAATATGGCAATATCGGTTGAGAATTTCAAAATAGTTTCTAAACAAAAGTTGTAGGCCACGATGAGACGATCACTCCTGAAATTTTCAGTCGTGCGTGGTGGTCGGAGCTCGGCCACGCGCCGGCTCGGCGGCGCGTGAGATGCACGCGCCTCCCCGATGTTCAATTTTACGACGGCCGAACGTTGGTGGAATGATTTATGCATTTCTGGAAAGTTTCGTGATTTTTTTACTTATGGTTGAATTATCATGAATTTTTAAGGTTTTATTCAAAATTACCTTGACAAGTTTTATACATAAAAGATTTGAATAAGATTCAACAAATACATCTGGGTTGCTAATCACCATAAATTACTTATATTATGTTTATAGGAATTTATTTGACATCTGGGTTCAAAATCGAGCCAATCCAGTAAGACATCAAATAGTGAAGTGATGTGTACTACTGAATTCTTGTTATATAGCCATTTTGGCATTTAGCCTGTAATTTACAGTAACTTGTTATTCCTTATCTCACACTTCATTTATGTCATCATATTGTACATTACATTGTTCCATTGATCATCTTGATCTGCATGTTTAATTATCTTGAATGTTAACGATTACTAGTCGATTCCTTTGAATGAACGAATCATTTGACTTAATGAATGGAGCCTTGGATATTTATCCACTAGATAACGTGGCTTCGGCCCGAAAAGTGAGTCCAATAAACAACGGATATGACAGTCCGGGTATATGGATCATCTGAACAACGCGCACCATTTTATGGTTCCGAAGAATGGTTCACATTGGCTCGTAAATGACTGAATGTACAGATCTCATCTGAATATGTGGGGAAAGGTGCTATACCAAACTGTCCGGTGGGAGCCACCTCTTTAGCCCACGATTTCACTCTGAAATCCTAAATTGTCACTGTCATTATTGACACTTACTTGATTGAAAGATCTTTGTTACATGACATATCATATTGAGAAATTGCATTGTTTGATAATTACAGATATGAAAGCCATTGTTATTCACTCACTAAGTCCTCAAAGACTTAACCTATGTTTTCCTTGTTATTTATTGTGACTTCCTGATACAGGAGTACCGGAGCCAGAACCGGAGGGAAATTAGGAAAAAATAGAAATGTTGGCTTACCGGGACTGTTTTAGTATTTTCTCTTTATTAAGTGTCGGGTCGTTATGAGGAGTTTGTACTGGGTTGTATTTTGTTATTAACTAGTTTGTAAAAACGCTTCTGCTACCATAAAATGAATATTTTCGTTATTTTCGAAAAGGTTTAAAACCCTCATACATAATATTCTTAGAGAATGTGGTACCGAATAAAATGATTATTTATTATGTGCTTGAGTCGGGTCCCGCATTGTCCTTCTTGGTCGAGTCATCCCCATTTTGATTACTTGGGTTAGGCTCGCCATGAGGTGGATCTGGTCCTTTTGATTAGTCTTTATGCATACCTATGCTTACCTATAATCTCATTATCTAGTGTTTGTGTTGTGTGATAGATCTATTTCTTTTGTATATGTGCGTATTGGATTTGGCTTGGTAGTTTCCCAGCAAGACATCTTGTTCCTCTGTTGCCCCATCTACCTCCTTTTTATGAAGTTTCTATTTTGTTTGTGTTGCTGGGCGTCTCTTGGGTTTGAGGGAACCTGGATCGAAAGTGGTGTTCTTCTGCGCTCGGTCTTGCATTTTGGTTGTGCACCTCATTACCACGCGCTAAATTGTTTTATCTTGTTATAGGTGTCTCTTTCTAGGTGTCAATTAGTCTATGTTTATGATTAGCTTGTTTATGATTAGTTGTTGTACTTATTACTTGCTTTAATATAATTTTATGTTATGCTCAAAAATAAATAAATAAATAAACAATCACTACATTTCAAATATTTGCCTATGTTGATTTATTTTATTAGTGCAATAACTTATTAAAAATGTGTTGTCTAAAATATAGCACTTCAACAACAAATAACCCACATTTTATGATTTTTTCTCTCCGAAGAAATTGATATTCGACGATAAACCTAGCATATACTTTAATAATTAGTTCTAAAACCACAAAATATGAGTATAGGAGTCAAATGTACTACTTTAAAATTCTTTTTTTCTTTTTGCATGATAAATATTTAATTGTACAAAACTGGTACACAATTCACAAGATGAAAAATTTAGCCTAGAAATTTGAAATAAATGTAATAATGTCTTCAAACATATGCATTAAAGAACTGCTCTTTTAAATAAAAAAGATAAAAATGTCCTCGACCAAATAAATAAAGCTCGGGACCCAAAATAATAAAGTGCGTCTTTCCAACATTTAAATAATTAACTAGGGAATCATAATATGTTGAATTCAAAGCATAGATTTAGTAGGCTACATCAACCAAATTAAAAATCAAGTTGGTCACTCACAAGCGTCAATATTTTTCAAATGCTTGTATCGGTCAGAATATCTATATTGATATATTTGGACTTCAAATCTTTGTATATAGCTTCGAGTCATATCTTCTTTTATCTTTCCCTTGCTCTTGTGAAATGATCGAAATACATGGACTCTACTCGATGAACATGTGCATTACTGGGCCTAAGTCATGTAAATCAGCGGAAAAAACTTTCTTACATCTTATCTTCTATATAAGTCACACCTATTTGAGCATAATTTTTTCTCAAAATAAAAATTAAAAACCCCACTGGGTCTCGTTTTTCTATTTACGACTGCCCATTTTTTAAAATTAATAATGAGTTGTTGAGGCAGAAGTTTCATAAGTTAGACCACAGAAATTAAGAGCGTCGAATAAAATAAAATATACTATATATTATGAAAATAATATAAATAAATTCCATCTTCAATTTACTTAAACAATTAAAAATAAATTATTTCATTCACCTATCAAGTTTTCATAAAGTCATTTTTCAAACATTATTTGATTTAATGTTCTTGATTAAAATATAGAGGATATTTATATTATCAAATTTAAGATAGTAATATATTTAATTTTTATACCATTATTTTAAATTCAATATTGGTATTCAGGAAATAAAAAATCACAAATGAATTAAATATATATATTAAGAGAATAAAATAATAACATAATTTAAAGTGTATCTTGACCCATCGATTTTTGTCAACAAATTTTTTCACGTGAAATTTAGCCCCTCACCCACCAAGGTAAAAATCCTCGGTCCACCAAGACCGATAGTGAGGCCTTACCTGCATGCAATTCTACCCAATTCGCTTAGTATGATGTACATACCGAGCATAGATGAATGTACATGTTGGGTAGGGAAAAGTTATCCCCCTCAAAAAAAATATTATTACATAAATACATTTTCTTTTTAAAATTACATTTTACCATCCGCTAAAAAAATTTACCCCTTTATTTTTTATATTATTGTTTTTTGTCTCCTTAAACAAAAGTTATAGATTCGTCCTCGATAACGAGTGTATATATATTGCACATGTTTAAATTCAAGATACATATTATGTATCCTTACATTGTGAAAGACACTAATGGGGCGCTACACAATTATGGATAATCCAATGGATTATTCTTGTATGGACGAGGTACAGATACGTACATATATAAAGATATATATTAATATATGTTGATGTGTGTCAGGATTTATCATAATCCAATGGCCACTATTGATTCAATTTTTTTCCATATAGAGTTAAATATGGATCCATTTATTTAAACCGATGAAATATACGCCGGTGCAGGGACCCGCCCTGGTTTTAACTAAATGGAGTAAAATAGTAAAAACTTCAGCGGAATTCCGGTAGAGGTGGAGTTTGTGTATGGGCGAGTAGATCACAGACCCAAGGGTTCAAATAAATGAGTCCCAAATCGAAATTAATTTAGTGGGGACCGCAAAACCAGGGAGTTACCTCTCGTCGCTTCCAACACACAGTAAACCGCACGACACGTGTCTTGCGCAGAGACCGTCCCTGTGTATCTCCTAATTAGCGAGAATGGCGTTTGTCGGCAGAGCAACAGCCGCAGCAGACACTGTTCGGGCTCAAACTGGTAAAACAAAAGTTTAAGGAGTAAAAAAATAAAAATTGTAGAAATTATTCTTGAATTACTGATCTACCCTTGGGAATTTTAAAAATGTCAATTGGGCCCGCAGGCATGCAATCAGCGTGGCGGCAACAGAGTTGGGGCCCTGAATTTTGATTGGTTGGTGGTTCCTTATGTCGTGTATCCTTGCACAGTTTAATTATGCAAAATATTGCTGTCAGAATAATAAATGTTATTGTCAAAACAATTTATGAAAATTATCATGAATTGTTTTGATACTAATAT
Organism: Haberlea rhodopensis; assembly: GCA_907163345.1. Lineage (NCBI taxonomy): Eukaryota > Viridiplantae > Streptophyta > Magnoliopsida > Lamiales > Gesneriaceae > Haberlea > Haberlea rhodopensis. Next base: position 5,087,092 of record CAJQUN010000038.1, on the reverse strand, counting down.
CAATTGATCTGGCAATATCATAAAATATAATTAACTAAAATTATGTTTGTATTGAATGATTTGAGTTAGAGTAATGGATTTGATCTAAGGAATATATATCAATTGACCCTAATATCGAGTGTATTTGAACTTCTTCATAATTTCCTGTTAAACCGGAAGGGATGAATTTGAATTCCTCTTAAATTCAGCCAAACAACTCTAATATATTTGGAGTCATGGACTCGATCCAAATGCACACTAAATTTAAAATTTTAAAATGTGATCAAATAATTTAGCAATAATTAGAATATAAAAAATCTTAAACTTTTATGGAGAAAGTAGATACATGAATTAGAAGTAAAATCAAAGTGAAATTTTATTATAAGGGTATTGCTAATGTCAAAGCATGAATTGTTGCTTCCAAATCAATATTCTGAAAATCCCATATATACCTTTAAGGCAATCTTCCAAGCTTGTAACCTCTACGATCCGTTCGAAATGGTATCAGAGTCTAGGTTTATTCTGAAAATACTAAAATAATATTTTGAATATTAATATTAAACAATACACGAGAATATGGATCCCAACAAATATTCGAAATGTTACTCATATATGTGGTATTTCCTAAAGTGGAAGAACTAAGGTAGAATACATGGCCGAAGCTAAACATTTCAACCAGAAATAAAAATATTACAAGAAGATGGTGCTAGCCCATCTAGCATTAACCAGTATCGACAACTTTAGAAAATAGTGAGGAACTTTTACATGATGAACCTCAAACTTCAGTTCGAGTTATCTGATGCTCAGGATGAAGATCATCCTGAACACAACAACATAATTCCAGCTCCAACCAACCAAACAAGATCCGGAATATATGAAAATGATAGGAGAACCAATCTTTCCAGAAATCCGGATACTTCTAAGATGTCCCAAGATCTTAGAGAGATTCAGAGTGCAGAGAAGGGCTTCATTGAAGATTTTCATTTCATCAAGCTCAGACGACCAGACAGTAACACCTTGAAAAATATCAAGATCGTGTTACCAGAGAACACACAAGTATTAGTTGGAGCAATAACAGAAAACGAAGTTTCAACTAGACGATGATGGGGACTTTGGATTTGTCTAACCGAGATGGACAAAGTCAAATTTCCTTTCAGGTTCTTCCAAAATTCAGCCAATGGAACATTCTTGCTGAATTCTTTGACAAGAACTACTACATGATTTACTGAAGAACTCTTCGAAACCAAGATGAGAATTCTTTAGGAAAACAAGATTCCGAAGAGCAAAGAAACTTATTGAAAGTTCTGCAACATAGCACACATCGGCCGATGGAAAGATCGAGTTTGCCAGGCGTGCCCAGACCAGAGAGAGCCAGAGTTCGGGAAAGGGTTCCGGGCCAAGCCTGGTCGACAGGAAGCACGAAAAAACAAAATACCTACTGAAAAGATGGCACGTTTTCCTAAAGCTCGGGGACCACAAAAACCAATAATGTAAAGATTCCCGACAAAGGAAAAAGACGTGGACCATTAAACGCACTCAGACAAAATAATGGACCACTCACGAGAAAAGTTATGGCGCACTAAGACAAAAAGCATTAGTACTCACGAGAAAATTGGCAAACCCAGACAAAGATGCCAGACCACGAGATAAAGCGCACTTAACATTCAACAAGAGTTTGGAATCCGCATTCGAAGCCCGGATTCATGCATATATAAGGCCAGACATTGAGGAAGCTAAGGACATCAGAAGTTCTCCATAGTTTTCTCACAAATAAAAATTACGTCTTCAAGGTCTAATCTTATCAAATTTCATAGCTTGGTAATAATTTCTTTCTTCTTTTGTAATATTGCAATTTTTAAATTCAGTTTGTATATGTGTTTCGAGCCCAGCCTCATAAGAGGCTAAACAAGTTAATCTACTCCCAGAAGGAGATGTGTTAATATAATAAATATTATAATTATTTTTCTGAATAAAAATGAGGTTGTTGCTAGGGATGGCAATGTCCAGACCGGCGCATTGAACCTGCCCCGATGGGGTGGGTCTGGACCGGCTTCAACAGTGTTTGGAAACTGGGCGGGGGCAGGTCCTGGGATTGGCCAAACCCACCCGCTATACATTTTAATTTTTTAAAAAATAAATTTATATTGAATATACATTTCACTTCTTTGATTGAACAATAAAATGTCATTATTTAATTTATCTCAAAACTCATGTGTTCATGTTAAAGAAGTTGGACATTTTTAAGGGAATGTGAGCAAACTAATAAATATTTGGTAGCTTAAAAATAGTTTTATAAGGCTTATTATAAATATTTACTAGAGAAAAACATGAAAATCACAAAAATCATTTTTTGTATTTCAAAATTGATTTTTTGCTAATTTTTTTTTTCCTTAAAAACCTTGACCTGGGGCGGTAAACTCGTCGAGTTCGTAGGTCTAGGCGGGGCGGGTTCGGGTTTTTTGTGTGGCAGGGCGGGTCCTGGGATTGGCCAAATCCGTCTCGTTGCCATCTCTAGCTGTTGCCCATCTATCTCCCATATTTCTTTAAACTTCCATTTATCTGGTTATACTCTGTGATCATGTGGTTGATGGCGAGGAGCCATCGTAAAACCTGGTGGGATACCCGATAGTAGTTTGGTCAAAATGTATTAATCAGTTTGTTAAAATTTTATTATAATACAGAAGTATGATTGGCATGATATATATTTTCTTCGAATCGTAATATGAACTGTGAGTCATCTATAAAAGTATGCTCTTGGGTTCTTTTGAAGATAACATAAACTGAAGTATTTCATGTCCATAAAATGCTACATTTTTGTAGTTTTGATGATTGAAGGGGTATCATTGAAATTTTATTAAGATTGTTTTGGTAAAAATAATCTTTGCTTTGACATTATCATTAACCTTTACTATAATATTGGTACGTATTTTACAATAGTTGTCATTTGTAAATAAATCTTTAAGTTCATCTGGCAGATGATTGTTTCGAATTTTGAACAAAGGGGTACATTACGAAAATATTTTTGGAAAAAACATTATAATTTCAAAGTGTCACAAATAAAGGCTTTGTCTATGCTTCCCATGGCATAGTTATCGGAAAATACTTATTATATGAAGTGTTTGTAAAGACCAAAATATATAAATATATATGTATATATTTATATGTGTGTGGAATGTTTGTAAAACCAAGTGTATAAAAGGGAAACCACGTGCACACATAAATTAAAAATTGATAAGAATTCAGATACCTTATTAAATAAAATAACTATTTTTATATAACAAATGTTATCATCTTTGACTTTTTAAAAATAATTAATAACTTTGTAGAGTTAGCCCGCCAACCCGGCCGGGCCTATACGGGCCAACAAGTTTGAGCAGCCGGTTCTGGTGGGATGGCCTGCGGGTTGGTTCTTTTTTTTTAAATGGTTATTCATTTCTTTTTTAGCATCAATTCATAAATAGGAACTCAATATCATCACATTGAAGAATCCGATCCACTATATATTTTTCGTTTGATCGTGCTTGAAAGTTGCAACATGTATTTCAAAATTGAATAAAAATACTGATTTTCTAGTCAAGTATTTTTAGTAGCAGGGTAAATGTCTAGATAAAACTTGAAGCAAGTTACAGTACTCATCTAGCATCAGTTTCAGACTCGACAACTTCAATTGGAATTCTTTTTCGAAGTTTTTGTTTTTCAGCTGGTTGGCTTGTCCCAGCTCAAGACTCGCCTCGGGTTGGATTGAGGTTTTTCCAACCCAATCAAAGATGGGAGGCCATGGGTTAGGCGAGCCAAGTTTGACAGCTCTTCGTACAATCGCCAACAATAAGAAAGTACCGCAAATGAAGTCGTAAAATTTAGATTTGGACGCGACTAAATAAATAAATACCATTAATGACAAAATTAATAACAATTATGATGAAAAGGCCGTTGATTATAACATATATTTAATGTTTTGAAATTAAGTCCTATTTCATATTAATACAAAGCTTCAAATTGTTGATTGCTGTTTATACATTTCCTTGCAATTATACTAGAGAAATACTTGTATATACTCAGTCAAGATTTCACTTATACACCAACTTAATATTAAAACAAAACACCTTTTAAACAAAAATACATAAACTAAAATATCAATAATATTGAGTTGAACTGTAAGTGAAGCTCATATAAGGTTGTTACAAGCATTTTTCATCATACCAGGGTAACTGAGTCATCCATTTCAAACAAAAATAATCAAATAAATTGGATACAAAGAATATTCATGTGTAGTAATACATACAGGGTGTGTTTGGTATGCATGATAAGGGGTGATTAATATTTTAATCCTTCCCTTATCATGTGTTTGGTAGGCATGATTATAATTGTGACAGCCCGTTCGGCCCGCATCCAGCCCGAATCCGGCCCGCATTGTACACATAATAATCATTTATTGGATGGTTAATTAATACCTTGGTGTATTGAAGGATAATGGTTGATTATATATTTTTTCCTATAATATCCTTCAACTTTTAAATAATTTAGAAATTATCCAATTTAATAATTTTAAAATTTAATATGTAGTATGCCTAATATTATAATTGTTATTAACATTTATTATTATTAAAAATAATTTGTATTATTTTTTGAACAAATTCAAAGTTGTATTATTATTTTAATTCTTACGGTAATTATATTAGTACTAATTTTTCTATATGTTGTGAATTACTATATGTAACTGGATATTGAAGAAATTAATGAAAATTGAAATATTAATATAATAAATTTAAATTTATTGTTAAAATAATTTTAATAAAGAAAACAATAAATTTTAAAATTATTTATCCAATTATTTTAAAAACACGTTATTAGGTACTACAAATTTCATAATTATAAGAAATTTATTTCTTTCTTATTTACTATTACTTATTATTTATATTATTATTATTTATTTTAATATATTTTATATTAACATATTATTATTATTCTTATTTCTAATAACTGGTTTATAAGTTTATTTAAATAACTAAAATAATAATTTTAAATTAATTAATTTAATAATCTAAATTGTCTTATTTTATAAAATATTTTGTAAATATTTAATTCTTTCATTTAATTAAAAATATGTTCATCAATTTGGTCTTTATAATACTTTAATAATTGTCAATACATTGTGGGGGTATTTTGGTCATTGTAATATAATACAAAAAAATTATCCATCATTTTAAAATCATACCAAATATCATATAACTTATCACACTATATTATTTATCATTAACTTTACCTTTCTAATCACTTTTATTATCTATCATTTATTTATCACATCCTACGTACCAAGCGGTGCCACACGGTACACACAATTATTCCAATTTTCTAAGTTTCCATGTATTTTTTTCTTTAAATTTACTATCACATCGATTAAATATGATTCAAATTCATAATTTATTGACCTATTTAATTCACATATAATGTTTCCTTACGCAAATGGGTGGTTAACATTCCTAAATCAATGAAATATTTAAAAGGTTTATAATTACCAAAAAAATAGAGTTCCGTTCCCTTAAGCCACTAGCTGATTTATTTAATTGTCTAACAAAATAAATAAATTGCCAATAAAAAAAATGGGTTGAAATAATGAATTTATGTGGGAGGTTAGGTATGGGGTTAGTTCAAAGAGAGAATTCTTTTGTCCAGCTAGAGTGATAGATTCATAGGATTTTAATTTGAAGATATTGTTTATAATAATATACCTAGAGTGCCAATGATATTTCATCTATATATATAAGATTAATATTGCTATAGATGCTTATGTTACAAGCTTCACTAAAAACATTTGTGTGGACTATCATTAAATTTATCAAGCATTAGTTTATATTAAGTAAAATATATCCAAAAACAATTATAAATTCTGACAATCAACTTGTGTGTAGTGGCCAATGTTTCATGGAATTTGAAAAGCGAGTGTCAATTTATCCATGTGATATCGATAATATGGAACTTTATCCCTTGTTATTGTTAATATACAATTTACCCCAACGATGTACCTCTAATGGACAGTTTATCCTCACGTGGTTTGTAAATAGACAGTTTACCCTATGTCTTTTCAAAATAGACACTTTACATCTTCGTGGTTCGTAAAATATAGCATATATCGAGGGAGTGTTTTCAACTATTCACAAACTATGAGGGATAAACTGCATATTTTCAAAATAGACACTTTACATCTTCGTGGTTCGTAAAATATAGCATATATCGAGGGAGTGTTTTCAACTATTCACAAACTATGAGGGATAAACTGTATATTTTCATAAACCACATGTGTAAACTGTTATTTTCAAATCATAGTGGATAAACTGCATATTTTGAAAATCACACGAGGAAACTGTCTATTTCAAAACATATTGAAATAATCTGCTTATTTGGAAACGCTAGTGATGTTCATTGCAAATAATCATGACTAATCAAAGTAGAAGACAAGCATAGCAAACATCGTTATGAACGATATGATATACAATGATACCCAAAATAGAGTTTTTTCCCGTGAGAGAGAGAGAGATCATCCTCTGATATATTTATGATACGTGGTTATTGGGATAAGGAACAGGGGAAGCTCCACAATTTCTTGAACTCGTGGAAACTTTCAATCTTTGCTTTGTGGATACGGAAGGCTTTGATGGCATGTAAACTAGAGGGATAAGATTTGGATGGAGTATAATTATAGTTGTTTTAGGACCCTACAACCCACAAGTTCGATACAGCTTTAGTCCACTACCCTTCTATCCCAAAGCATCATGTTTTTACATCGGATTCGACTTTGCTTTTGGTAAACTATACAAATGTCTCGACACCTTTTCAATTTCTATGCATTACTTTATTTTCTTATTGTACCTTAATAGGAAATTAGATTCGTACCTGAAAATTATTGCCGAATTCGTAAAATTCTTTGTGTTATTGGATGCAAACAAACTCAATTCATTATTATGGAAATCTTGGTCAAAACTAGTTGGCATGCCATTATTTTCCCATGTCAAAGCACCGAAATTGGGTGAGTCTATGTCAATTTAACCAATGTGATATCGCTAATAGATATTTAACTCTCATCAAATTTGTAAATAGACAATTTACACCATGCGGTAATCAGTATATCCAATGTGTTTGCAAAACATAGCACACAACCCCCTAACATAGAGGGGTGTTTGTCATCTATTTACAAATCAAGGGGGTAAGTTGCTTATTTTCAAAATACAGAGGGTAAACAACCTATTTTGGAAAACACATATGATAAACTGTTTATTTCAAATCATATAGATGTAAACCGCATATTTAAAAACCAAAGGGAATGTTCATTGTCAAAATCCCAAATTTGGGGGACATAATAGAATTGTTATGGACATGGACGAACCTACGTTGTGTGAAGTTGTGCCCCCCTAAAAAAATTATTTTTTGTCACCTTTAAAAAAATTTATAATTTACCCCAAAAAATTACGTTTTACCTCTCAAAAATTGTATTTTACCCTGCTAAAATTATATTTTGACTCTTTAAATTATTTTTGCCTCCATTTTCTATGTTATTGTTGAATAAAAGTTTTACATTCGTAGCTGGTTATGGACTAACCCGTGTATGAAAATAAAAGGGGAAGGTTTATTTTGACTATATAAATTTTTTAAAAAACTTATAACAATAAAAATTAAAGATGCCCAAGCTTTCAATGTAATTCCATCATAAGCGGGAATCATTAGGTAAGGACTTTGATCATATCATCTAACTAGTGATTGTTCAAGCTTCAATTAATTATTTACGAGCCAATCATCTTCTCTAATTAGTGCTACATATTAATTATTGAAAGCTAATTAAGTTTGACAATACTAGAATAAATAAAATCGCACGATTAAGACACGCTAATTTACATAACTGATGACAGATTAGACTTGTTTTAATTGAATAGTTTGACTTTAAACAACTATAATATAATTTTATCATATTAAAGGCAAGGGAAGAGTTTCTTGGAATTGGATCATATCCGATGAACTTGACCGCCGATCTAATTACCGACTTTGTTGAAAGATAATTTTGACTTGAAACAATTATTAGATTTGATTGTTATTATTGCATTGTGACATGGAATTTCTGGTTAATGGTTTATGCTTCAAGATTGTGCAACCAAGAAAAAGAAAGTGCGCAAATATTGCTTGAATATGATTGTTTGAAATTAGAAACATGATTTCAAACATGAATATTGATGGCAAATCAACACCTACAACATAAATTGTGTCATAAGATTTATATTTTTAAGAAGAAAATTATAGATAATCTATCATTTTTATATTATATATAATGTGTGAGGGTTTTAGTAGTATGTCCTAAAGTGAACCTATCATAATACCCTTTCATGTATTGTTAAAAAACAAAGATATTCAATATGTTAAATGATCGTAAGTCCCTGCCAATTTGGATAACCACAATAATATCAAAAAAATACATGGAAATATATTAAACTACAAATCAATTTGAAAAAAATAATAATAATAATTGCATCCCAAAAACCAAAATTTTAAAAAAAAATTGAATTTACAATTACCAACTCAGTTTATAAAAAGATCTGTATATAGAAATATACTAGTTTCAATAAAGATTAGACATTCAGCAGGCATAGAAAAGGTACAATATCAAATATTACATAACTTAAATTGAAAAAAATATCTAAAATCGAAGTTTCGGTGGTTCTTTTTCAACATTTACATTCATTAGGCTTTCATATAAAATCAATCACTGAGTTGCCATAAAACCATATTCATTGATGGGATTTATTTTTCGTTTTCTTGTTATGATGAGTCAAAATGGTCCATGAATTTTGGGATTTTCTTTTTGTTATTTTGCAAATGGATATGTGTTTTTTGCATGAAGAAACATGTGGGTTTTTGCAAGCACGATGTGTGTGTGGTGTCACCTTCGCATTTTGGAGTTTGGACAATGAAGTGACCCTAACTATGTGTTGAGTGGTTCACATGTTCTTCCAAGTTCCAACACAATCATGTGCCCACGTGAATTCAAGTTATGTCTTTGGGTCAAACCCAAAAGAAATGACGTTGATTCGGGCTAAGACCATTTCAGAGTTCAGATATAGATTGGGGCTGACCACGTTAATATTCAACAGTATTTATTGGAAGAATCCAGGAAATATTGGCCCATTCTATCTCGGTTTGGAAGAATTAAGGAAACCCACGATTTAGAAAATCGATTCGGGCCAAGCCCATTTTTCAATCAAGAACTAAGAGACTATAAAGATTAATTTTTTTTTAATTAGTGCAGTAAATAGTAAAAACAGTTAGCAGCAATGTTTACTAACCATATGCGACATCAAGTTTATCAGCGCGGTAAAGGCAGTTTAATTTGGATCTTCGACCAGTTTCCACACCAGTGCCAAGAATTAGAAACAAGTAATGGGGCAATCATCATCAAGAGAGGAAGAAGAATCGCCCGAGCTACGTGAAGTACAATCACTTGCTGCATCAACTGGAGCCCTCCCTTCTATGCAAAAAGGCCTTCTCTCTTCTTTCTGATTCTCAGACTCAATCAGTTTCCCATTCACTCTCTGGAGGTGATTATTGTAAATATCAGATTTTTATTATTGGAAAGTTCTTTATGTTTCTAGTTATTTCCGCTATGTTTTCGCAAAATTAAGAGATATATCTCGTTAATTGGTGGACCCTTTGTTTGTTGGCATTATAGAATATGTATTCCGTTGTTGTGCGAAATGGATGACAGCAATTTCCATTTAGCAAACAGTTTAAACATTGCGTAGGGAGTTTTGTGTTTCTCTGATACAAAGGTCAGCTCTTTTTTTCTATTTTAGATATAGGGTTAAATATTTTGCGTTTATATTAATATGATTTTTTTTATCGTCAAATTATCAGAGAATTTCGAATAGTCATTCTGCTGATTAAGCGTGTGAGTTAGGATTGTAAAAAGATCATTGTAACTATCAATGCTGTATGTTTGCAAGTTTCATATTTTGCCCAAGGAATGCTGGCTTGTTCATTCACGTCATATATTTATCTAATTTATGCAATTTGATTAACTGGGGTGTCACCCAATTTGTTTCAGAAATGTTTTGAGTGGAGTCTTGATAACTTCGGATCTGACCATACGGTACCATCTAAGGAGTCATCCATTCTGTTTAGTCATCTGGGCTCTACGATAGTTGACCTGTTTTTTGCTACTGGTGAAAATGGACCCAGTGATGATCCTAAAGAGAAGAATGAAAACCTCATATATAGGTTTGTCCACTATCATTTTTTGTTCTTCCATTAGATTCTGTCAGTACTTGTACAGAAAATTTTCTAATCTGTTAGTGTTAAATTCTGTGCATCATATCCTTAAATTTACTAATAACTTTAGTTTTTAACAGGAAAAAACATTGTATTGATATCAACATTGGTTTCCTATGTGAAATATACAGGACATCAATAACAATATTACCCCTCTTATTTCTTGACTTGTAATATTACCGGTGCATTTTTTAAGTCGGTTATCCGTAGTTCGCAAGACATTTTAATATGGATGTCTTTTGTAATCAACATGCAGATCATCTCTTCAAGGAAAAGGTCTGAACCGGTTTAGGTCAATTGTCGAAGGCTACAATGGTCCATTCTTAGTGCTGATTTCTGCTTGTGAGGATACATGCAACAACGTTAGGAGATGGATCATAGGTGCACTCACTCATCAGGGTTTTGAAAACAAGGAATTGGTCTATGGAAATTCCGGAAGTTTGTACAGTTTAACTCCAGTTTTTCATTCAGTAACATCTTCCGGTGAGTCCAGAGAGCTGTTAATTAGTTTGTGATACTTTAACATGCCTTGATATTTAGATTCTTTGGGTTAATCAGATTAAGACAAGTCTACTATTTACTATTTTGACAGGAAGGGAGAAAATTTTGGTCTATAGCCATTTGCATCCTACTGGTAGATTGAATGATGCTCATCCAAAACCGGTGGGAAGTGCACTCGGCGGATCTATCGGAAACTAAAGAATATTTATGGATGAGGATTTTACTAGAGTTACTATACGCCATGCTGTCGATAAAACTTACCAACACGGTGCTCTATTTCCACCTCAGGTATAATTAATGGTTATGCTTTATTTGTGATGAAGGATTCATGTAACTCTATAATCAGAGTTGGGCTCAGCAAGAAGAAAATACAGTCGCCCTTGCCCTTTGCCCCTTGAGTCCATCCCTGCTGGCAGCTCCCCGTGTTCTTGTGCAATGAATGCTTATATAACTTACTCTTGGTAGTAACGCAGTCGGGGGCGTAATAGAAAATCAATATTACCTGGGGCTGGCCGGATTAGGTAGGGTTAACGATTTAGAGTGTTGAGCTAAAGAATAAATTTCTGAAAATTATCACTAAAAAAAAAATTTCCTCCCCCTTACATCACTATGAATAGTTATAACTTTTGATAAAGCTGCACACACTCGATCTTATATTTACAATTAGGTTAATGGTTTACATTTACTTTGACTGTAGTTTACAAAAGAAGGAAAACTTACCCGTGGAATCTAAATTTGTGAGTGCTAAGGGGGTTCTTGCCGGTTGAAGCTACAGTTTTTTGAAATAGAGGTTATAAGAAGAGAGAAAATCTATTTACAGAGCAAAGGCGAAAGGTAATTACATTAGAGAGGTCGATAATCTGAATTAACAACGTGCAAGATTGGTGATGGTTGCCTTTACTTTGATCGAAATGCTTGCAGGTGGACCTGAAAACATTTGCCAACTGGGAAGATTCACCGGCGAAGATGATGATGGACATGGTGTCGAATCCTCATGCAGTCAAGAGGGAAGAACGATGAATAAATTCCTCGAACCATATTGTGAAAAATAATCATCCAACATTCTGTATATACTTACATGAATCGCAAATTGAGCCGCAATGGTGGCTCTGTGTTGTGTTAATAGCACTTACATGTACTCGTTTGATTAGAAATTCAATAAATCATCATCATATCTTTTGTTCTGATATATAGATCATAGAATGTATGCAGTATGGTCGGAAACCCACTAATCTTGAAAATGCAACATTTGTTATACCATCGAATCTGCGAACCTAATGAATAACTATTCTTAAAACCTACCAACATTTTAATTACCGCAAAATTCGACCACATATACTTACCATCCAAACTACTTAATAGAATTAGAAAAGAACTAATTTTGGTTTCTTGGTAATTTTTTTTTTCTTTTCAATTTACTGAAATACATCCTACAAGAACTAACTTGATATACAGTATCTTTAATTCGTGATATTATATTAAACTATATTATTTAAATCATTAATATTAAGTGTATTAAGAACATTTTGCATCAGCAGAATGAAAGAAAAATTACATGTAGACAGCATATATCCATATGCATTGGCTTGGTAATCAAAACTAAAAGCTGTTCAAGATTAACATCACGTCAATTATAATGTGTTAATTGCTTTGGTCATTGGAACAAACATTTGAATCCAATGCGTTCATACTATCCAGCAAGAAGAAAGAAAGAACTAATCCATATGAAATATGAATACTCCAACAAGATAACATTACTCTGAAAATAGGGACCAACTGAAGAACATAATGAAAACATGTAAGAATCCAGTAATCTGCTCAAGATAGATGAAAAGTGAAAGGTTTATTATGAAAATTATGAGTTCAAACTCAAGAAGTAGACCTTGACTGATACTCTTGCTAATTGAGTAGTTGACTGAAGGTCCAGAAAACTAATGCTGAGTGGGTTATTGCTGCTTATCTTCTGCTTTTCTTGGCTGCAAATTTGGAAAAAGAAACATAGAAAAAGGATTACTTTTCCACAATCGAGTTACATTTAGCATAAAAATCTTTGATTTATGCTATAAAAAAAACCCAAACCTGAAGCCAAGCATCCAAAAGAAATGAATTTAACCCAAGAAAGGTTCGCACAACACGTGCTCACCAAATTGTCCATCAAAATCGTATCAACCACAACCTATTCCCAATCCCGCTCTAAACCAAAGCAATTCATCTAATAAACAAAAATCAGAACACGAGAACAAGTATATCATCACCTTAATTCCAGTAAACGGTTGACGGAGCTCTTCTTCGGGAATAACGACGGGCCACTTCTCACCGGCTTCGCGAAACATCTGCTCAGTCTCGAGAAATTGGCCCTTTTCGAGAATCAGGTTGCGGATTTTTTGCGCTGGAGTAGAGGTGCCTTCGAAGGTCTCTTCGACGCCGTTGACGAAAGTTACTGTAATCTTGGGTGGGAAATCGTCGGTGCGGCGCTTGACCTGTACCTGGCAACTTGGGTTGGATTCTTTGGCCTTGCGAGCGTTACACTGAGCCAAGAACTCCATGCACGAGGCTATTCGTGGGTCTAGCGCGTTAAACTCGATCCTCACCTTCGACAAAAATTTCAACATTTTCTTCTGTCTTTTGTTTCCAAAGGTTCAACAAAGAGAAGCTATAGAGGGGAACTCTGCAGAAAGCTTTGTTTATCGACTGCCCTTTCTTTTATTATTCATATGATTCATATTTCCTATGACATAATATGATCAATTTTTCTTTCGTGATTAATTTTATAAATTAAAATTGTAATGTATTCTATAATTTATTATCTATTCAAAAAATTATGATAATTAAACTCAGTCATTGTACAGTTAAAAATCTATAAATTAGTAGATTTGAGATTGCCATAATCCTATTAATTTACGGATTAATTTACATAATAACAATTTTTTAGAGAATCTAAATGAATTGTTAGATGATTAGAACACCACTGCAATATCTAATCACATAGTTGAATTATTATAATAGAATATACATCGAATATCCTTGAACTATCTTGAAAAAACAACACGATTGCAGTGATGAAAACTAACGAGGAGAACATCATGATAACTGATAAAAGTGATGAAGCTCAATATGATAGTTATTTTAAAGAGACCATTTCTTGAAAGAAAGCTTTTAGAGTAGCGTTTATATTAAATAATTTTTTATTGAGCTATAAGAGAATCATACCAAAAGTTTTACTATATTCCGAAAAGTAGAAATGGGATTCAATGTTACATTAATTCCAACAAGAAACAATAACAATTGAGTCATTTTTTGTAAAGTATTCATAAATTTACTATATATTAAAGATTTATTAATTTATATATATTGCATGATTTTTATATGAATGTAGTATTTCATAAATTTAACAAAATATTAATTTAACATATTATTCACAAGAGTTAATGGTATACTCGGACTTCTTCACAGCATTTCCCACAAAGATTTTAATTAAGTAAAAAAAAGGCAGTCTTCGCCATGGAATCCTTTAAAGAAAACCCATTAAGACAGTTTTCAGCCTTTTTCTGTCACTACCAGAAGTACTAGGAAATAGAGTATCAGAAGTTTAGTAAACAGCCTTCACAACAGCATCGTTGGAGGAGTGTCTCAACCATACCTTCATTGTCCTAATCCCGAAAGTTAACGCACCCCAGTTCAGACCCATTGTCCGTTGGATACAAGGTGAAAACAAAAGTCATAGCTGATAGGCTAGAAAAATCATGCCCAACTACACCCCATTCGACCAAAAATATTTACTCGGGGTTATTAATTAATCGGGTATTAAAAATTATCTATGTTTTACTTTATTTTGAAAAGTGATCAACCCGATTTGCAATTAGGGAGAAAGGAAGTAATTTAATATTTCATTCATCTGCCACCAATGGCATTATCTCAGTTCAGAATTATTGTATTTTTTTTCGAAAGTCAAAATAATTGTATTCTAACCATATCTCGAGATATATTCAAATGAGCTTGACATTATAATAAGGATAGAAACTAACATAAAGACTAAATTATTCAATTTTCAAATTGCTTCTCATTTTTAATTGAATAAATAAAAAATTTCGGCACAAGTTTAAATAAGCAAATATAAGTGATCTTTGTTGGGTACTACTCGTTTCCCGCGGAGTCACACCGCAGCTAATTTAGACAGGCTGGGATTAGAAAATTCCTCATCTAGCGAAAATTTAGTGGTCATCGCAATATAAAAGAGCATACAACGATAGAATATACAGAACCAAGAAATTTTAGTACTTCATAAAGATCATTTCTCATGAAGTCCAAAACAAAATGAGTCTGTAACCCCATCTTATAATTATACAAAAGATAGCCCAATGTTTCCCAACTTGGACTAAACAAAAATAAACAAAAAATCATCAGCATTAATTGATTCTCGTTGTGCAAAGAAGATGAAAAAATGGGCAGGGGATTAACCATCATTCACACAATATACTCACGAAGATGGATGCATACTGAATGCTCAAGTACCAGTAATCTCTCTGTCGATTTTAACCCTCTTGGCACTTTGAACCTCCGGAACACCACCAATCCTTTGTTGGGATGACACATCGTGCTGATATGGGCAATTAGCTCCATTCCTGCAACCCCTTGCGCTATTAAAAAAGATGCAAGGCTTCATTATCTTTTGTTTCGAGTCTCCTAATTTCGCCACATGCATCGGATCTTGACTTGTCCCCAGTGGTTGGTTGCTTTGCAAACTTTCCCGTCTTTCTTCTCCATGCTGCTGAATGAGGCTCTTGTAATAACTAGCGTCCTTAACCAATGGAACTCCTGGAGAAGGTGCTGACATTACATCAGGTACAGAAGGCCGCACATTCCTGATCGGGGGGTAAAAAGGTATACTTGCTGTAGACATTGAAGGGGAGACGATTTCTGGTCTTGAAAGGTGAGCAGAGAGTGGTTCTCTTCGATTGGTGGCAAAGTTGACTGAATCAAATGAATTCTTGGGTGGTGACCTTAAGTTGGGCGTGTGCTGTGTACTGGTAGATGGCGTATTGTGCACTCCGATGGATGGCACATTCTGCAAACCGGATGACGGCAAATTAGATATATGAGATGATGGCATAAGTTGTGTACTGGATGTTGTATCGGATACCCCTCCTACGACTGGCAGACACTGAAACTTGGAGGAGGGCATGTTAGGCATTCCGTATGATGGCGTATTCTGCGAACTGGAATATGTAGCATGGTTTGTCAAGAGTTGCTCGACCATTTTTGGATTGCTGATAATTTTCAGAAGCAACTCACGATCGATCAGATTATGTTGATCACCGTTTGACAAGATTGAAGTCAAGGCAGCCTGTGCAGCAGAGACAACATCGGGCCCAACATCTGCAGATAAAATTCCATTTCTGGTACTGCCATGAGATGAAGTGGACGAATGGGACAAGTGCTGGGGATGTGAGCTTGCGAGGTGGTTGTTGGTTGGCACAGATGTAAATGTTGTGTTATCCAATGCAGCGTCCTCATCTTCAATCGGTGTGATAGGAACCACAGGAGTGTTTTGATCATTGGCAATTGAGTCTTCAGTGCATACTAACGCGGAAGGGCTAATGAAAGACAGAAGCTTAATGATTAATGCACAAAACAGAGGAACATGGAAGCATGAAAGATCAACTATCAACTAATTATCATACTTAGGAGGAATAGCTGAGGGGCGTGGATATACGGCTTCTAGAACTCTCATCTCTCGTTGATTCTGTGCTTCAATTTCTGTGCTCTCTTCCCCTGCAACCACTGCCCATTCACTATTCACTTCAAACTGCGAAGAATAGAAATGTGAGATTCAGAAGAATACAATACTTCCACGTCCCTGGCACACATGAGCACTACTCAAATGCAAAAGCTCAACTTTTCCAGTGACAATCAACAATACACAAGAGCGATTTACTTTCTATATATATATATATATATATATACCCACTCTATGTTACTAAAGTGAGGAGAGGGTTGCAGTCGTATTGAGGAATCAAGGGTTAGTAAGCCAACTGTGTTAGCATTATGACACTGGAAACACAAAATATTCACTTTGATCCCAAATTCAACTCTGAACTCGCAACATATTGAAGATTCAGGATTGAAATAAGGACCAGGTATACAATATATTCCACAAGCCAACACAATAAAATTATACATAAGTTGGTAGTGTGAAAGTGTACAGGAAACCGCATGGAGGACTTAATATTGTCAAGCAGAAGATCCTAAGTAGAGAATCCCAGCTTCACCCCTGTCAAGTCAAATTTATAACAGAACAAATAGCTCCAAAGGAACATGAAAAAGAGTGTCTACATCCTTAAAGATAATGGTTCAGCAAATATATGGAGAAACAAAGATAATAATGATAGACTTACTCTAGGAGGCCATCTCCATGTCACTAAGGGTACTTGAGACAGATTAAATTTCCAAAGATTTGCAGGCTTGATTCCTTCAAAACCTGGCGGTAAATTGTCATCAGTCCCTGTAACCCCTGACTGGTCTGGCCACGATGTCATTGCCTGGAGGTGATCTTGTGTTCCCAACCCCACTTGTGAGGGATATTCTTCCGACAAAAACAACCTTACCTACCAAAAGGAAGGCACAAGTCTATCACATAGAAATTTAGGATGAGAATAAGTAAATCTGTAACTCAACTACTACAATAATGGACAATGTTAATTAACAGGACATGATTGATTAAAAAAACAATGTTAATTTTAAAAAAACATCAATAATAAAATTTTGATTGGACACAAACTATACAGACTACTTTAACAATGAGAAGATACGAGTCAAAACTACCAGTGTTACCAGAGAAAACAACTGTAGACCTACGGACATATGCATGTTCCACCAAAGTGGACAGCTAAACAAATCACATCGTTGAAAGTCCCACGATTGGGTCCAGACTCCAATCTGGGAAACCTTTTCCGCACCTTCCCACACACATAGTGCCAACAACAGCGAATTTCATACATAATTGATAGAAGACGGCATGAAATACACAAATGAATGCATTAGAGTAGCACATTTACAAGGAAATGCATATGAAGCAAGGACCCAAGTAACTAGCAAAGCACTTTACATGCACACTGATATCGCAAGTGAAAGAAAGATTTCACTCTCTTTTAGAAACGCTTAATTAGCCATACAGAAATGCATGAATGCTCTCTATATTTCATTGTCATGCAGGAAATGCTGGAGCCTGACACCAATTTGACTCCAATTAAATTTGACGATGAGGAATCGATATGCTTTTTCCAGGATGAAATGATTGGAAATTGAAAATGTGGGCATAAATCCAGAATACAGCAACGAACAAAACAGCCAAAAGGAAAAAATCTCAAAGGCAATCAGGAATCAAGTAAATGTGAAGTATCGGAACTAGGGGGCTAACTGATTATATTTTTTATATACATCTCTCATAAGAAGTACGCCATATCTTTCATTGTCCAAAAAGAGTAATGTAAAATCTATAGCTGATTATTCCTTCTTGACCAAATAGCAACAGATTTGGAAAAGAAAAAAAGTGAAGAAACTGAAGCTCCATTTACCCGGGAAACTTCACACACAACAAACAATGGTTAAACATGCTTAACTCAGTAGCTTTTGTACTTAACCATCAAAAGGATGGCAAAAGTCTATTACTTGTCCTGCCACAGGCTGCTTAACATCCCATCAGCTCATTTTTGTTCTTCTCATTTGACTTTGCAGCAACAAATGACGAACCACCACCATGAGTCACCTGGAGTGCTCCACATAGCACCATTTTGGCGTCGTTATGTCAATGATGTCACTCCAAATGAAATATCATTATAGTTTCCTCACAATATCCTACATTTATCACCTATTCAACTTCTTTCCCTGATGTCCTTGATTGATGCAAAACTAAGAACTTCCCAACTGCCCAAATCAGACACTTGTCAGTTTGTCCACAAACTAAATAGATCAAGGCTTGCACCTGGCAAACTCTAGCCTTACCTTCAATATCCATTCAGTTCCCAAAAATCGTAAAATATTACAATTTCCTTTCTTTCATATGCCAATACTCAAGTATAATGTTTCAACGAAAACAAGACCACAATTAGCCATCAAAATACTAGGTGTGCCCAAACTGAACTCAATCAACACATGTACTAACCAGCGCACTTTATTAAGGCATTTCTTTCCTTTGTCGACCACATAAAATTTGATATAAAAATCTAAACAAGACATAACAACCTGGAGTTAAAACATGCCTTCTTTTTAACAAACATCTTTCTTTCGAACATTTGGACATTGTAGGTCTCCTACAACTATTAGTTGGACAATGACTCACATTCCCGGATAAACCAGAACGAAAATTTCAAGAACGAGATTGCAATAATTAGCTTTACCTAATCCTGTATATTAACATGTAATCATTAACTAACATTTAAGGAAATATATTTACTTGTATCAACACTTGATAATGATTAATGGAACTTATCCATTTCAGTTTCAGCACATATCAGTAGCAAATTTTAAATTGTGAAAACATAAACATTGCCAAATACAAGAATGTCCCATCATTTCCAAAGTTTCGTTCATTTCAGATACGAATATAAATGAAAATGTAATTCATTTAGTTCATTTTAACAACTTCCCAATCAAATAATTAAGAAACGTCAACTCTTCCTCTTATAGATAAATATACCATAAAATTAGCTAACGCAGTCATTCAACGAGACGAAGTAAGTGAAAAATTTTCACAAGATTTACCTGACAAAGATTAACATCTGAAGCCCAAGAGACCCTCTTCGATTTCTGCGATACTCCCATTTTTCACAAATAAGCTAATTGGATTTAAAAAAACATATAGATGTCTTTTAAAAATTCAATCGATTTTTGCAATCAAAACCCAACTCCCGATCTCGCAGTCACTTATACAACAAATATTAAGTTTTAATTTAATCGATTGTTTTCAGTTGTGCAACCGTACATTGAAGAAACACAGAGAAGATAATCAGAGACGACGGGGAACGGGGAGAGTAGAAATACAAAGAAACCCTACATCCTCTAATCCACTTTCTACTTTTTGCCCATTTGCCCTAACGCCGTCACTTTATGTCACGTGACATTTATAGAGTTGTAATTTGTTTTACGACACGCTCCAGTAGAGCGCGTGGTAAGCTGGGGAACGTTTTTTTTTAGCGATTTGAGAGCGGACGGAATACGGATTCATTCATTTCTTTTGTTTAAGGGAATGACTACAATACCCTTTTTGTTTCGTCTTTTTACGAGAAAATAGTCGATTTAATATTGTACATTGTCTTTATTTTAGTTCTCATCCTTAGCGTCATTACGGTAATTATTGACATCATATAATCATTATGATGAAAAAGAACTAACATAAAAGCAGTGTTTTGAAAATCGGTTCGAATCGGTGGGTTCAATCTATTTAATTTGTAACTGGTGCTTGATCCGATCTGATTGATTGTTGTATATTAATTTTCTCTCAAAGTGTATCTCTGAAAAAAATAACAATGACTTCAAAAATAATTTTTATGTCGAGGTGAGATTTATAATCTCCATCCTTAAGACAATATTGCCCCGTTATGGTGCTAATGGTTTGCTATGTCAATTTGTCTCCCAAGATACAACGACTATGACTTGTGATAGGAGCACTCCAAATCACAAGTCCTCAAACCATAAAGGTCCAGAGCACTCAATTTGTAGAACAACAAATGCTCTCAAATTTCACTAAAATTTTGGTAATGATTTCGAAAATCCGTGTAAAATACATGTGGGAATGTTATATTTATAGTTAACCAAAATCCATGTTCAAGAGACACCATTTGGAGACAATTTTTGGCCAAATTGCACCCCAAACATCAATGGACACACCATTTCACTTTCTGAAACAGTGCTTCAATCGATCGAGACAAGTTCTCGATCGATCGAGCAACTGTTCACTCGCCCAAGAAATGTTCTGGTCCGCTCGATCGATCGAGCAACTGTGCTCGATCGATCGAGCCTTTAAAAAAAAAATTGAATTCATTTTTTCATTTTTTCCAACAATCCCCCACATGAATTAAATTTTATGCATGTATGCAATTGAGTGCGTTGACGAACTATTATGGCATCTGGAGATATAGCTTGCGGCTTTGAATCTTCCGTAGTAGTATTCAATCGGATTTACTTGACTTATAGTCTTGAACTATTTAGTCGTTGGTGTAAACCAAGACAATTGAACCCACACCATAACAATTATAACCCCCGTATTGGTTTCTTATGGTTGTGTCCGTTTCGGCCATGGACCACGCTTGGTTTCATAAGTGCTTTATATTCTTTGAAGCTGCCACACTTCGCACTTACGTAAGTGATCTCCTAGAAGAGTATCCCACTATACTCCAACATATCTAATATGTCTTAGGAATCATTAAAGACCGTTTGCCTATCTTCGTACCCTTTTTGCAGGCTACACCCCTTATCATAGGAATGGGTCGGAGATTAATTCTCCAAGGTGTTTATACAATCTTGTAGTTTGGTTGTCCATTTTGAACCTAGATCTTGGGATCTCCAGTCACATAGGCTGGGTATCCACCACAAGATTTTGATTAAAGGTTTTAATCTCATTCCCCTCGATAAACTATATACTTGATCTCTAGGCAAGCCTTTCGTGAGCGGGTCCGCAATATTCTCCTTTGACTTCATGTAGTCAATGGACATAATGCCATTTGAGATCAACTGTTTAATGGTATTGTGTCTACGGCGTATATGTCTAGACTTACCATTATACACGCTACTCTGTGCCCTTCCTATAGCAGATTGGCTATCACAATGTATTTTAATTGCAGGCACAGATTTTTCCTAACAAGGAATTTCTTCCAAGAAACTTCTAAGTCATTCGGCTTCTTCTCCCGCTTTATCCAAAGCTATGAATTCAGATTCCATAGTGGATCTAGCAATACAAGTTTGCTTGGTAGATTTCCACGACGACACTGCAGCCCCTCCAATGGTAAACACATAACCACTTGTCGACTTGGAGTCTTGTGTGTCCGATATCCTATTTGCATCACTGTATCCTTCCAATATAGCATGATATCTTGTATAGTACAATCCATAGTTCAGGGTGTATCTTAAATATTTAAGTACCCTCGTCAATGCCTTCCAATGGTCATTGTTTGGATTGCTCGTGAATCTACTTAGTTTGCCAACCGCATATGCAATATCAGGACGTGTACAGTTCATGAGATACACGAGACTGTCAATTATCCTTCAGTATTCTAATTGCATGACAGGGTCCCCTTTGGTTTTAACCAAATGTAGATTCGGATCATAGGGTGTTTTTACAGACGACGTATCATTCGCGAGAAATTTCTCGAGTATTTTCTCAACATAATGAGACTGTGACAACACTCGTCCTTTAGATATCTTGGAGATTTTAATTCCAAGTATCACATCAGCTTCACCCATATCTTTCATTTCAAAATGTTTTATCAACATTTTCTTTGTCCCGTTGATGATTTCTAAGTTGCTTCCCACTATGAGCATATCATCAACGCACACGCATATTATTACATATGCTTTAGGCATGTTTTTCATATATACACATTTGTCGCACTAATTTATTTTGAAACCATTTGACAACATAGTTTTGTCAAATTTTTCATGCCATTGTTTTGGCGCTTGCTTAAGCCCATACAATGACTTAACGAGTCTACACACATTTTCCTCTTGTCCGGGAACAACAAACCCCTCGGGTTATTTCATATAAATTTCATCCTCAAGTTCCTCATTGAGGAATGCCGTTTTTACATCCATTTGATGTATCTCTAAATTGTTTAGAGCAGCGATAGCAATGATCACTCTAGCGTAATTCTCGTGACTGGTGAATATGTATCAAAGTAATCAAGGCCTTATTTTTGTCTATATCCCTTTGCCACGAGTCTCGCCTTGTACTTATCAATTGAACCATCGGACTTATATTTCCTTTTAAGAATCCATTTGCATTCTAATGGTTTACTTCCAGTTGGAAGGTCTACCAATTCCCACCTTGTGGTTTTGCATTATGGATTCTATCTCGACATTAATAGCATCTTTCCACATAGGAGCATCAGAACTAAATAAGGCGTCATTAACCGATCTTGGTTCATTGTCCAACATATACGTCATGAAGTCAGGACCATAAGTCTTAGCCACTTTGGTTCTCTTGCTACGTCGTGGTTCTACTTCCTCAATAGAGTCACGGTTAGCGTCTTCATACACCCTTTTCTTAGGGCTAATTTCCTTGTTAGTTTTGTAAGGAAATACTTCTTCAAAAAATACCACATTTCTTGATTCCATGATTGTACCTTCATGCACATAACTTATTTCAGATTTATGTACTAAAAATCGATATGCACTACTATTGTTAGCATAACCAATAAATACATAATCTATTGTTTTAGGCCCGATTTTTACTTGCTTTGGTTTTGGTACTTCTACCTTCGCCAAGCCCCCCCCCCCCCCCGCCCCACTTTCAAGTATTTGTAGGAAGGCTTGTGACCTTTCCATAACTCATAAGGAGTTTCATCCTTACTTTTGTGTGGTATTTTGTTTAGAATGTAGTTGGCCGACAGGATTGCTTCCCCCCCCCCCCCCCCCCCCCCCCCCCCACAAGTTTTGTGGTAATCAACTTATCAACATAGCATTCGTCATCTCTTTTAGAGTACGATTTTTACGTTCGGCAATACCATTTGATTGAGGTGAATATGGGGCAGTGATTTGGTGAATAATGCCATACTCAGTGCAAAATTCTTCAAACGGTGCTCCATATTTTCCTCCTCTATCGCTTCGAACATTCTTTATCTTTTTGCTAAGTTGATTTTCAACTTCATTCTTGTATTATTTAAATACTACCAAGGTCTCGTCTTTGCTTCTTAACAAATAGATATAACAATATCTCGTACAATCATCAATGAAAGTAATGAAGTACTTTTTCCCACCTCTAGTTTCCACAAACTTTAGATCACATAAATCCATATGAATTAATTCAAGAGGTGTCGTAGTTCTTTCAATTGAATGGAATGGCGGTTTCGTTAACTTGGCCTCAACACAAGTCTCACACTTATGTTTCAAGTTAACATTCATTTGAGGCAATAAGTTTAACTTCACTAATTTGTTAAGTGAACCATAATTTACGTGACCTAAACGATCATGCCATAAATTACAAGACTCAATCAAATAAGTATAATCATTCACTTTATTGCTTTCAAATTGACATTTAACCGTCATTACATTCATTTTGAATAGGCTTTTATCCATATAGTCTTTTCCTACAAAAACTCATTTTTTGGAGAGTACAATTTTTCCAGATTCTAAAACTAGTCTAAAACCCGCCTTGACTAGAGCCGATCCAGATATCAGGTTCTTTCGGATGTCGGGAACATGTAAGACATCAATCAAAGTCAATTCCTTTCCCGAAGTCATCTTTAGAACCACCTTCCTCAGTCCAATTACCGGAGATGTTGTGGAGTTTCCCATGTAGAGTTGGCGCCCACTTATTGGAGTGTATGTGGAGAACATGGCCTTGTCCGAACACACATGTCGGGTTGCACCGAAATCGACGAACCATTCCATAGGATTGTCCACCAAATTTGCTTCAAAGATCACATCGGTTAACATTAGATCATTCAAATCTTCCGAGATCCGATCATGTTCGGTCACGTTGACTTGATCTTTTGCTTTTCCACGAGTGTCTTTATTACGACAATCCTTTGCCATGTGATTGGGCTTTCCACACTTATAGCATTTTCCTTTGAACTTTTTCGCCTTGCCATTGTTGGAGGCCGTACCGTCAAACTTACGCTTTGATCCGGTTCTTTGTTCAACTAGGTTAGCCCGTGGTTCCATTTGAAACCTACCCGCCTTCCTCTCGGAAACTTTGTTGTCCTCCTCGATTCGTAATCGAACCACAAGGTCTTCAAGACTCATCTCCTTTCGTTTGTGTTTCAAATAGTTCTTGAAGTCCTTCCACATAAGAAGTAATTTCTCAATCATAGTGGCGACTTGGAATGAATCACTTAGACTCATTCCCTCCGCATGAATGTCATGTAAGATCACTTGTAGATCTTGCACTTGCGCCATCACAGGCTTGGTATCAACCATCTTGAAATTCAGGAACTGTCCAACTATGAATTTCTTCATGCCGGCATCCTCGGATTTGTACTTTTTTTCCAGCGATGCCCAGAGTTCCTTTGCTGTTTTCACAAGACAATAAACATTATATAATTTATTGTCTAACCCGTTTAGGATGTAGTTCTTGCATATGAAGTCGCTTTGATTACATGCATCCAAAGCCGCCCTCTTTTGGGTGTCAGTCTCTCCTTCTTCAACCGTATGAGGCTCCTCGGTTAAGAACCTTGCCAAACTTAGCGTGGTCAAGTAAAATAGCATCTTTTGTTGCCACCGCTTGAAGTCGTTCCCATTGAACTTTTCAAGCCTTTCACCATGGTGAACATGAGTCGTTGTTGTACTCGAAGAAGCCATTTGTAATTGCTCGATATTGTCTTAAGATTGTTGTATATTAATTTTCTCTCAAAGTGTATCTCAGGAAAAAATAACAATGGCTTCAAAAATAATTTTTATGTCGAGGCGAGATTTATAATCTCCGTCCTAAAGACAATATTGCCCCGATATGGTGCTAACGGTTTGCTATGACAATTTGTCTCCCAAGATACAACGACTATGACTTGTGATAGGAGCACTCCAAATCACAAGCCCTCAAACCACAAAGGTCCAAAGCACTCAATTTGAAGAACAACAAATGCTCTCAAATTTCACTAAAAATTTGGTAATGATTTCGAAAATCTGTGTAAAATACATGTGGGAATGTTATATTTATAGTTAACCAAAATCCATGTTCAAGGGACACCATTTGGAGGCAACTTTTGGCCAAAAATCGCACTCCAAACATCAATGGACACACCATTTCACTTCTGAAACAGTGCTTCGATCGATCGAGACCAATTCTCGATCGATCGAGCAACTGTACACTCGCCCAAGAAATGTTCTGGTCCGCTCGATCGATCGAGCCTTTAAAAAAAAATTGAATTCATTTTTTCGTTTTTTCCAACAGAGACTTCAAACCATCTTACCAAAAAACAATGAGAAACGGATTAAAGCGGTAAAAAATCGGTTCAACTAATGAACTGGTTGACTGGTTAAACCAGCATGTTCATTCATTTTTCTTTCATTTTTTAAAATTTTAAATTTTTTTAAAATTATAAATCAAATATATAGAAAAAAATATATTATATATAATTTATTGTTATTGAAATGATTACAAAATAATATTTGTGTGTATGTTTTTATCAAAAATTCCATATAATTAAATAAATGTGTATTGTATATTATATATAAACATGTTTAGTTTCGTAAATTATAATATATGTGAATAATTTCATAATATTTTATATTACTTATAATTTTGGGATATTGTTTTTTTTGGGCATTATTTGTTGTTTTTTGGGATGTTTTATTATTATTTTTTTATGTTGGACATTTGATTTTATCTGATTTTTGAAGTTTGACATGTTATGTTGGTTTGAAGTTTGACATGTTATGTTGATGTAATGATATATTTTTTATTGTGAACAACCTTAAACTATAGCAGATACATGGTATATATATTTTACCAAACTTAAAATAGATATTACATAATATTGACGTCATCACCGGTTAAATCAATTGTTCAACCGACCGAATCGATCGAACCTGTAACCAGTAAGATACCGATTGTCCGATCCGATTTTGAAAACACTGCATAAAAGACTATAAAACTGTGTTGATACCAAACTTTGATTATTTAGGGAATCAGTACCTAAAATTTATCGACTTGCATGACAAATTTGGTTATTTACTTCTTTAATTTGAACCCAACAAGCATTTGACGGTTTATTGATTACTACCTCTCATGGACACTATTATTAAGGGATACTATATTTGTATGTGAATATTCACATTCAATGGTTTGATTTATTCTTATGGGCAGTGCAAATATATGATCAAACCAACCGCGTTTGATCGGTACTTACGAATCATGTGTCAAAAAATAAATAATTTATTTTCTGCAATAAAATATTTTAAATAATCAACTTTCTTTAAAAATTTACATTTGTATATAAATTTAAAAGGTGAGGACAATTTAACTATAGTTCATTCCTTTATTTCTCTTAAATTATTGGTTAAATATTTTTTCCTTATGACGTCCGTATTATGATGAGTACATGATATTTTCAAGAAGGGAAAAACACTTTAAAATAAAATATCTGTTTAAATGCTACTATGATCATGTTATCTTAAACCAAACAACATTTACAATTTAACATTAAGAACTTTGAAGTTTGTATAATTTGATAGAGAATCATATAAGTGTTCTGATTAGTGACCGTATAATCAAGTATATGATTTTTGTAAAATTAAAAATAAATATTTTTATTTCTAAGCACCATGAGTAAATTTAATTTAAAAAGACTATACCACTTTTCATGGCAAGAAGCTTAATTTCCCAAAATAATAATAAATTGTCTTCATATTATACTTTTACCTGGTATTATTAATCTTTCTTTTTAATAATTAAACTATTTAATTTTTTGTGAAAACATACTTCAAAAATTTTCAACTAAATTAATTGATGAAATTAATTTTTATTTTTACTTTTCATTTAATATTAATATCTAATTGTATGTCTAGTCACACACGAAACAAATATTTTTATTTTACTTATAAAATAGATAATAGAAAATAAATTCTATTAAAATAAAATGATCGCGAATTATGCTAAAAAATTCATGTCTTTGCCAATGTCTAATATCAGTTCTAGAGATAGTCATAGAGACCTGACTCCAAACCAAATAATGTAAGCGTTTTGTGCGGGTATCATTAATTAATATACTGTAATAAAGCA
This sequence comes from Haberlea rhodopensis, assembly GCA_907163345.1. Lineage (NCBI taxonomy): Eukaryota > Viridiplantae > Streptophyta > Magnoliopsida > Lamiales > Gesneriaceae > Haberlea > Haberlea rhodopensis. The sequence goes on along the minus strand of CAJQUN010000038.1, from coordinate 5,059,374 downwards.
AAACATATATCTGTAATGACAATATTTCATATATATCTCAAATTTTAAGTCAATACAACACATCTAAAAGCCATTGGCAATTGGCAGTCAAACACAAGCTAACATACCATCAAGCTCTTGGGGAACAACAAGCCAACTCTCAGACAGATTGAAAGGCCAAAAAAAAACATATAAAACAAATAATAATATCGTGAGTAGTAAATTACATGCAATCTCAGAAGCTCTATATATCTCCCACGGAACAAAAGAAGAAGAATATGATACCAATGCATCATTTCTCCTCCTTAGAGAAGCCAATGCGATCTCGGATTCACTTGGTGCACCCAAGATTCTGATTACCTCCTCCACTTGCGGTCTGAAACAATTAGACCAGCAGTAAGCACATAAAGTGGACACAAAGAAATAGAAGTTGGATGCAAACAGATCAATGTTATTAATCATGGCTACAACGATTTTGGATGCTTGAGACTTTAATTTCAATAGGGGCAAGGGCAAGATGGAAATGGGATTTCCAAACTGTATGTGGCCACACTATACCAACTCCAACCCTACACAGGAACCCGACTCATAAAACATGCCAACCTGTAAATTATGGTATCCACTACCCAGTGTAAAAGTTAGGAAACGATACTTTAAATGAGTATCAGTATTCATTATCTAAATTAAATTTACAAAAACGCTACCACTCATTTCCTTCGAGACTTAAGAGGCTTGGATGAAAATTAATATTACACGATTGATTCCCAGTAAAAAAACGGAAAGGTATAGGTTATCAAGTATCAGGAATACGTGTCATACGAGGTAAAATGCATCAAATGTTGGTACTAAATTAGCTCAATCTTTCCTTCGTATTTAAGCAATTGCTACTTCATAATGAGACAACTTTAGTGTCAAGGCACTTGGACCAATGAGATTCAAGATGAAGATATTTCAAATTAACTAAGGTAGCGTTTGGAATGAAACATTTCATTTGAAAAGGGGATTCAAAAGAATGGATTCAAAGTAACTCCTATAATTAAAGATGTAAAATAATTTTTTTGGTTTAAGAAATAACTTGAAATTGATGTCCAAGTACTTGAAGTTCAATTTAACCATAACGATTCATATATAAGTTTAAAATGAAAAGTGAATGATTTCAAATTTATGAAACTCAAATGCATTCAAACAAATGGGGTGTATTAGATTGCATTCAGATGGAGGAACTTGATCCCGGCGGATGGTTTTGAAATTTGAATTTCAAATGGCAATAGTGTCATGTGCATTTGAAATGGATTTAAAATTGTGTATATCTGAAATCCCTGTATACGTAGTTATAGTAAAAGAGTTTAATATGAAATGTAACGAATATGCAATTCCCCAGTATCATATAATCGATCTGAAATCCAACTTCAAAGGACTCGATACAAATGCACTAATAGTTTGAGTTTTGACAAAAATATTTAATTTAATGGAAGTGTATCAGGTAAGGATTTTAAATGACACTCAAGTTGGAAACTTATGAAATCCATTAATCCACCTGAATGAAAATCATCTAAACAAAAAATATGGATTTAAAATTATTCATATCCTTCAACACAGCACGCTTAGACATAAGAAAGTTTAGATGATACCTTGAGGAGAATGAGTTCCATTTCCCTTAGCATTCTGCTGTGCCTGAGACAAAGTAGGCTGAATACGAGGAGATCCTTGCCTTCCATTTGAACCAGGTAGAGATTGTCTCTTTTTGATGTAGATATCCTTCTCATGCACGTCAGGACTAGATCGCGGAGAGCCACTTGTAGTTTTGGCTCTTGCAGATTCAGTTGCTTGCATGTAGCTTGGGAGAGAGTTGCTGCTACTACTATCTCTCGGTTCTTGATCTGCATTATCGGATTTTGCTGAACCAACAGAGTTCCGCCTTTTTACAGCTTTGCGCTCCTTCAGTAACTGCTCCATGCTACTTCTCGAAGCCGAATCCTGATTAGAGCTCAGAAGGGATTTTTTATCAGCTGACGAGGACTTATGTTTACGACTTGGCTCGCTTTTTTCACCTCTGATTTTCTTGGGTTTCGAAGAAACAAAGCGAGATGGTGTTGCTTGAGATTCAGTGCCAGCTGTATGGCTTCTTGGAGATGCTTCGGGAGATTGCTTGTGTACCAGGTGGCTTGCTTCATATCCCAGCTCCAGCTGCAGGTCACTTGGATCTGGTTCTGGCTTCTTTTGTAATGGTGGTGAGTCTACGGGAATCACAGAATTATCACATTCAACAGTAGGTGAGTTATCACTATCATCCCTAGCCAAGTGATTCATATTTTTGTGTGATTGATCAGGTCCTAGGACGCTGGATGTCCCATTGATGTCAAGTACAAAATTTTCTCCACTTGTAGAATGGTCAGACTCATCGGCATTTTCTGGGTTCTGTACAATGTCATTGACTCCAACCTCTGATCTATCAGGTGAATCAAGGGTAGATGAAATGGAAAGTTCAGTCCCACATTCAGAGCCACCTATTTGAACAACTGGAGCATTGGAAATGGGATTTTCTGATGATTCAATCTCCTGAGACCTAAATGATTGATCAGTAGAAGTAGAAACCTTATCCAGGTTGTACTCGACACTGTGATCCAGGTTGAATGAAGGCTCTAGCTTAGCACTATTGGCAGCTGAACTCAGTTCTTCAAATTTTGACTGGGCAGCAAGAAAAGTGGGGTTACTTGCCTTCCTTGATAATTTCTTTGTCTCAGTTTCAGGTTGCTCGGAGGACAAATTTTTCACATCTGGTAAGTCAATTTCATACACCGTTTCCTCATTATCAGGGAGAGATTTTGCTTCCACCTCCAAATTCGAATCTGTTTTTTTTATCTCAATAGAAGTAGGTTCTGATTTTGTTTCAGCCTCCAAATTCATAAATGTTTCTGTTGCAGCATGTGTTAAATCTGATTTGTCAATGTTCTGTAAATCAAGATGACTGGAGGAAGGCGAGATTGCTTTGCACGCTTGGAGATCTACGCCGTCTTCCTCACAACTGATTAAATTGTCGTCATTTTCGACTGATGCGCTCACCCCAGGTATTTTAGTTTGCTCGGGATAGTGATCAGATGGAACTACAAAGTCCGCTTTGCCTTCAGAATGTTCAAAGTTATTCTTCTCTAGCAGCTTTGCTGCTGATCCAGATTCCAGCACCTCAGCATTGCTCACCGTTGAAACTGACATCCATCTTTCCAGCCATTTCCAGGCCGAGTCTGATCTCGAGGAGTCACACTTGATGTTGATAGACTTGGACTTAGGTGTTGATTCCATAAGCTTACATTAGAATCCGGAACACATATCAAGGTCTGTATATGTGTATAGATAAAAGTAAAATACAACAAAAAATCAAAATATAAATGAGTCCATGTTCATTTACCTGACGTGCAAATCCATTTCTCAGTAGCTTCTCGATAGAAATGTAGGAGTGTGAAACATTTGATTTTACTTCTCTTTCGTTCCTCTGAAATGCAAAGAATGTAGCACCAAAAAAAAAAAATCACAGATAATATAGCTGCATCTTCCAAGAAAAGAAAGGGACATAAATGACAGTTATTTCGTTCTCCTTCAGCGGTGTATAAGGAAATATGACTCAATTCCATAGCCAATATGAATCTAGTTTAATACAGAGGGTGGTGAGGCTTAAATTCCTGATACAAATCTCGTCTCTGAAAATACAGAATTTAGTTAAAAGACAACTTGCATCACTATATACAATTAAACACTCATTATACAAAATTAATACAGTTGCAGACTTTTCTAGATCATTGCTCATCTGCCTTAGGACATGCAGAATGTCTCTGAGTCACTGCACAATCACCGGTAATCTTAAAATTGGGGGTTTACAGACATTTATGAATGTCCAAAGTAACGATGTGAAACCAAAGAGCAGAATACTATTGTAGCAGGGGGTTTGTGAAGGGGATACTGAAAAAGTAACAAGTTAAATAAATTATATTGTCATTACCAGAATGGGATCATCCTTTCCCCTGCTTGCACTTTGCTTCTCAAAATCACCTGATTCTTCAACAAGTAGGCGAGCACGGCGAGCTCGTACAAGAGCCTGCATTTTGACAATAGCCTGAACGCACCTAAGAGTTCCCACGGCATGCCTTCGAACTAAATGTCCCCGTATAGCTGCTTGCAATTTTATTACGTTCTTCTGCTTTGATAGCAGTCTTTGAGCCTGGCAAGAAATATTAAGTATAACATTTAATATTGCCTGACAGACTTGAGAGATAAGAATTATAACACTGTAAATAGGCGCACCAGAGATCGCCTGATAGCAGCCTGGATTACAATGATACTGGCCTCATCATAGGTTGCATCAACGCTAGAGTCCTCCACTTTATCAGCTATGGTGTCTGATAACTCTATGTTTGGTTGAGCAGACAACTCAGTCTTCTCTTCTTTCCTCTGAATTGGAGAGGACTTCTCCGGAATACTCAAGTTAGACTGCATAAGGAAGTCGACATTTGTAGATTCTGGACTTTCATTTTTTACAGATGAAGGAGCTTCTGAAACGATGGTGTTACTCAATACTCGATGTTTATCGGATCTCTTTCTAAAACTCCACCCACGCCTCTCATTTGAACTCTTGCTCTGCAATATTCAAAAGTTCATAAGCTTCGTCTCATTTAGAAAGTGAAAAATAAAAGTCAACAATAACTTGCCGAACAAATTTAATATATATATATGAAAAGAAGCAATAGCTTACACTCAACAACTGTAGTTATATTTTCTCACCAAAATTTATGTAGATTATAAACCCAGTATGTCGAAACAATTAAACTATTCAATAACAAAACAGATCCATTATTTACTAAACTATAATCAATACACACTTAGGCGGAGACTGGTCCTTATTCCAGCATCAACAGCTGAATGCAGTGTCTATACAACTGCGATTCGCATAGTCTTATCCCAAGTGCGACAAGGTAATTCAGAGAGGAAGAATTAAAATATACAAGGAGTATTCAATTATTGGAAATGAATCGACAAAAGTTTCCACATTGTAAAGACGCAGGTTCAATCATGCAGTCCCATTTCACCTTCTAAATAGAAATACATCAGTTACTGCAATAGCCAAGACCGTCATGTGTTCACAAACAAGATCAAACCAAGAAATCGTCAATTCCGGTAATGCAAATCGCTTCTTGATGTTTCAATCGACTAGCATAACAATCAGAGTGTTGAGCTAGCGAAATCCGTTCACAGCGTTGAATAATACCAACATTAGAAGTTCAGGTCAGGAAAAAAACACCTGAAAGACAATTTCGCAGATCCTAGTACCCTACCATAGATTCCAGCATCGGAACAGTCAAACGATCAACAGAGAAGCTTCTCCACATATAAACTAAAAAAGGCATCGAATCAACTCGATCAAGTCAAAAGCAATCCAAGCAAAGGTAACTAACCGGATGAATAAATAACCTCAAAAACAAAAAAAAACGAACTCGAAAACTCTAATTCTAAACATAGAAACACTAAGATTCTTCAAAAACAGCAGATTCGCAAGATATGAACAGATACATACTTCCGGTGCTTGGAGATCCTCATGATCGACTGAATCACCTCCGCAGGCAATTATCTTGAAGCATGCTCCACTTGATTTCACCATTATCGCTCTAAAAACTTCCGAGACCCTCTCTCTCTCTCTAGAAATTTGATTTACTCTCTTTTACAGTGAAACATAAGTAGTACTTTATTAAACGTTTATTTTGGAAATTGAACCGGATAATTAATAAATAAATAATAAATAAAGTGAAGATAAGCGGACGTCAATATCCATCCTTAAATCTGGTTAACTTAAGGGTTTGGAATCCGTGTTACGGTGCAGGAGGCAGGGAGTTCCGTTCCCTTCCCTTCCCTGAAAGAGGCTCGTTTTTGGGTGGTACCACGTTATATCCGTTGGAGAGTGACGTGGATATATTTCTCCATTTTTTGTCATTTTATTTTGATGTTTTAATTTTTGATAGTAAATATCGTAGGATCACATACTAGACAAATGTCTATGTATTTATTCGTGTAAAGAATAGTATTTTTCATCTATTATATATTATTGTAAAGAATACTAAGGGGGATGTATTGGTTATAGATTTTTATTGACTTTTAATGACTTTTATGGAGTTTAAAAGTCTAGAGGTATTCAATCCAGACTTTTATATACTCTACAAAAGTCTAATGGTATTCAAGACAGACTTTTGTAGAGTTTTAAAAAGTTAGGTGGTATTCAAACTTGAATTTTTAAAACTCCATAAAAGTCTATATGTATCCAAAATCTCATAGACTTTTAATGACTTCTGTTGAAATCTTTAGGTACAAACTTTGATGCCCCATGTACATCCCAAAAAAGTTAAAAATTCTCCACCACTCCTAGTAAAGATTTGGAATGACTTTTAATTCCTAATTACCATCATCTCTCTTTACTCTTTGCTATTTTCATTTCCGACACGACCATATCCCCATTGGCTTTTCCTCCCATGTTTTCTACATGTACCATTTCTTTAATTCCTAATGTGTGGCTCTTTCTTCAATTATTGTTTTTTTCACATCTTATTTTTTATCCAATATAATACTAATATTTACACAAGTATTTTGATAAAATAGCAAGTTAATGTGCTCAATTTTATATTGGATGATAGATTTTTAAAACGATTATATGTGTCTATATCTATAGACAAAAACAAAAGATATTTATAACGATAATCATGCTTAATGTAAAAAGTATTTTTTAAGAATTTTTAATAGTCAACTATCATCAAAAAAAATTTTAAGTTTATAAAATGTTATTGTTAGTTCCGGATTTTAAAGATGAGAAAACAAATCAGAACGGATTGATAGAACTCGGACTGACCAGATCGATCGCTCAAAGCAGATCAAGCTGAAATGGTATACCGCAAATCAGAACAGATCGATGAACATCAGCCTGACCAGATCGAAGCTTCAGAACAGCTCAATTATTATCAGATCAGAGCAGACAAGGCTGAATTAGATTTGCTCTTCAGTCCGAATCATTAACGGCTATTTATTGAAGCATTTATCGTTGCAATTATTGCTGAAAAAGACCAAGGACTGAAGATTACCATAAAAGGTAAGAAGACAAAGACGAGCTTACCTGACAGTCGCCGAAAGCATGAACCAGAATGGCAAGTGCCCAAAAGAATAAGACTGTAGCGTACTCAGAGTTTGAGCATAGTCAAGAGTTGCACATAAAGGAAAATAATGTTGTTGGTACATACAACTATATAAGGATGCAACAGAAGAGCTCAAGAAAGAGTCTGATCAATCGAAAAACGCAAAAAGAAAGCTAAACAGCACAAGCTTACAAGCTCAGACATTCTCGAGCTAAAAATCTTCATAAGCACAATCATATTGTAATATTTGATCATCTTAGGATCATTGTGTGCATAGACTAAAGTCTATCTTTTGTATTATGTACTAAGATAGAGAAGTGAGAATCAATTGTAACTGTCAGACAGAGTGTGTCTGAACAGATCGAGAGACTAGGAGTTTCAGTCTGGTAGTGAGGTAAATCCAGCTGAATTGGGTTTGTACAACAGGATTGTATAAATCAAAGTCTTCTAGTGGAATCCTTCCTTAATTGGAAGAAGAGGAGACGTAGAAGGATTACACCACCTTCGAACTTTCAGAAACATATTCTGTCTTTTATCATTCTGCACATGTTATACTTTTCAAGCCATCGAGCCGTTCTTACTAGCCTAAGAACAGACCGTTCCGCACTAAATTATTCAGTGGTCTGTTCTGCTGAAAAGTTGATTAAGAAACAGATTTCTTTCACTAATCCGAAAGAAATCACAAAGGATTATTTTTAATAGGAGTGTTCATTCACCCCCCTCTAAACACTCCGGACCGATCCTAACAGTTATTTAATAGAAAACTTTTGTTTTATTACACAAAATGATAGATTACAATTATATAGCAACATTAACTGTCGTCATCTTGAAGATGCAAAAAAGTTGTTCAATATTTGCTATGCAAAAGAATTAAATATGTATTTTTCACATTTTTTTACTGTTAAATAAGTAAATGTGTTTACATTAATAGTAAAAAAAAATTATATGTTGAAGAAGTTATTTATATTCAATCGTTAGTTCAAAGAAATCACTTATAAGTTATAAAATCTATAGAGTCTATAAAATTCTTTTGATAATTTCATATAATTCTATAAAAATTATTATAAATCTATCAATTTCATAAAAGTCCATCATTTAAAAAAATCACTAAAAGTCGATAAAGTCCATAGAAATCTATTGAAAAGTCTACGAGACTCTATACAAATCTTTTTATAACTCCATGGAATTCTACAAAAGTCAATAGAAATCTATCAACTCCATAAAAGTCAATCATTTAAAAAAGTCATTAAAAGTCAATACAAGTCTAGATTGAATACACCCCCCTAAGTTTGGTAAAACTCGACTTTAAAAAATAACGCTCTAAACAGTTCGTCCTCCAAAAATTGCGGATTATCCCTTTTACAGTTTTGCCCCCTGAAATATATGATACTTCTTGGAAGTTTCTATTTATTGCTAACTCAATGTTTCGGAATTTCTTGTCTAAGCCACCTATTCAATAAGGTTTAACCCAACAAGGAGGATTACAAGAGGTTCTCTTTTCCGTTTGTACTGCTTTAGGACAAGAGTCTTATGGTTAATTCATTTCATAATCAGATTACATGTTTCGATGGATCAGATAATTGTCTACGGAGCTGGCTAGTTAATCGACCTATTAATTTTATTGATACTGGTTGACTTTAATTTCATATGGGTGGGGAAGCTGGGAATTGATTATTTATGTAGGTAGATTGCAATGATGTTAATGTACTTGTAAATTAGGTCGCTTTCTATAAGTTTAGACCCGATCAAGGGTCATAATCGACCCTTAACTGGTCCAGAACCGGACCGTGGTCAACGGGCCAGTTAACCGGGTCAATAGTTTGAAGGGTCGGACCAGTAACCGGCCCGTCAATAGGCGGGTCGGTTAAGGGTCATGATTTTGCTAACCGTAAATCGTCGGTTAATTGACGGTTCAAGTGTTTATTTTAATTTATTTTATGTTTTTAAATTTAGATATATGTTATGGTGTAGATTTGAACTCATGTCACTAAGTTATAAGAGTCTTGTAGATCTAAATATAATGTTATAATTTATATATAAACAAATATATCTTACACATTTTGATTATCTGAGCTTGAATTTATTTCACGTTATTTTAGGTTTAATCATTTATGAAAACACATTCAAATATATATTTTTTTAAAAAATAAGGGCCAAACCGTAACCGTTGGTTAACCGGAACCGTCAAGAAATGTTAAGGTTAAGGGTCGATGTTTTCTGAACCGACGGTTATGAACCGTCTAACCGATGGTTATGAACCGTGGTCAGGTCCATATAAGTTACACTTTTCTATTATGAGACATTTCTTTGGGGAAAATTTTTTTATGGACTTAGTCCTGTCATTTACCAACGCACATAAATATATATCTATATGTATATATATATATATATATCTCGATATATGATATGACACAATTCATATAAGAATTTCCAACCAAAAAAAGGGGTGGCGATTAAATAATCTTCAAGAAGCACTATCTGCTAATCGAAACATAAATAGTTGAGTTATACCAAATAGGAAACTGGAAAAACAGAATGCACCAACTTTTTATCATTTGTGTAGTTACGAATTGACTGCTGAGACCTCAAATCTGGCGTCTTCCTCAACTAATGCCCTCATTATGATTAAACTTTGGTGAAATAGTAATAATTCAACTCGTGACAATTAAGACGTCATTAGCTGTAATTGCAATTTAAACAACCATCACTTGCCAGTTGTATGATTTGTTTATTCAACTGCCAAAAATATTTGATATTTGTATGTACTAATACACATCATTATTGAAAATTTATGCAGTATAACCTAACATCACAAGATTTCATTTTTAATAATAATTTATATTTATATAAAATCGTTTATTTAATGACTTGTAAACTAAGCACGATAATATGGATGATGGTTGGGAAATACTTGTTACACCTGATTTGGGCCTCAGTTATACACCAACTTAATATTAAAATACACGTTTTTTTAAATAAAAAATATATAAACTAACATACCAACCATTTTAGACAAATGTATTTTCCGACGATGGTCTCATCATATGATAAGAATTATGTATAATTATTTGTGTACTTGCTTTGTGAGACACACGTAGATATAAGCAGTGGTCCTACTGGAATGATTCATGTGAAGTCTAGAATGGATAGACAAGAAATTATGACAATCGATAGTTAGTTAATGATTTGATTATATCAATTAATTACATGCAATTAATTAAATCTACCATCAATCACTGCATTATGTATGTATGCCGGTGCGGCACAAGCCATCTCAATGGAATGAGGTGAGAATATATATAGGCGACGCCTTTCTCTGACAGACAGCTACTTTGTCAGCATGTGCCATGACTCAACAGTAGAGGGACATGTTAGGCTGCACATGGGATCTGATGCAAAGTTTCCATATTTAATTAATTTTATTATGATATATGTTTAAAAGCTTATTTATTTATTTTAGATAATATAAAAAATAATTATATATTTTTTTATATAATAAGCAATAAAGGGCATATATTAGGGCCCTAATTTTATTCCTTAAACTTTTGAAAAATATGAGTTGTCGTATCAACAATCAAATCTGGTGTTTGTTTATGCTTGCTTTAATGGGTTCATTATTGGCTATCCCATGGGGTGGTGTCCCATTGGTAGATCAATCTATTGGATGGATATATTTTCATACAACCCCATGGGGTAGCAAAGACCAATTCGCTTTAATGCTACCATCTTCGGCCATGTGGTGAAATTTTGTTTTTTAAAAAAATTCTCCACGTGGCATAAGATGCAAAATCCGTCAAATATGTTGTTGTTTGCTTTTATAATTGGATTGTTTGATGCACTTCTCATGTAAAATCCGTCAAATATGTTGTTTGCTTTTATAATTGGATTGTTTGATGCACTTCTCATGTGGATGCATCAATCCTTAATTTACAGTAGTCCAAATAAAATATTTTAAATTAAGTGTTTGATCTGTTCTTAAGGATAACATTAAACTAACCCAATTGTAAGCATATCTAAGAACATTTAGTGAGCACTAGTTTTACCTAGATAAATGAGGGATGCAAATTTGGCTGACAAGGGAGTAGGAGTGGTTCTATTCTAGATTCGCAGTGACAAGATAAATTATATGCCACAAATTATGCACATAATCAATCGATTATTGATACGAAGGGCCGAAGCTAACCTTCATTTCGAGGGAATCGAAATTATAGAATTTTACTGAGGGGAGACAATATTATATATATATATTAAAAATATTTTTTTAGGGTGAACTAGTGCATTCGCCCCAAATTTTTATATGAAATTAAACTTTGTATATGGGGAAGTTGATTCCCATATAGCATCTCAAGATATTTGTATTGCTTATATAAATTCTTTTGTAGACGAGCCATCAAATTAAAGGGAGTTTTAGAGTGTGTTTGCAATAGCTTATTCAAAACACTTCTATTTTGTTTTTGTTTAAAGTTGTAAAAAGTTGCTTTTAAGCAAAAGTATGGAGTGTTTGTTATTAAAATAAAAAAATAGCTTAATAAACTTCAATTAATTACAAGATTGTCATTAAACAACTTAAGCAGTCAAAAAGACCTGCTTCTTATTTTTAGAGAAGCAATAGCAGAAGCAAGGAAATAGAAGCAGTTTGCAAAGGCATTTACAAACACCCACTTAGTAGTACTCGATTGAGTCCCACCGAAAAAAATTTAGTATGCAAGCTCAAAAATCAAAATAGATCAAATAGTGATTTTCGAGATCGATTGGAATTTTGATAATGTAATAATGGAAAATACAATTTATTTTTATAGAATAATCATTAATATATATATATATATATATATATATATATCGAGAGTCAATGACATAACTCGAACTTACAAGTTACAACCAATTTATTGAAGTCTGTGGTCATATATATATATATATATATGTGTGTATGGTTTCTTTAAATAGTCGATGCATTAAAGTGATAAATTCAATATGACGAAAACATTAAAAAAATGTAGCCATATCTGGCCTACACTTCTCATAGAAGCATTGAATAAATTCAAGTGGTGGGTGGGTCGCTAACATGGCATCAAGTTATTTGAATTATTATTTTTTATTAATTTGGTGTACTTTTATTACAAGATATGTTCATCTAGATTATTTTATTGCTTCTATCCTCAATAAGTGGCCTTTGTGTTTCTGTACCGATAAAGTTTCGTCCCCATGGCCATGACGAAGTGAAGAATGCAAAAGCAAATATAGTATAAATTGAATAGGAAGATTCACTACTTTTTTTCGAGGTGTAGGTTTCATTTAATCCATACTGGCCTAAGATTATTCGACCTCAAACTACAAATAAAACCCAATAACGAAATTTAAAATCTAGATAATGAATGAATACTTGTTAAAAGAAAATTCACGTAAATTTGGAAAAAAAATTTATATCTACAACTTATGATATGTTTCCCAAATTCAGCTAGACTTAACTGAAGGTCATATGTCAAGATAGAGTAATTACTCAGTTTTAGGTGAAATATGATTTCCTATCTATAATTTGGAATTTTTTTGTGCACAACAGCTAAGCATAAGAAATTTGTGGAGCAAAAAGCTCGAATGGTCACAATATGTAAATTTGTTTAATATAATTTGCTTTTTGAAATGGAAGAAAGAAATAAATTTATCAGGATATGTTCGAATAATCTTATTAATAAGATCAATCATATAAATTTCTCATTTGGTGTGAAATTATGTTGGGATCATATGATATGATTTAAGAAATAGATAATCAAAGGCTACATATGTGTAACATATGAGATAGAAAATTGATAGATGGTGTTTAATATGTGAGCTGAATACGAGTTGAACAATCATAAACCTCTTAGATGGACTGAATTCATTTAAGAAATGAATTTGAAATTTGGATTTGAAATAATACCTATGTTGGATGTATTTTAAATATATCACAATCACCATAACATTTGTATAATTAGTAAATAGGTGAATTTCTTGCAAAAAAAACTTCGACTTCAATAGAAAATATCCACATAATAAAACCACATTGATTTCGACATCCGATAATATATTTTGATTATGCAAGAGGAAGTGAACCATCATATATTCATATATCCCAATGGAATGTCTTTTAGGGCATATTATACCGAGGTCCCTTTATCGTAGAACTAGAAGAAGATGAAGAATGCAACAGAAAAGTAAAGACAAGAGAATGTTGCATTTCATAAGCCCATTGCTATTACGCTAGACCATTAGTTCAAGAGGAGATCTCACACCTAAAAGACTAGCCCGTTAGAGAAAAGTGTCCTTAAACCTTATTGATCATATTTAATGTGAGCCAACATACGACGTGTTACAAACTATTACCTCAATGTCCATTTCTTCAAATAAGAGCGTGATTTCACAAAAAAAAAAAACCTTAGTACGTCTTTACCACAACTTCAGATTAGTTCTTTAGACCAACTCAGCAAAAAGGGACATTGTCTCTAGTCAAGATTATGCAGCAATACCAAATGGTTTATCATGTTCAACTGCCACGCACATTCCTTAGACAAAAGACATTGAATACCTGTTATCACAAATCTTTTCAGGTGAAGAAGAGTAGGAAAGGGAAAGACCGAGTATTGAGGACATATTTATAAACTACAGCAGTACCAAAAGACATGCAGACACCATCCAGAAAAGAGATGATAAACTCGCATATAAAATTATGTAGCTTCGCACGAGAATTGAGTAGTCATTCATTCATTAACATGAGGGAAAAAAAATTCCATTCAATGTGTTCTTTAACCCTAAGCAGAAAAATTCCATCCTTGAATTTTAGAACCTAAAAGATATGTATTTGTTACTCTACCCTGCATATATTGGAGTAGGTGATCTGAAAATGGAAAATGAGGTTCCTTGATCTTGAAATGCATAGAAATAAGCAGTACTTGGACATGCAAAGTACTTACATTGTCCGCGGGAAGAACAATACCTTAAAACAGTGATTTATGAATGCCACTGTAGCTGCTTATACTGAATGGCCACAGGCGGCTGTTGTTTTGCTACAGGGATGGAACAAAACTGACTATAAAATAATTAAGTCTATTGAGGAATAACTTTTAATGATAATTTTCCCAAATCACTTCTTTCTTTGCAAAATTTTTCGAGAAATTGATACATATCTACTTCCTGAACAATCCATATTACCCCTATTGAGAATTCAATGAAACGATCCCCTTTCAAGATATCTGAAAATAACATTTCTTTTTCAAAGCACCACGATCATATTGACAACTGAATAAATCACTCGTTCATCTTCTCAATGACAAAAGGAAAATGGACATACTTTCAGATTTTGAAAGTTTGGAAAGGAAAAAGAACATGCCCCATCTATTCTTCTTCTTCACCTATTTCTTGCCCTTTTGAAATGATCTATACTCCTGTCACACCTGCACAAGGATGAAACACACAAATTTACAGCTTTAGTTTGGTGTGAGACATCATAGACCAACTAAAATGGAAACTCTAGAGCTATTTTTCGTTTAGCATTGCCATTCCTTCTTGGTCTATATTAAACCGCGAAAATACGCCTTGTATAGTACATACCCTTGATGTATTGGTCTCACATGTATTTCATGTAGGACCCACACGTATTTCAAGTATACTACATTGGGAGTATTTTTTTTGATATAGCATAAACCTAAACATATTTTGTATGAGCCTCATTTATGACAAATAGGAATACCTTCTGATTTAAATTGCATTGCTTGCGTCACCTACCATCTTTTGAATTGTCCTGTAATAATGACAATTTACATAAACACGGAACTCGTTTCGCATCTACTACCAAAAGACCATTCCTTACATAAAGACCCTGAAAAGAACTAAAATCCCTTTAACATAAAATTATTTATCCAACCCTACTGACAATCACCGATTCCCGTTACCTACCACCGGACACCATTGCCACTACACCCCATCATGATAACACTAGAATCACAGACCATCGCTGCCGTAGAAATATGTCAACGTCCTTTCCTATCAAAAAAACAACATTCACGCCCACCGTGAATACCTCCACTCCAATAATAATTACCGCTGCCACATGAATCCTAAAACATATCTACAACCAAATCTTTGGAAACCACATGCCAAGGTAGAAAACATAGAAGGAATCATGACACAAACAAATCTAATCAATGACGCGGTTTGGAGATCCCCAAACAAGATCTAAACATGGTTGCAAATTAGGTGGGTCAACAAAATCCTTTATCATTTGTTTACCTTTTCAATTGATCAATAAATACAGCGATCGGGATGGAGTGATGGTCTTTTTTTCTTTTCCATGCTGCATTGTTGTAAAGCATTTGCCTTTCGAACTACCCTGTGCTGACCGCATGATTCAAATACATTGATGCATAGAGGCGATGTACTAGGAAAACAGTGAAAAAAAAAAGTGCTGTATTTGATGGTTTATGGGGGATATGGTGGTTGATGGTCATACTTGATGATAATAAAATAGAGGTGATAATAAAATAGAGGTAGAGAGATGGCATTCCTTGTTGAGAGAATAGTTGGTTAAAAAAACTTTTATTAGATATGTTTCCCAATCAACTCAACTAAGGTGAAAATTGGAAATTTAATCAATGTCTACTCCACCATTTAAAAGTTGGCTATATGTCGTGTGCTTCTCAAAGTTATCTGGTATTCTCGATCATAACACATCCAGACTGTTGCCCTTCCTTATGTTTGGTGTCGACATTCATAAATATCACAATAAATCTCAGGTTTGTAACTTTATCTATACAATAAAGACTTATGTCATGTGATTCTATCAGTATATCGAAGCACAGTATATTTCTGAATTCTGATGCATAATTTCAGTAGACAGAAACTACAAAGGCTGGTCAAATACAGATGAGTTAGTTAGCCAATCAACAGGACATTGAATTGTGAATGTCAGCACTCAGGTATATGAATTCTCTACATGGTTCTCTAATTTCACTAGACATTATCTTCTTACATAGTGCTATATGATCTTATGCTATAGGCCAGTGATTCTTGTTGGTTTTGTTGTCTGATGGGCTCACCTTCATTTTTATACATGTTTGATATTGCCATCTATTCTCATCCTTTTTTTCGATAATTTTCCCCAAAATGCTTGCTTGCCACTCAACCATCTCAAATTAATCCACTAAAAAGTTGGAAAATACCATGATAATGAACCCATCCAATGAGGAACTTAGTTTGCATCTAACCATCTATTAAGTGTTAAAAACTAGAATACTGTCTCTTTGACATATGATGGAAGATGAGGTGACTAATTAAGTTCTGGTAAGAATCAATTCTTTTGGGACTGTAACTCACTTAATCATAGTATTGGTGAATGGGGCTCAAGTGCTTCAAAGGTGTGCCTCAGCATAAATTCGTAGCAAAATAACTATTAAGTGGTAAGATAAGGGTATGCATAACTACTCTCCACATGCCTGCAACAGCGGATTCCTTGTGCATCTCAGGTTTTAATTCCTAAACAAAGAATTCCAACTCTCATAAGATCAACATAGTGAAATTTATTTGTTTATCAATTCTCGACTGTGTTAATACATCCGTAATGGTAAATTAGTTCACAACTGATATTCTGAGGTGGTACAGCAGGGCTTGACACAGTGCAGCTGTATGAGGCTGTTGTACGTAGGTCGAACCCCTTATTCAAATTCTGCTTCTTATCTTGCATAACTCAGTTTCAGGTAGAGGATAGTGCAAGGTCCATAATACCGTATCTACATAGTCCATCTAGCTATCTCTGAGAGAATGTGTGTACATGAGAAATACCGTAGGAAACAACAATCTACCCACAGAATCTTTAATCAATCATGAAACTTAAGTAGAAAACATAACACTGTCAAACCCGCTTCTTCAATACCCCAACTCCTAATAGTGATTAATCATCCAGTTAATATCTCAAAATATGTGACCCTTTTATTGTTGTATTGGCCCCATAATCCAAAACACCTGGTGGAACAAATACCAAAAACTACATAATAGGAGACTATTTTCTCCCAAGTCCCAACCAAAGGAGGACCAATCACAATCACAACCAAATAATCCCAGGAGTTGATCATACGCCCAGTAATCTTGAGAACACCAAAATCAATGATCAATCCAAAACAAAACTTAATAATTTTAAAACCCATAAACTTACAGTATAATAGCTTTTATAGATAAATGCCTTGATGCACGTTTATAATAACTATGGTAGTATATTAACCAGCAGTAATCTGATGCCAAGAGTGCTTAATCTAACTCGTCTATCCTGTTTCTACCGTTAATCATTAAAAAAGGTGGTGAAAAAGAAGGTAATACCCATAAAATGAGATTTCAGGCGGAACTGAAGCAAATATAAGTAATCGCAGCCTCGTGACTGGTGAGAACCGCCAACGAATCAGGCGAGATTGCTTCACCACGGGCAGCTCCCTCACTCACTCACAGCGATGCGAAATTTCTGCGCGTAAAGATTCTGGGTCCGCCCAAAATATTCGAAGCCCGTTTTCATTTACTTCGGGTCAAACTGAGGCCCAATATAAGTCTAAATTTTGAAAAATTAATTCTAGGTTTTAATAAAAAAATTAAAATTTTTTTATTGTTGCTTACAATATATTAATATAATTTTAACTCCAGCTTCATAGTTTATTCAATGATATTGGAAAATTTGATATGATTGGATATATTTTTTAAAAATAAAGGTAAGAAAATAAAGATAGTATTAACTTTTGGTATAAAATAATGTGGGAACAAATACAATTATGTTGTTGTTATTGTTCACATTAAAGATTCAACATTGAAACGTAAGGCATATAAACCAACTTCATTCCTTTTTTAGAGGGTGAGGGGCTAAATATTTTTTTGCACACTGCGGGACTCGAACTCGAACCTCTGAAAAATGGACTGATTTAACTTTTTTGAGTAATCTTGCTTTCAATATTTACAGCTTTTCAAATCATATGATTAAAATAATATTTATCAAATGATTCCTACATTTGTTTTTATTAATTAATTTGAAGGTCTAGACCATAGTTAATTCGTTACAATTATATGTGACTTATTATCCAAATATATAGCTATGATGTGAAAATGAGTATGATAGCTTGCGATTTTGTGTTTGACATGACATTCTGTATTTAAATATTATTATTACTAGTTATTTTGGCACCGTGCAAGGCGCGGTGCCAGTGGTCAGTCTATTTGATCTTCGTTCTCTGTTTAATTTTTTAAAAATCTATTTAATCTTGTTATGTCCATGACTTCTTAAGTGAGAGCATAAATACATAGACACTCACCTGATTTGGTTGCACCAGGGGTCACGATATAAAGAACATGTATGCAACATATTAGAAAAACACACTTACAAAGTAAAGGCTCGAGATTTACCTTGTCTGTGATGTTCTAGATATGATCGAGTACAATAGGTATGTTTGGATGTCGAGCACAGTTCAGACGCTGAATGATAGTCAAATGTCTGTATACATCCTTAAAAGCCTGGAAAAATGCTTAAATTCTCGGAGCATTATGAACGTCAGCCAGCATATGATGAAGAAAATCTTGTAGCGAACTGAAAAACGGCATATATTTCTCAGGAATAACCAGTTTAAGAAATTTAAGGAAACCGTGGAAACCAAGAACAGTTTACGTGCAATTATCTGGGAATTAACTCTATTGTTAGTTTATAAAACTATTTTACCCACTTTCTAAAAGTCTAAGCATTTGAAATTTCATGGTAAATTAACAAGTACATCACATTTTTTTACCTCAAAATTGGATAGATTAAACATATATATATATATATATCCAAATATACATGTTCATACTTCAGCTCCAAAGCATTGATCTGGCCTGTAAAATCTATTCATATCATCATCCATTCCTTGCATCTGCTCAGAATCCAAGTGCAAGAAACATTGAGTCAATGAATAAGAAAATATTCTATAATCTAAAAAAGTTTTGTATCAAACCAAATTACTTAAAACCACATAACATCAGCAATATCAACAAAACAAAACCAATCAACCTCAATAATCTTCTGCTCCAAACCAGGCAATGGCTTCGGAAAACGAAGTGTCACGGGCCTCGGCTTCTCCTCTAGAAGAAGTTTGAAAGATAAGTTAAGGGTGTCTCATTATTAGGATCAATATTGTCTGGCCACGGATAATCGTGTTTCTTCCACTTTGTAACACCTGGATATACGGGGAAAATTCTTTCATTTCTCAATCTTGAAGCTTTCAAATACTTAAAAAGGGAGCCATTACAAGTTCTTGGGAACAAAACACAATTTGCAAAATGTAAAGTCATTCTATCTCCTGAATTCTTGTCCTGTCTTCTGGGTTTCCAGCCGTTCCTAGATATAGAAGACAAAGTACTCATATTATCGTGATGCGACAGACCTGAAAACTGCAAATAAGTTAACAATGAATCCATCATGCATACATATGTACGTGCAATTCCGTGCGATACGTTCAATCCTGTATTGGTGATGTCTGACAGCCACCTTCATGCATACACGTGCAAAGCCTCACCAATTAGCTTTGGCTGCAACATATTTGTTGATTTTATAGCCATAACTACGCATCTGAACATGTCTACATCAAGGAAAGATATGTCCTCTGTCCACCAATCCTTGGGCGCCGACTTTCTGACGGTTTTTCCCATATCCTGGTCTGATATATGTATAAGACCATGAAACCTAAAGAGGGCTTTCATCCAAATCAAATTTTTTTTGCAAACTCATACTCACACCAGATACGAAGTATAGATTCTTACCTTGTGTGGAGGTGTTAGTACCTTGCCAACAATGTACTGCATGCATTTTGGAACTATACCGAGACTTTCTGACCATCGTTTATTCCTCTAGTATTCTGAAGAGTCACAACTGAGTCTTTCCACCCCTCAAGAATGCAAAAAGAGAGAAAAGCCTACATTTTCGTTCGGTCTTCCAACGTACTTGGCAGCACAAAAGGCTGATACAAAATTTTGGAACTATACCGAGACTTTCAGACCATTCGTTTATTCCTCTAGTATTCTGAAGAGTCAAAACTGAGTCTTTCCACCCCTCAAGAATGCAAAAAGAGATAAAAGCCTACATTTTCGTTCGGTCTTCCAACGTACTTGGCATCACAAAAGGCTGATACAAAATTACGGGCACTGAGGTTAATTGTGATCCCACAGCAACATTTGGCACACAGCTCAAAAGCCTCATCTCCTTCCGGAATATCGTGTTGAACTTTGCTCTGCTCTTCTGACTTTTAACAAGTCGTTGCAGTAGCCCCTTTGGAAGAAGGGAATGTTGTAGCTAGGCATTCCAGAAACAAGTAATATACGAGTGATCTTTATTAGTTTTGAATAATCTATATTTTACCAGCAACAAAATTTACCTTGTGGAGAAGATAGCCGATATTGTTTATTTGAATGGTAAGGTCGCTTGGTATATCAGATAAAATGGTCCTGAAAATTTCGTCAGCAGTTTAGTGTCACCCTATTATCTTGATCAGTACACGGCTGTAGCAGAAAATCTTGCTTACCGTGTAACCTCCTCAGTGATGAAGGTGTCTGGCCGGTTCCCAGTTTCATAAACTTCATTTTCATAACAATAATTATGTGTTTGCAATGAAATTTAACCCATGGACTTGTATCTTTCTTCTCAAAGAAAAATTATAACAGCAAAATGAACTGGTGCACACATAGGCAGAAACTCCAGAATACAAATCGAAGACATTCCTTTTATGATTTTTCATGGAGGCTTTGTTCATCATGAAAAGAAACAAAAATAAATCCACATTCTCACCGTTCATGAAGTATCAAGGAAGAAGATAAACAGAACAGATAGTCTCTCAGATCTGCATCACAAGAAAAATCAGAAAGAAAAAAGCCTACTTTTTCCAAGAATTCTAAATTCTACAGGATCAAACTCGCATAGAATAATTCATGAAAATCATCATTGAAATACTAAATCAAAGAATCCATATACCACAAAGTAAAGTTTTTTGAGCTCACAACAAAATGAGAGTTACTTTGAGCATGTAACGATACTGTAAACAAATTCGACAGAGGAGGAAGGAATGACAAATGATACTTATTAATTGTGGGCTTAGTCAACATTGTAATGCATCAAAGTGAAGCTAATGATAACATACTTGAATGCAGAACAAATAAAAGATAATTATCTTTCAAGAATATTGACTCAGACCAAACGAGCAGTCGCCTCCTCGAACGAAAGATGATGAACTGAAATAATGAAAATTGTACCACCAAATCACCTAAACCATGGCTTCCTTCGACCAGAAGATCGAATAGTGGATTGATTGAATGCAATGTACGATAGGAGTGGTTCGATGGAATGAGCAAAGCACCAACAGTGGAGCCGTGGAGGTTTGACGTAATGAACAAATCGTAATGAACAAAGCACCAACAATCGACGACATTAATGCTGTCGTACGAAAACAGTGAGTCAAATGACAACCGTGTGAGGCCCAAAACAAAATTGACAAACCCAAAAAATTGCAAGAGGCCCAAAATAAAATACTGTTATACTATTCATAGGAATAGTAATATCTACGCCGCTTATTATATAGGTTAATTAATTAATTATTTGTTTTATGTGACCCAATTTTGGGGAAAAGAAGTCCATTATATATGTAGAATAATAATTGATTGAAAAATCTATGCACCGATGACATAAACTACAAACTATAGAGCCGATGAATATAACAAAACACACACAAATCAAGAAACTAACAAAAGGAAATACACAAACAAAATGGAGAAAACATGACCTCTCCATCAAATGACAAAGTTTAATCGAACCACATTTACACCTCTAGCTTCTAGGCCTCAAAATCTTGAGAAAGATGGACAACAATGAAATCAGAGTTACCATAACATAAAGACTTGTAAGAAATATTAATTATGAAAACGATGTAGAAATTATATAGAGATCTCTACGCGGTGTTAAATAGACTTAGTATAGGGATATGCTCATTTTAGACGGATGCTACTTACAACATGCAAAAGCTAGCAAAATGTGTGGTTGATGAGAGTAATGTCTAAGATTAATGAAACGTAAAAATCATAAAAAATAAAATCAGAATAATAAAATATCTCATACCATCTATTGTGACGACCATCCTCACCACATTTGCTGACAACACCGATGAAAATCATAAGACTGCATTTGCAATTGCTTATTCAAATGACTTTTATGTTATTTTTGTTTAAATTGGAAAAAAAATTGATTTTAAGCAAAAATATTGAGTGTTAGGTATTAATTTTTTAAAAAAAATACACCTTAATGAACTTCGGTTAATTACAAAATTATCACTGTTCAACTTTAAAGCAGCCATAAATATATCATGACTTGCTTCTCTGCTTTTACATGTTTTTTAGAGAAGTCATATCAGAAGTTAGGAAATCAAACATAAAAAATCTATTTTTTCTTCTAAAAATCAGATAAACACTTATGAGAAACATTTATAAATACACCCTAAGAGAGGACGATTTAAGTGGCTTCAGTTTGTTGAACTTCAACCAAAATGTCTCACATATTAAGGGAGTGTTTTAAACTGCTTCTAAAAAATGCTTATTTGCATTTTAGATGAAATTTTTTAGATTTTTTGGTTTTTGATTTCATTGCTTATTCTATTGTTTCTAAAGAAACAAAATGTAAAAGCAGAAGCAGATAAGCAAGTTATGAGATGCTTTTGTCTGCTTTAATTTGTATGGTAGTAATTTTACAATAAATTGATGTTCATTAAATAGTTTTTTTAATAGCAATACTCATTGCTTTTGCTTAGGATTAACTTTTTCGGCTTTAAGCAAATACAAACATAAAGTACTTTGAAAAGAAATCCAAAACATACCTTAAATACAACAATAAA
The DNA here is from genome assembly GCA_907163345.1 of Haberlea rhodopensis. NCBI lineage: Eukaryota > Viridiplantae > Streptophyta > Magnoliopsida > Lamiales > Gesneriaceae > Haberlea > Haberlea rhodopensis. The sequence goes on along the minus strand of CAJQUN010000038.1, from coordinate 5,036,333 downwards.
GATTATAATCAGTTGCTAAAAAAATTACACATAGGAAAATATATAGGTTTATTTTTTAGGGGTTAAATTCAAATTTCTGGTAATTGAAACCTTTGGATCTCTTCGAGTTTGAAAAGGAATGTATATGTGTATGTATATATATACCATATAATGTTGTTGCAATAGAAGCACGAGTTCTAGCAAGTGTTTCATACGTTGAAGACTTTTGAGACTCTTTTCCCGGCTTTAGAATCAATAATTTATATTTTCCCTTATTTTCACAATATTTACTGCGAAACCTGACGACAATCTGTTGTGGCGTTGTTAAGCCTCATTATTTTTCACTGTATTTTTAGGCTCTAAACACAAACGACCACAGTTTTCATGCACAAACCGCTTCTCCACAAGATTTCCATACGAAAGGTATGATATTCTGAAACATTCTCCGTGAATCATTTGCTCTATTTACAATCCTTGGTAATTTATTGATTAATTCGCGTTTTATTCTTGTTTCATTGTTTTTTTTTTCCGGGCTTGGAAAAAAAGGAACTGAAAAGGCATTTGGCTTTTTTGTTGCAATTGAGAGTCTGTAACAAATTTGGTTATGTTTGTGGGTTTGAAAGACAGTAATCAAGCTGAGGGTAGCAATAGGATTTTATTGAACAAAGTATATTTTTCGTTGAAATTAAATGATTGAGGAATATGATTTTTATTTTTTTCTTGTGATCAAGGGTTCGTTATTCATGATGTTTTGCAGGGACAGTTGCATGGTTCTGTTGATAATCAATTGAAATTGAGGTTAGGGTTAGGGTTGGATGTGGAGTGACAGAAAGAGGACTGAAAATTGAGACTCCAGAATTAAGGGATGGATGAGAAGGCAAATAAAATGGGTTTGAAGAGGAAATGTATACCTATGGAAACATTATTTAGTTCGGTTGATGATGAGCCTATTGGGGCGTTGATGAAACTGAAAGGTAAAAGAACATCCAAAAAAACTAAAGTGGTTCCTGCTGAAAGTGAAAATGAGGTTAAAAGTGTTGAGAAGATTGGTATCGAGGATGTGGAATTAGGTGGTATGGAGGACACATTAGCAAATTTTAGGAAGAAGTTGAGGGGTCCAAAAAAGGATGGTGGAGCTCGAGTTGTCGTGGGGGGGAAAGACTCGAGCAACAATTTGTTGGAGCCATCGTGTCATTCTACTAGGGAGTCTGCAAAAGATGGAAAATTGGATATAGATAAGACTTTTGAGCTGCAGCCAAAAGATAGTGGTGCACTTGGTTCTCCTGTGGATGCAACTGTTTTCGACACTTTAAAAGCGAAGGCCAAAAGGAAAAGTAAGAGACTGAAGCCTAGCTCAGATGCAAAGACAGTTGCAAGGTATTGTGAATGTGATGGTGGTGTAGATTACCAGATATGCGAAAGTTGTTCGCTGCACGATGGGAAAGAGGATACTTCAGAACCAGGGGATGAAGCTGTAGCGGATTCATTACCTTCCCTTTCTCAAAAAGTGCAATCAGATATGATATCGAAATCTCTCAATTCTTCAAGGTTGGAGCATTTGAAAAAAACCGAAGTTTTTGACGATGGATCGAAACCAAATTCAGTTGCTGGCTCAGAGACTCCACCTGTGAAATTTCGATCTACATCGAAATTAGTCGAGAATTTCCCTGTATCTGATAACAGGGCACATGTAGTTCATGGTCAGGGTTCAATAAACTCAACCTTGATCCATCAAACTGTTGATGGCTGTTTACCTGAAGATTTAAATGGTGCACAGGGGAATTTAGTTTGCACTGATTCAAAGCAAGATCTTTCTTCTTATTCATCGGTCACCAATCATTTATCAAGATCTAATGACATGGATGGTACATCTTTCAAAGTAATATTAGAGAATCCGTCCTTGGTTGAAAGATCTCATTCTAGGTTGAGGGAATGCTCTGGTAAGATCTATAATGCCCAACATGGTGAGATCAACAATATCCTCGATAGAAGTTGTGGGTTTTTTTCTACGGAAGCTGAGAACAATTGCTTGCTTCCACTCGATGGAGCCACTTCCGGGGCATGTAATAACAAAGATGCAAGGGATCAAATGAATTCACATTTCAGTGATACTTCGACTCTTGTGCCTCAAAACAGGAAGATAAATTGTTCTTCGGTCGATGACGAAGTTCCAGGATTCTGTTTAGAAAAGAATTGCTTGAGAAAAAGAAGCAAAGATTTATCTCAGACAAATATTAAACCTTCCAATGGGTTGCTTGACTGTACATGCCACTTGAACTGTAATTATCCTTCTGAGAATGAAGAGGTAAATCAAACCTTTTATTCGTCTATTATTTTGGATCATCAAGGAAGCTGTAGAGAAGAAACAGGGTCTCTGTGTGATTCTGAAGCTAAACAAAGCAGCATATCAGTAATCCAGAGGGTCGCACGGAATGCTAGAAAGTGTCGGCAGGAGGACATGGCTTATGAGGGTGATGCTGATTGGGAAATATTGATGCAGGGTCAAGAATTTCTTGTTAGTCACGGGGTTGTAGATAAAACCAGGGAAAAAGTCATGTCATCGATGGCTGTGGATGCTGAAAATGGAAAGGCGGCAGCTGTAATGGCAGGGCTAAAAGCTTGTGCAGTTAGTCCCATTGAGAAAATCAAGTTTAAGGAGGTGCTAAAACGCAAAGGTGGGCTTCAGGAATATTTGGAGTGCAGGTCAGTATTTAATCTTTTGTTTGACCTCCTACTTTTCCTAAACACTGTTATATTAATTTTAAGTGGTGCCATCATGTACTATAGGAGGCTTGATCCTTTTTAATTATATATACTGGTTACTGATAATTGAGCATGTAAACTTAAAAAATCTGTCCATTTAGTTGCTATTGCTTAGGATGTTTATGTAGGTTTGTTTTGGAATCTCAAATGGCTTCCTTGTATTTTCTAACTAAACTTGTAGCCTGCTTACGGTCTGTAGGTATTTGGAGTTGCCAACTTATTTCAGTTGCTGGCGATTTGGATTTTTACGATATTATATTTTAAGTTTAAGGAATTTATCCCAAGGGTTTTGCTTGTTGCTCATTTTGTTATTGATTTCTGTTGCGGCTAAATCTGACCCATCACTAGAGATTTTGCAAAATGATTTTGAATGGTAAAAGTCCCTTCTGCAACTTGCTTTTATTCACACAGTAATAGCAAAAGTTATTCAGTATAAGATACTAGTGAAGCTATTCTGGTCCATCTCTCGTGACTTAACGAAATGAATTTAAATGTTAAAACTTCCCTTCTGCAACTTGTTTTATTGAGTGAAATCCTGGGGTAACCTTTTCTACTTGAATTGGCTATTGTGGGATATAATTATCTCAATTAAAATTGCGTTTTTAACATGATAGTTTCTGCCAAATATTCGGTCTTAATATTTTGAAGTTCTGTAGGAACCATATTTTGAGTGTGTGGAACAAAGATGTTAGCCAAATTTTGCCGCTGACAGATTTTGGAGTTTCCGCCACTCCTTTAGTGGGTGAAGGTCCACATGCTTCTCTAATTCGAGATGTCTACACCTTTCTTGATCAACTTGTAAGCTTCTTGAATCCATTAAACTTATTTTGTTCGGTTCTTATTTAATTTGGCTGTGAACTGTTGCATTCATTTGTATTTTTTTTATATTCTTGCTTCTCTGATTTTTGCTGTATAGAATTGAATATCAAAAGTTTTTAACCAATCAAATAGTTTTTAAGTTTGCTAAACATATTTCTACAGGGTTATGTAAATTTTGGGGTTCCTTCTCAAAAGGAAAAGGTAGAAAATACCATTAAGCATGACTCAAAACTTCTGACAGATGAGAAGTCCGAAGAAACTGCTGGACCTCCACTTACTGATTCAGAGGATGGAGTTTGTTTTATCCATGGGAAGGAAAATACTTCTGTTAAGGAATTGAATTATGATGCATTTACTGATAAAAAATTGTCGAGAAAATATAAGAGAGAAGATGGACTTGTCAATCTTCAGGCCTTAGAGTCATCTACCCCCAGAGTATCTGAAGGATGCCCACCCGAGAAAAGTCAAGTAGTCAGTTACCATGATCCTATATTTCCAAAAAATGTGTCACATTTGGAGTATTTGGATACAATCTCATCATGCAAAGGTGATGACGGCACTATGCTTCCTGCCATGCATCTAGAACCACTCCCCTATTGCGAAGCAGTGCCTGCTGTACATGTAGAGGTCCCCAAAGAAAGGTCCGCTGTTGTATTGGGCTCCAATGATTTTGAACATAGAGATGTAATTAGTGATTCAGGTCCCAGGAATGGTATAATAATTGTAGGAGCTGGACCTGCTGGTTTAACTGCAGCGCGTCACCTGCAACGACAAGGTTTCAATGTCACTGTGCTCGAGGCCAGGAGCAGAATAGGGGGTCGTGTTTATACAGACCGTTCATCTTTAAGCGTTCCAGTAGATCTTGGGGCTAGCATTATTACTGGTGTGGAGGCAGATGTGGCAACTGAAAGAAGGCCCGATCCTTCTTCATTGATTTGTGCTCAGTTGGGACTTGAGTTAACTGTACTGAACAGCGACTGTCCCCTTTATGATATTGTGATTGGCCAGAAAGTTCCTGCAGATATTGACGAAACATTGGAAGAAGAATATAATAGCTTACTAGATGACATGGTACGACTGGTTGCTGAAAAAGGGGAACATGCCATGAAAATGTCTCTTGAAGAAGGCTTAGAGTATGGCCTTAAGAGATGTCGTATGTCGCACTCTAGACTAAATGACGTGGAAATTGCACCTGATAAATTGCCTGATACTGTTAGGTCCACCGAAAGGCCCGCAGATGATGTTCTCAATGCTCAAGATTCTAATACAAAGAGTTCGAATCCTCTTGAGAGGAGAGTCATGGATTGGCATTTTGCGCACTTAGAGTATGGTTGTGCTGCTTTGCTTCAAGATGTCTCACTTCCTAACTGGAATCAGGATGATGTATATGGAGGATTTGGTGGAGCTCATTGTATGATTAAAGGAGGTTACAGTGCGGTCGTCGAGTCCCTTGGTGAAGGACTTTGCATTTACTTGGACCATATTGTCACCAAAATATCCTATGACGTAAAGTATCATGAGATGAACAATGATCTGCATAACAAGGTTAAAATTTCAACATCCAATGGTAAGGAGTTTTCAGGTGATGCTGTACTTGTCACTGTGCCACTTGGGTGCCTGAAAGCTGGAACTATCAATTTTTCTCCTCCGTTGCCTCAATGGAAATTTCAATCTGTCCAGCAACTTGGTTTTGGCGTTCTAAATAAAGTAGTGTTGGAATTTCATGAAGTGTTTTGGGATGAGACAATAGATTACTTTGGTGCTACTGCTGAAACTACAGATCAGCGGGGGAGGTGCTTCATGTTCTGGAATGTCAAGAAAACTGTGGGGGCACCTGTTCTTATAGCCTTGGTTGTTGGTATGGCTGCCATAGAAGGCCAAAATATTAGCAGTTCAGATCATGTAAATCATGCCTTGCTTATTCTACGGAAACTTTTTGGGGAGGATAGAGTATCTGATCCAGTAGCGTCTGTAGTGACTGATTGGGGCAGGGATCCTTACTGTTATGGTGCTTACTCTTATGTTGCTGTGGGAGCATCTGGAGAAGACTATGATATTTTGGGAAGACCAGTGGAGAATTGTTTATTTTTTGCTGGTGAAGCCACGTGCAAGGAGCATCCTGACACTGTTGGTGGTGCGATGATGAGTGGACTCCGGGAGGCTATACGCATTATGGATATATTGAAAACAGGGACTGATTATACTGCTGAAGTGGGGGCCATGGAGGCTGCAAAACGTCATTTAGATATTGGAAAGAGTGAGATGAGGGACATTACCGAGAGACTTGAGGCATTAGAGTTCTCCGGTGGTTCATGTGATAATTCACTAGATGCATCTCGGCTTTTGACTCGGGTCTCTTCGTTAAAGGACATGTTTTTCACGGCAAAAACGTCAGCTGGGAGACTGTATCTGGCTAAAGAGCTGTTAAGCCTTCCTGTTGGATTTTTAAAGACCTTTGCCAGCACTAAAGAAGGGCTCAGCATGCTCAACTCATGGATTCTGGTAAGTGCTCTCATGGATGTGGCATTTTCTCTGCGATCGCTTTCACTGGAAAATTTGTTATTGACTCTGTTAATTTTATTGTACATGACAGGATTCCTTGGGGAAGGATGGAACTCAGCTCTTGCGACATTGCGTCCGTCTACTCGTACTTATTTCAACAGATTTACTTGCAGTCCGACTATCGGGTGCTTACCTCACATTCACCTTTATTCCCATTCCCCTCCTTTTCTAAAGTATTAGTTACATGACAACTTATGTATATTTTAATGAAAATCCATGGGCCATTTCTTTATTCTGTACTTCGTAATGACAAAGCTTTTAGATGCGAGTAGAAATATCTAAAGCAGCACCCAAATATGTTTTACGACTACCCGGTTGATCTTACAGGTTTTCCTTGAAAGTGTTATTTGTTTCCCTCAAGAAAACAGCCAAAGTGCAGCCTCTTTAAATTCATCAATGACCAATTGAGATTTTATATCTTGTTTTGGCTTCTTGTGATGTATCTTGTTGAGATGATCTTGCAAACTTTCACATGATTTTGTTGAGTGCTTTTTTAGAATCCATATCAGTTATCAATTCTTTTATTTTGTTTAGGTATTGGAAAAACCGTAAAAGAGAAAGTATGTGTGCATACCAGCCGTGATATACGTGCCATTGCTAGCCAGCTCGTCAATGTATGGGTTGAACTTTTCCGCAAAGATAAGGCTTCTAAAGGGGGACTTAAAACGCTCAGACAATCAACTACCTTGTATTCAAAAAGCAAATCTTCTCTAGTGTCTGGTAAACCACCTCGGCGCACAATTCATGTTGCAGCAGAGAGCAAGGGAAGTTCAAAAGTGTCTGCATCTGCGGGTCCGTTCCAGTCCAGTGAAGGAACTAAGAAAGTGGTCGACGAAACTATGAAATTGGAAACAAGAATCGACCCTAAGTCTGATGTGCAATTCTCAAGCTCTCGTGGTTCAATAGGATCTCTAAGTGTTGTGGAGGAGAAAAATCAAGAAATTCCCATCTCCGAAGAAGAAAGTGCCGCAATTGCTGCTGCAGAAGCAGCCCAAGCTGCAGCCATTGCAGCTGCCAAGGTTTGCTTGTTTCACCTTCTTTTGCCTATCTATCACATTTTATGCCATTTTTATGTGAAATACGAATTGATGTTCGAAATCGCATGTGGATTCCCATGGATGGCCACCTTAGTAAAGTTGGCATAATATTTCTCCGAACTACTCCAGTTAAAAAGGATGAATACAAATGTCTTTCTTCGGTTTCTGCACTCAGACCGAAATAGGAAATATTTGGCCATTCTAGTGATATTTACCATTTCTTATGTGTTACCCATTATGCAAATAAGTTAAAGCATGACAATCATTTTCAGTTGACCTGAAGTTATGGAAGTTGATCCTTTAGTTTCTTTGACCGTGATTTGAGCTTAAGGAAACTATGGCTTTCAGGATATGTACAATCTTATGTACATTATATTAGTGGTGTTATCTTCTTTCACTTTTGATTTTGAGATTCATGACTTCCTGATGCCATAATTATTTCCAATTTGTGGTCTTTGGCTTTAAGCACTGGGTATAAAGCAGTGAACGGAAAAATAATTTATTTTGTATTTAATCCTCACGTGGTTTGTACATTGCAGTTGCATTATATTGGCTGTTATAGAAATGGCCACTTATGCTAGTGCACTTGCTTTGGAACTTCATGTGTTTAAAAGCTATGGGAATATTCAATCATGAGTTAACCTGACTGGTATTTTACGAATGTAAGATCCTGACAAATGCGTCCACTAACACAATGTTCCTGTTGTAGAGCCACAATATAATATACCCATCAAGTTGTCCTCAATTCATTGGTCTTTCTTTTCTGTCTATTGTTGGACTTGGTAGAGCGATGTGCTGAGTTATGGGACAGCTTTCCTTCTATTACACCTCTTTCCATTTTGTTTTTCTTTGTAATATACTGCAGGCATATGCTGCTTCTGGCGCCATGCATAATACATTGCCGCAGCTTCCCAAGATTCTGTCGTTTCACAAATTTGCTGTCCGTGAACAATGGAACCATATGGATGAATCTGATATCAGAAAGAATTTGTCTGGTGCTGCTATAGGCAAGCAAGATTGCTTGTCTGACACAGATTCTAGGAACTGCAGAGTGAGGGATTGGTCAGTTGATTTTTCAGCTGCTGGAATCAACCTGGAGAATTCCAGGATGTCAGTTGATAGTCGTTCACAAAGGAGCCATTCAAATGAGATTGTGAATCAATTGAACTTCAGAGAGCACTCAGGGGAAAATGTAGCTGTAGATAGTACCATATTTACAAAAGCATGGGTTGACAGTGCTGGCAGTGTGGGCATAAAGGATTACAATTCTATTGACAGATGGCAAAGTCAAGCAGCTGCGGCAAGCTCAGGCTTCTCTCATGGAGCAATGCACTTAGCAGATGAGGAGGATTCAAATGTAAACTCAAAGTTATATGCTAGGAAGCCTAGTTCAGTGGCCATTGAAAGTTCTGCTTCACATGTTGCATTAAACAACGAATCAAAAGGCAATCAACCTAGAGGAGCAGAGCGACTAAAAGATGCTGTTGTGGACTATGTTGCTTCATTGCTCATGCCTCTTTATAAAGCTAGGAAAATTGATAGAGAAGGTTACAAGTCAATAATGAAGAAAACCGCTACCAAGGTTTTTTCCTTGATTTACGCTGCAACACTGCTTTGTTTTTTCTTTGCTGTCAGCTAACTTAGATTTTTTTTTGTTGCGTTCCAGGTCATGGAACATACTAATGATGCGGAGAAAGCTATGGCTGTATCCGAGTTTCTTGATTTCAAACGCAAAAACAAGGTGGGGATCACATTTTATTTGTAAATACCTTGAGTTTGTAGGTTTTGTTTTACTAAATGTATTTGGCCTGGTGGCAAATGGTTTCTGCTAGTAATTTTTCTCTAAAAACTTGGTATGTTTTATGATGTAAATGGCAGGATATAAGGCTCAGGTAAATTAAAAAAATTATGGTAATTTTGCTCCCTGGTATCATGAGGATTTTGGTAGTCTGAGACTCGATCTTTTCTTCATTGTAAGATTTTGTTAAGATGAAATCATCTCAGGAGTTGGCTTTGTATTAGAAATTTAAGACATTTTTCTTACTCATTATCGGATTGGATTAGGGAACCTACTGTTTGTCTCATAGCTTAGGTTTTGATTTACTTGGTTGTTTGTTATCTTTCATTTATTTTGCTTTTGATTTACTTTGTACTGTTTGAAGCACCTCTAGTTGCCCGACCCAAAAAAAAAAAGTTGTCTTGACCTCTCATGTCAAAAATAACAAAACCTTGGTGGTGTTATTACATGCTTCTGTTGGCCCAGTATGTTTCCTGTTTATGAGTTGGTTTTCATCTATTGCATTAATTATTTTGATTTTAGTTAGATTCCTTTGGTAACCTTTTTGTGGCTTCTAATTTCCTGTTCAATTTTGTTGTTGGGGCACAGATCCGAGACTTTGTGGACAAGTTGATTGAGAGACACATGGCGATGAAGACAAATGGCAAATTAGGCTCGTACGAGACTTAGCTGTTCGTCCGTCATATACAAAAGATTGAGAAAGCTGTTCAGCTTTTAAAATTTTCAACGAAGCAATCACTTAGGTGTGGAACAGCTGAAGATGGTCTGGGATTCATTTAATTTAAATCCTTTAAGTACCCATTACTTGGCCATTCTCAACCATACTGCCATGTGGAGATGAAACGATATTCACAGTTTCTCTGAGATTCTTTGTTGTGAATATTACATCATTACCCTTTATAAATTGGGGAATGTCCAGTTTTAGTCCGAATATGTCCGTGGCATGCAAGCTATCGATCAAAACTTTGGCATCTGGATATATATACATTTCCATCCTCCATGAGTCGATGGTTATTTTAACATGGAACTGCTTTTCAGAAATTATTCGCTAGATGTAAAGACTTTCATTTACGGTAATGTCGCACACTCCTATGTTTTTCTCAGGACTCCTTTTATAGAGGAGAAGTAACTTTTTTTTCCCAACTTTTGATGTATGTACAGCTTAGGTTTTAATTGCAACAAATCAATTCTCTTCAAGTTGCATTGTCTGCTGCCCTCTTCTCTAGTTTGATCGTAAGCAAAATTATTACTTGAAAAAAAGATTTTGATGCGTTTTTCCATAATTTTGCAGAAAGTTAAACCTTTTTCCTTTTTTGGGAATTTGTGATCGTATCTTAGCTCCTTGTTTATCAGTTGTACATCAGGCATCGAGGTCACTGCCATTTAGCACATCTTCTCTCCTTTTTCCAAAGGAACCTATACCACCTAAAAGGTGAGGTTATTGTGGTGTAACTGCTTATAATTTGGTTTTAGTATTCTAAAATGTAAGATGCTATGGTGTAAAGGAAAAAAGTGACCCTTTTATGGTTTATGGTTGCCATTGGTCATCCCTTCTAGAACCCCCTGATATGACTATTATATTTTTGTTTCTCTAGCGCCACGGAGAACCATTAGATATATCCATTATATGGAGAGATAGATATGCTCTCTGTATGTTTGCTTCTTTTTCCTGTCTCTCTCATTGTTTATGTTTAGAAGGAAAAATAGCTTTTGTAGATGTGCCTGGTCAAGGACCAATCCAAGAAATTTTGTAAACCGTGTTTTGGGATCCAGGTAGAAGCTGGCTCACTTTCGGAATTCAGATTCCCTCGCTTATCCAGCATCCTGTACTGAATCTGCACGTTTAAAGGTTTGAGCTCTATAGTTTGTGTGATTTATTCTGCCTTTTGGTTTCTTCTGCCGCTCCTTGAAGCAATAGTACTTACAACCAGGCACGCTTGTTACCCTTTTGAAGGGTCGCGCTCTGGGGTACCAGCTGAAGTGCTTATGTAGATTTTCGGGTGTCTCCAAGGCATAAGGCGCAGTTTGGTGGAAAGCTGAACTTCATTTTCTTAGGGGTAAGTTATCTCAACCCCATATTTGTGGTCGAAAGACGGGTTCTTGGCTCGTTCTAACATTCGGCCATGCTTAGTTCTCATTGCATTCAGTTACTCCCCCCGGCCTGTTGCATATATATTTTATTTTAGAAACGAAGCGGCCTTTTTGTTTTATACTGTAATAATACTACAAAAAAAGTTATTTTTTTACTAAATTATTATTACATCAAGATTTGTTCAAGTAAGTTATTTTAATTAATTGACGACGTTATATTTTGGAAAAGAACTTAGTTGACTTGTCAAATGTGATTTGCATGGGCAGTGTTCATTATGATAGATCTAACCATACATGTGGTATATTCCTATGATCTTATCCAACATTGAAAATATATCTCATATTGGATGGTTGGATCTACCCCATGTAACCAATAACATCTCGTCAAATGTATCAAACCAGCCTTTGATGCACGCACGGCGGTGACCTAGCGTGTGATCGTGAAAATTCTAGTATGAGTTTTTGTAAAATGAAAATTTTAGAATTATCTAATCTAAAGGTCAAATGCGTAAACAACTCTTGGGGCAAATATGGCAATTCACGTTCGAATCTCATTCGGACATAAATACTTCCAGTTGCCAAAATTCAACTCCATATAAGCACTCGCGAAGCATCCGTAGATAAAGAACCGCAATATCCGAATCACTGCTGAAATCCATTCCAAGTCGATCGGAAAATGTCGTCAAAATTCAGTGGCGATGAAACGGCGCCATTTTTTGGCTTCCTCGGTGCTGCCGCCGCTCTCGTCTTCTCTTGTGAGATAAGCTTCACGATCCATCCCAATTTTTTCAGATCTAAACTTTTTGTTTCAATTATTTCAACTCTGTATTTGTAGGTATGGGAGCTGCGTACGGAACGGCGAAGAGCGGTGTCGGGGTGGCGTCCATGGGTGTGATGCGACCAGAGTTGGTGATGAAATCCATTGTGCCGGTGGTTATGGCTGGTGTTTTGGGTATTTATGGTTTGATCATTGCTGTGATTATCAGTACTGGTATTAACCCCAAGGCCAAGTCTTACTACTTGTTTGATGGGTATGCGCATCTTTCTTCTGGACTTTCTTGTGGTCTTGCTGGCCTCGCTGCTGGTATGGCTATTGGCATCGTCGGAGATGCTGGTGTCAGGTATGCTACTTTTCATCTACTTATCGGGTGCCTTGAATTTATTTGATCCGCATAAGATATTGAATAATCGAGTATTGTGATTGCAACTTATGGTAAATATTTTTTTTTGGTAATTGGCATGTAGTTATTGAGTTTGATATTCTGGAGTTTTAGTTTTCTTTCTGTGGCAATCGGGACGTATTGCTGTTGTTTGGATTTTTTGACTTGACGATAAGCGGCCTTGGTTGTTTACCCATCGGGGTTTTGCTTTCTTTAGTAACCTGGTGTCCTGTCTATATTGGGCCCTATTCCCCTAACTTGTAATTTTTTCTGTGAGCCTTCTTATTACTTTATGAGCAGTGGGGGTGATATTTTGTTTTTTGATAACTTATTGGGAGTTCAGTATTATTCATTTGTCCGGTTATTAGATGTGTTTTGTTTGGAAAAGCTCACATTACATTCAGGAATCCCTAGTTTTTTTTGTAAGATTCCGTACACTTACTTCTATAATCTTTATCATCTATACAGAGCCAACGCTCAACAACCAAAGCTCTTTGTCGGGATGATTCTTATCCTTATATTTGCTGAAGCATTGGCTCTATATGGTCTCATTGTTGGAATCATACTTTCCTCTCGTGCTGGTCAATCTCGAGCAGAATAAACAGTTTGTTTCTGTAAGAAACTATTGCAATTTCTTGCTTCCCAATACTGTAATAATTTTTCTCTGGCTAGAAGGCAGTTTGGCCGTGGTGGTGTTATCAAAATTCAAGCTTTATATATGCATGCAACATGTTGTCCAAAAGAATTGAACCGTTGGTGTGAGAATTTTGTTGATTCAATTGACATCTAACGGTGATGGGTTCATATTCATTGTTTGGACACTAGCAAATGAGGGGGTCACTTTGTAGCTCTCCTCTTTTTTATTTATATAACATGAAACTAGAGAAAGAACAATTACATGTAAAGTGTGTGCGATCGGTTATAACTGCATCGACCGAACCAAATAGATCGAAATCGAATTAACGATTTTTATTTTTACCAAACCAAATCGACCGAATTATTTACTAAAACCGAAATAATCGAACCGAATTAAAATCGGTTATTTCGATCGATAACTGAATTAGCCGATATTTTTTTTTAAATATAATAAAATTAAAATATAAGATAATTTGATTTTAAAATAAAAAAATAGTAAATTTTTTTTAAAAAAAATTTAAAAACTAAACAAGTCGGTTAATTCGGTTAATTGATATTTTTAAAATAAAAATCGAAACGAACCGAGTTAAACGATGCTTTAAAAAATCAAAATCGAATTAATGAATTTCCGAATTATTCAGTTCGGTCGGTGATGTTTTGCTCACCCCTAATTACATGATACCAATAGCTTATTTTACCTTTGTCCCTTATGAACGAAATCGAGCATTGGAATGAAGAGTTCCTTAGGATCCAATTCTCAACCAGATACAGAAGCCATACAATTCAGAAAACTAATGAAATTAATTCTAACACCACATTTCCTAGGTAGTGGTAATTTACATTTCGGTGTAACTGCTTAGCCTTATACCATGGAAGGCAAGCTGTGTCTCCAGTTGAATGAACTGAGGTTAACTAGCTTTGTTGAGACGCTAAGCCCAAACATTTCTTTTGGAGCCTTCCCCGTCTCTTTGAACCCAATTAGTTTAGCAACAATGGCAGCACTTTCTTTGATGTGTTCCATGTTTGTGGCATCTGTCCATAGTTTGTGGCAGAGTTGGAGTCTTCGCTGCTTTGTTTTTAGCCCAATTCCCCATTTCTCGTACAGAGCTTCCCTCTCTTTTGCAGAATATTTTTTCATCATTCGTCTGCATAGCAGTTCTCTCTCGCGATTTAGAGCCTTAGCGCTGTTATCGAGCCCATAAAATGTCCAAGATCTTAGATTATCATAAACGGTAGATAATATACTTGTTGAAATGTTATTTTAGTGCATAATTGTTGTTTCACCGTATTTGGTTTATACATTCTAATTCTTATATGTATTCTCATTCTTGAAATTTTTTTAAGTATTTGACAAAGAGGAAGGTTAGAGAGGAGAGAGTACCTTGAAGCCAGCGTGAAATGATCGTCTTTAGCAACTCCATGTAACGTGTTCTTGAGGAAAGACAACCGCCTAAGCTCAACTTCCATGTAAACTGAATCCGATGGATCTCCCTTGAAGAGAAAGAAGAAGTAGGTTCTATGAAGCAATGGAATGTTGCAAGTGTTCCAAAGTTCAATTATCTCTCGCTTTTGCCTCTCAAATTCGGCGAACCAATCGGATGGAGACTGCATTGTATTCTGAGACTTATTTCCATCATCTGCACTATTTTCAGAATTCTGTGTTGTTTTTGCCTCCTTTATACCCTGCTATCAAAGTTACATTACGAGAAATGGTAGATATATGGAAAAGAACAGTCTTTGCAAGAATTCAATTGAAGTATATGCTAACGAATACAAATAGATCAGTTCTTGGAGAAGTAGTTTGACTAATAGTTTGACTAGAAGCCATAAAAGGTGTTGGAAGTAGTATAATGTGACGCAGTTACTCGTCTAAGGGAAGAATTCTTTCATACCGCATCATTCGCCAACTGCTTCACTGACTCAGACTGAATCATTTCACTGAGTTTTGTGACACAAACTTCTTGTTTCTTGGTTGTACAGTCTTTATCCAAAATTTTAATATTGCGATCATTTTCATTCATGCTGTCACTCTTTTTTGAACTTTGGTAATCTTTTGTGCTCAATATCTCATTAGACAACATTTGCTCAATGTTAGGGATCTTTCCTTGAGTATCTTCTGCAATTGATTGTGTTTTTTTGGGTTCTTGTTCCCCTTCAAAACTCAAAGATTTTGTGATTGTTGTTAGTATAGCTGCACAACTTACACTCCTTGATACATTGACACTGGGATCCAATACATCTGTGTTGCATGAACTTGTATGTTTCCCTATGTGTGAAACAAAAAAAATTAGTTCATAATTTTCATGTGCTTGTGAAGCATAACTTCTGAATGAATATAACCTGAACCCAAATTGCCATTTCGTTCGGACAACACATTTGTAACCGTATTTCCTTTGGTGAAATCGGTTTCAATACATTGAACCTCCTTGCAGCTTTCTTCTAAACTCTTATCAGTATCTTGACCAATTTTCTCCCATCCTTGACATGGATCAGGACCAAAATACTTGTCTATGTATAGTCTTGGGGACGTGTCATCTGACAGAAACTGCTCCTCAGAACTCTCAACGAACTGATCTTCAATCCTTCTGGAATTAAGGCCTTCATATCTGTCTGAAAATTGTGATGTAATGGAAGCTACATCAGATCGAAAGGGATCGATTATCTCTGATCCTTCGGATGCCGAATATTCATCCCTCCAAGATCCTTTCTCATGGCCATTTGTATCAACCTTAGGAAACAACAAAAGAATCAGCTCGAATGGGCATTTAAAGGTTGAAATTCATGTTAAACTTGAGTTTGAAGTAACATGTCTACAAACCCATGATTTTGATGTTTGATATTCCCCTCCTGACTTTAACATATTCCCAATATGAGATTGAGCTTGATCCCGTTGAAAAGTTAATTCGTGAATCTCTTTATCCATCTGAGAATTCAAGTGATAGACAAAGTGACTTTTTTCCCCAACATTATGTGTTTTATGAAACTGGGTAATATATCTGTGAAATCTATCACCTTTTCAATAAGTAGTTCTTTATCTTTTAGTGCTGTTGTAGAATCACTGGACCTAGCAAGAGAAGTCAAGTTCCTCAACTCGTTCTCAAGTCTTGCTATTTCTTTTTGCAACTGTTTCACTAGTGCTTTCTCAGTCATAACCACGTTAACCTGTGCATTGGTACTAACTTGCTTGGCACAGCTAGCGAATAAGAGAGTATTTCTTGATTGCTCGATGTGGCTATGAGCAGGGCTCATCGTGCATATAATGGCTGTCTTGGCATTGCCTCCTAATGAGTTCTGTAGTATACGTGTCAGTTTCGAATCTCTATATGAGATGTGTCCATTTCTTCCTTTGCTGCATAAAAACGGAACAATTAATGGGTTTGAGTTGGCTGATTGTGCTATAGAGAGAACTATTAGAAGACAGGTGAGAGTTAATATGAATTGTACCTTAGCTTCCGGATCACTGTCCCAAGTGTAAGCAAACTTCGGTTTATATGGCAGCCTTCTTTTAGTCTAGTGCCAGCTGATAAAGTTTGAGAAGCACGTTCGCTACCAGCAAGATCAACAAAATTCTGCATTTGTAAACATGGAGCATGTTACTTTTTGTTGCCATTTATTGTTCAAGTGTACTGGAGAATCAAATACATTAAATTCATACCACAGAAGCTGTTAGCGTGCTTGAATTTAGTGCACCAAGGTATTCACGAGCTCCGCTTTCAACACTCTACAGAAAGCGAACGTCAGTTATTTAAGGAACTGAAAGCAGGAAATAATGACTTTCGAACTTTGATTGTCAACAAACTACTCAAAGAAACGTACTAGGCGTAGAATTTGATGAGATCTAGAGCTCATTTCATTAAGGGTAGTCTCTCCTATTTGCCTTTGAGCTGCAAAATGCATGAACTCTTATCAAGGGTATTTCTTGTTTGCATACATAAAAAAGATAAGATTTGTATGATTGATCTTACCTTCACATATCAATAGAAGCTCTTTTAGATGGTTTAAGTCTCTTAAAGTCACCTCTGTAAGTTTTTCCACAACGGTCCCTCTCTAAAATAGTTGAGTCACAGGAAAAATTACCCACGTTTATCTTTGAAGAAATTGGTCTCCTTCAAGTCTTTAAAGTTTAATATTTACCTCTGGATCATCTAAAAGTCGAAGTGGAGTCCCATCGGTGCTGAGGAGGTCTTTGACAGATTCATTGTAAATCTCCATTGCAGAAAATTTTAACACGAATTCTCTTTCACGATGCTATATGTTTCGATTGGAATGTAGTTAGATCACTTTAAGATAACATATCATGAATAAAATCAAGAAAAAAGGAATCGAAATATATGAATCGCAAGTACATTGTCTATGTAGTCGTGTATATCTTCTATGGTATATTCGGTAATGCCAGCCATTGTATATGTTTTTCCACTACTAGTCTGCCCGTATGCAAATATACTTGCTGGAAAAGAAATTCAGACATGATCAAACATATGTATGAAATGAAATTTACGGATATGGTAATGATTGGTGCACTCACAATTCATTCCACTTAAAACAGAAAGGGCAATCTTTTTTGCTGCTTCCTCGTATACTTCCCTCGTGGTACTGTCGAAACCGAATACTCTGTCTGCCCCGAAGAAAAAGGGATACATGAAAAAAGATAAACTTCATTTTGATGCAAGTGAACGCATGAAATCGAATTGAAATGAAAAAAATGCAGAAAATTTGGACATACTATTAGGTGTGGAAGCTGGAACCAGAATATTGATGTGATGGTAGCATGAGAGTAATACACTTATACCACGTCCAATGATCCAATTTTGATTTGAATATGGGTTTACATAAAAAGGCGCATAAAATTTGCATGGAATCGAACTTTTGCTTTGCACTCCACTAAGAAGATTAAGTATATAAATGATTCTTCGGACAAACATATCTCATATAATATGAGTCTAGGATCATAATAAATTAGAGTGGCCAATCAAATGGTCCGAGGATAAAGCTATTGATTTTTCAACATATAAATCTTATATCGAATGACACGAGATACATGTAATGTTTTCAAAGAGAGATTGGGCTTACCAAAAGTGTAGGCAGCCGGATACATAGATCGTTCTTGAAGACTGTTCTTGAAAATGATGGTGGTGTTGTTTATGCATTCCCAATCCGAAACATCGTTCTTTCCAAGTTCTCTTTCATTCATAGGTCTCAACCTAACCGAGACAAATATTTTCTCCTCATGTGCACTTGAATCATGATCCCAATCTATCGACGATTCCCCACTAATCGACCCCATTTTGAATACCCAAACTTCCCTTTTATTTCGCGCCCAAATGCACTTGAAGAGAATTGATAAGCTACCAGAACCACAAAAATGGAAGGTTGCATGTATTCCCTCTCTTTCTAAAAAGAGAGGGATTTTCTTTGTAGGACAAAGGTTTTACTCTGCAACATATAAAAAGATTCAGAACTCAATAAATAGGTAAATGCATCAAATGCTAGTATAAATCTTGTGTGCAACATAACAACTCATGTATAAAGAACAAGATAACAAATTCTTAAAATCTCACATCGTTACAAAATCTTCCTCGTCCAAGGTAACAACATCAAGCAAATGGTATAACTAAATAATTAAAATGGCAACATTTGCACGAACTTTACCATTGACAAGCCCGTAAGAGGCGACGTCTACAATTAATTGATAACTCATATTAAGGATTTCCTGGTTGTTTATATAAAAGAATAAAAATGACACACTGTTTCATGTATATAAAACAAGAAGATGATGGTCGAATGTGTTGAAAGATGAACAAATTGGCTCACCGTATTAAAATGTAGAGAGAAAATATATCTTTTGTACGAAAACCCACAAAGAAAAATCTTCCAAATAAAGATGTAGCAAATCAAGAACTTTAGAAGCCGACGGAAATGGCTACTTGAAGGGTTGAGAAATATTAAGAAAGGAGAGAGAGAGATGTGTTAATTTAAGAATGTGGCAAACCTTAAATTAAGGTAAGCCATGAGATTCTAAGGTTCACAAAAGAATCGGAGACGACGAGTTTAAATGTGTGAAGAGAAATTGGAAAACGCGTGAACTACGAAATAAACCGCCAAGCGCAACGGAACAAACTGTATTATAGCTTGAAGAATAAATAGATTGCAAAAACGTGTTTAGAAGTCTTAACTCTTTTGCCACGTTATAAATAAAAAATTGGCATTGAGTGTACTAAGTTATTTGAAAGGGAGAGGAGCTAGATGCTAGGTCCGATCCACGAATACAACCATGCTTTCGGTCGTTCTGTAACGGAAACGGCAGTTGTCAAGGCAAAGTTGTAGGCTCAAAATGATATGTAACTATAACGACGATTTTGCGGCCCATAACGGTGATTTCAGGGTCGCGATGGCCGTTGCGGAACATTTTTAATTTTTCAATTTTTTCCAATTTTTTGTATTTTATTTCCATTTTTAGTTTAAATAAACCCTACGACAATAACTATGATCGTTCCATGGGAGGTCAATGAAACTAAAACATCAGCCTCCGCGAGACCGCGACCTGTCGATGAACCATGTATACAACAAGCCAAGCATGTGCTGTCAACATGGTCGGGCGTGGTTCAAATTTTGTGGAATTACATTGAAAATAGTGGCATGTGAGTTGGCAATCATGGTGCAATGGTGTGCCCCCGGCACGTAACTTAAGATTAAATGTAAAACTCTTGCCTCGATTATTCAGCCATTTCTCACAAATTCATAAACACTACCAAGATACTGCAATTATTTCCCAATTTTTCCCCCTATTACTGCCACTACCTCAACGTTATTTATGAAATTTGCAGAGTTCGAATAATCGAGCTTACTCGTAAATATTTTTATTTCCCGTTTGTTAAAAGCTCTATTTCGTTTGATTTTCGGTGAAAAATTATTTTAATCACTCTGGGTTGTAAAGTACTCCACGCACGGCTTTGTTCGGTAGTTTTCTTTGTGATGCTGTTCTATATACTGTTTTAGAAAGGTCTTGCAGCACTACCACCATATTCATCACCTGGATTTCTCCGAATTTTGTCACAGGATGCAGCTCACCCTCTAGTGGAGGAGTAGGATCAATACCTCACGCATGACTGCTTGCCACCGACTGCGTGCCCATATTTAGAATTAGCACATACAATTATCAAGATTCCTGCTAATTTTCATGAAATAAATTAAAAATTTGCTTGGAATTATTCTGGCCAACAAAAACGATATTGTGATGGACACTCTTCCACTTGCTATAATATACAGTGGGTTGTTAGAAGTTAGCACCAATCACTCTTTTTCTTCACTCTTTTGGTTTGTTAAACTCAACCACACGAATCTTTTGAATACATAAGTTATCAAAGAAGCTACGTGCATGGGCGTAGCTAGGGTCGGATTTTAGGAGGGGAATATATCTATATATATACACATGGGGCTCTAGAGGGTGGGCTTAAACCCACCCTAAAACCCTTCTACCTCAGCCCCTGGCTAGGTGCCCATGTTCTCGATTTAGACAATACATGTAATTAAGTAGGAGCCTTCTGTGAACGTGAGAGTTGCTTCAAATTTTATTCATCGCTCATAAAATGTAGTCCCAATCTCACTCCTATTATCTGTTATTAATTGATTGATATGATATCATATGCCATTCTCATAAGCCCAAGAGTCCTTTTAACACAAGACTAAACTAGTCATTTGTTTTTCAATTCGATGTGATATACAACGTAAACAGATGGTCGGACATAATATAAATTTATCAAACAAGCTGAACTACATTTTCCCTCTAGACTTCATCGAGGGCTAGAATTATTTATTAGGTCAGCTTTGGTAAAAGAGAATTGAACTTGAAAACTTATAAGAAGTGGATCATACTGTCTGCTAGCTATTAACTAATGGAGATAGTAAAGCATTTTAAATCCCTTTAAGGACAAGGCAAGAAGCAGATCCACCGGCCTAGGAGTGTTACGAAAGCAGCAAGAAGAAAGAAAAAAAAAAGATAAATAAGAAGTAGATATCATTATGAATTCATGCCCTACCATTAACAAACTGCAACTGCTACACTGCACTTTTCTAGGAATTATTGATTTTTTTTACGGTTGACTTGGCCCACTCTTAGTGGTGGATTGATCATTGGTTTTCAGTTTATGAATGCTTTCATAAAAGTTTAATTGTTACACATTCACTTTTCAACTTGTTACATAGTGCATATGAAATTATAACTTAAATAATTAATGTCTTTGAAAATTGTTTGATTCGTCCTCGTCAAATAAAAAATTCATCCTTCTCTTGCAAGCTTGAACTGTTGCAATTGCATGTAGGTGGGGACAAAAGTAAACATCAAGAATCTCAAAACTCGATGGTTTCTTTTTTGCTTTTGTTGGTTCGGGTAACCTCTACTGTCCTATATATTTTACTTACAACTTTGCTGTCCCTGGTGGTAAGAAAATTGGTTATAAATTGATGACACTAAATAACAAGCACAGTGTTTAAAATAATGGAGAGAATGGGAATAAAGAACTTGTGCATATTTATGTTCTTTGCTTTATTAACAGTTAGACTGAGAGGTGAAGAAGGAGGAGTAAGTAATGACATTGTTCAAGTTGAAAAAAATGTCACTTCTTTTAGTACGGTTGAGAGTGCAAATGGGGATGAAGATAACAAAACTTATACCAATGCTGTAGTGAGCAACGACAAAAGAAAGAATAATGGGCCAAGTGGCGGTAGCGGAGGAGGTGGTGGAGGTGGAGGTGGAGGTGGTGGAGGGTTTTCATGGGGTTGGGGAGGCGGCGGAGGAGGTGGAGGTGGTGGCGGTGGCGGTGGCGGTGGGGGAGGCGGTGGATGGGGTGGGGGAGGCGGTGGAGGAGGATATTGGAGATGGGGATGTGGGAAACAATTTCCTAGGGGAGGAAACCATAAATTGGGAGGTTTGAAAAATAAAGAGTATTTGATAGGTGAATTTGCTGAATGCATGGTTAGAGGAAGGTGTCGAGGGATGAGGCTTGATTGTCCATTACACTGTGGTGGCCATTGTTTCTATGATTGTAGGTATATGTGCAAAGCTCACTGCAAACGCTGATTAATCACACATCATTGGTATTTTGGGTGAGATTTTAATCCCATTTTTCACAAATTATTCTAATTGTTGATTAATTAGACATGTGATTGTATACCCCGATTTCGGATTTGCTCGCGCTCGATTGCTATAAATTTTTTTTTTAAGGTTATTGAGATGGTAATTTGATGCATTTGTCCTGACTTTTAATTGTTGTAGATGGTTTTATTATGAAAAGGGTGATTGCAGATTTAAGATTTGATTCTGGATTGTTCTAACAGCAATTTGATTCAAATACTATGATGTATTTAAGAACATCGTATGTGAAGGAATAAAATATTTCGTTGTAGTAAATATTATACGTCTATTTACATATAATAAAAGCGTTCCGACTCATTTATTCCACGGACTTGTTAATTATGGCATCCACAATATAAAATTTGATGTACTATAATTAATAATATTTTGAAATTTTGAAAAAAATTAAACGAACACAAAAATATTTTTGAGATTGTATAAAAAATTAATTTATTTTAATGATAAGAAATGGAATTCTCTGTACTCATAAGTCATTGAGCATGCGATTCGATTCAGATCATTTAATGAACTGATTTACCAAATCACGTCCCGTAAAACAAGGTAGCAGACAACGACCCTTTACGAATGAAAGTTTCAAAGATTGTTACTGCTGGACATGCGAAGCAAGAGGGCATACCTCTACAAATTGTCCAGATAACCAAAGCCGTGAAGTAAGACAGTTCGAGCATACCAAGGAGTTTGAGGATGCTGTCTATTTCAAAGATTTGGTACATGTGTATCAATTTGAGGATATTCATCGGATGAAAGCATCTACGAAGAAGAGACATACTCTGATGATGGAGGTGAATCCAGCTCAGGATTAGAGTGAAGGAGAGTTCCTTCAGCACATGATCAGAGAAGACCCGTCAAGATTCTTCTCTCATACAACTGTTTCTCATAAACCCTTATGGGGATCATGAAGGAAGAGCCAAAGCTTCAGATGTATGATGGATTTACAATTGGAGCTATGGAAAAGACCATGAATATGATTGGTCTTTGAAGCATGAAGCATCAGATTATTCATAGGATAACAACATGTGGATTTGCGATCCCGATGGAATTCACGGGAAACCAAATTGAGACGCAATTAATCTCCTACAGAGAAATCCAGGAGATTAAGAACAAGGTTAAAAGAGAATGTTGAGCCTTAAACACATGGTTGTGTTTAATGCTTAATTTATCTCCGAATTATTTATGGGTTTTGATGATCAACAAAATTTGCATTTGTTGTACTAATATGTCTACTTAGTGTACAGGGTTATATTGATAAATTGGTTGGGAAGACCAATGGAAGAGAACCCAAGTTATACAATAACATATGCGAGTTCATAGGACAAGCGGTGGGCAAATTCGTTTAGAAGCCAATTGGAGCGCAGTGCAATGTTTTGATTATATCTCTTGGCTCGATGCTCCGAACAATGTGAATCCAAAGAGGTTGGAAAGCCAACTCAATATGCTAGATTTCATATTCAAACATCTCAGTCCAATTCGGATTGCATCATGGAGCAAAATGTCATGGAAGTCATAACAAGTGCAGATTGTAGCAAGGTTTGAGCGACTGTAGCATTTTGGGTATAACTTCTTCCTACATTAATGATATGCAATGAAATTTTGTCCACACCTATATAAGAGGAAGGGCTACAACTTTCATGTTTACCACTTTTCCCAGAAACGAGCTTAAGATGGTCGAAAAGTACAAAGTTTGAGAGTGTTGAAATCTGGGAGATAGTATAAGGCGATCCGAGCCATAGTTTGAGGCGATCCGAGCCATGTTGCGCACCATCAACTGAAGCGATGGCACGGTGTGCACGCTGGCGATCAGATCGCCCCAGGCGATGGTCAAGCTCGCCCAGGCGATCCAGAATGCTTCCTAGGCCATGTTTTTGAGGGCGATCGCCCCAGGCGATGCACGGAACGCCCGAGGCGATCCAGAACTTTACCTACGGCCTTGTTTATCATTGATGATCGCCCCAGGCGATGGGGAGATCGCCCCAGGCGATCTGGGCCAGATTTGACCGTTAAAGGGTGGCGATGGAGATCGCCCGAGGCGATGTCCGAGGCGATCGAGGAGTGATTTCAGCCTTATGTTTAGCAACGGCTAGTAGGAGCCTAGGGGGCCTCCTATACTATAAATATGGATGCTTTGGAGCATTTTAAGAAGAAACAAGCCTACAAACTTCATCAAAGCTTTGCCAATTCAAATTTCAAATAGCTTTGCAATCTCCATACATTGTTGTTGTATTGGAGCTTGTAATTCTTTTATTTTGATAGAGTCTTGTTTTCTTCGTGTTGGTACACCGTGAAGGTGTGTGTTGAGTTATTGTAAGGTTCTCCAACACCAAAGCAAGTTGGAAATTGTAAAGTCATCAACAAGTAAAGTTGGTGCATGTGTTGTGGCTATCCTTGGAGCCCTTAAGGCCAAGAAGACTCGTGAAGAGTGTTGGTAGCTCGTGAAGAGCTTTGTGTACTCGTGAAGAGTATTGTGCTCGGGAAGAGATTTGTAAACTCGGGAAGAGTTGGGTTGTGGCTAACTTGGAGCCCTCAAGGCCAAGATCATTTATTCTAGTGGAACATCGGTTGGAGGTTATCTAACCGGGAAGAGGAGACGTAGGCGATTCATCGCCGAACTTCTATAACAAATATCCTTGTCATTACCGCTTTATTTCTTTACGTATTTATTTATTTGTTTACTTCTTATTTTATTTTATTTATCGATTGACTTAAGCCTTCCGCAAGCGCAAACTCTTTTGTTTTTGCAAACTCATTTTAAAACGCTAAAGTAGCCAAGGAATCTCATTCACCCCCCCTCTTTGATTCCAACAGAGAAGTTGCTAACACGCTCTCATGGATTCATATTGGAGCCATTAGAGTAATCATCAATGCAACTTTCAAAAAGAAGGAATTGATTCGCCACTCAATCTGGAAATATTCGACAAGAGAATCCCGAACCTCAAAGATTCTTGTTTGGGAGCAGTTGCAGGAAATTTTTATGCGGGAAATATGGCTTTCAACATCTATCCTAGAATCGCATACAATTTGGAAGATCGAGATTTCAACAAGGTTCTAACTCTTCATCAATATTTTAAAAGAAATGATTTGATGAAAGAAGGGAACAGGCCTTACTCGATCACCTACAAGGTGTCTTACGTGCTCTCGAATACTCATCATTCAGAAGTATTCTTGAGAAATGAATTCATAGAAGTCCCCAGAATCTTCGAAGATTTTGCCAAAGTAGTATTGGCGGACATTAATGATACTCCGACAATAGGAGAAATAGACATGAGGATACAAGATCAACATGTTCTGAACATAAGCATGAGCCTTTTTCCAACATTATAGGTTAATCAACAACTATTCAGGGGGAAAACAGAAGGCAGTCTCGAGTAGAATTCAGAAAATCCATGATGTATTCAAAACAACAGGAAAGTTGAAATGCCCATAAGGCTGGAGAGAAGTGCATGTAATTTTTGACATTACGGAGAAAGATAATATCTTCCCATGTGATGTCCTCTACTGCAACAACCTATAGTTGGCAGGTATCAAGGAAATCTTCAAATTGGTGAAATTGATCTAACAATTGCAGGAACTGTAGGAAGAATCCCAGAACAACTTATTCTAGGGGTTGAATTTCTCGAGAAACATAAACTCTGGGAAACATTACAAGAAGGAATGGAATTCACAGTGTTCAGAAAGAGATATAGGATAGATGGCCAGCAGTCCATTCTCAATATACATCTCCGTCGGGATGTTATATGCTAAGTATCAGGCAGAATATTTTGCAGCCTACATTGATTCCGGAGCTGGAATATGCACTGCCAGGCGAGATATCTTCCCAAAAGAAGTTGGTGAAAAATTAGAAGCCATTGCCGGAAGAAAATTTTCAAAGTGGATTCTTATCCTTAATGAAAGAGTCCGGGGAGCGGAAATAATAATTGGAGGCGCAGTCGGTACCTCATGGTACAAAGTCAAGACTCCACCTATTTATTTTCATGATACAGGAGCTGGCATGCTGCTAGGAAACAATTTCCTACAGACATTCAAGCGGTTCACTTAGGAGAACGAGACAAGGAGACTTATTTTCACAACCCTTTGTCATCATTAGATTATTGTGCAGAGACTAAGGGAGGTGTTTCACAGAAAATTCCCCATTAGTTTTCACAGCAATCATGGTGATGAATGAAAACTTCGACACCCAAAGATGAAGGATCAGCGGAAATTCGGACAAGTAATCCTTCAGTTTCGACAACAAGGTCCTAGTGAAAAGGACTCTTGAACTTTTGACTGGGTTAATATTATGTCTTTCAGAGAACAGGATGAGGAAGACGTTACTCCAGAAACCCTGTTGCTACGAAAAAGGGCATTACAAGAAGAGGTTCCACAACATGGAATTACCCTCGAAGAGCAAATCACTACAGATGATGTAAAATGGGAACTGCAGCGAGGATCCTCTATCATGGTGGAAAAAGAATGAACTCAAAGCTACTTTGAAGGTGAAAGCTGGAAAAGAAAATGAGTTCGTGATATTCAAACCAATCCCCATGAATATGGAAGATCTGAGGGATATGCAGAATATACTTAAGGAACATCTTGACATTAAGTTAATCTCAGTAGGTGTTCTCTATATAGCAGTCAAGGATTCCTTGTTCGGAATCACGGAGAAATCAAAAGAGGAAAGCCAAGATTATTAATTAACTACAAAGGAATCAACGACATCTTGGATTTTGATAGATATTTTATCCAAAGCAGGGAACATTTGGTAAATAGCATCAAGAATGCCTTATCTAAATTCGATTGTAAGTCTGGATTTTACCAGATTAAGATAGAGGAATCAAACAGAAAGTTCACAGCATTCTCCACACCACAAGGACATTATACCTGGAACGTCATGCCAATAGGATTGGCAAATGCTCCACAAATATTCCAAAGAAAGATGGACAATCTTTTTAAGGATTACTTCAGCTTCATGTTCGTGTATATTGACGACATCCTCATCGCGTCAAGAAACATGAAAGAACATATTACACATTTGGAAATCTTTTCAGATGTTTGCTGCAATGAAGGATTAGTGTTATCCGAAAGGAAAGCAGTGATTGCCACAAGACAGATCGAGTTCCTCGGAATTGAGATCGATGAATCTGGAATTATCTCGCAGAATCATATTGTTGAAAAGGTGCAAGGATATCCAGATGACTTCAAGGATTTAAAGAAACTTCAGAGTTTTCTAGGAATTGTTAAATTTGCTGGAATATTCATCAACAATCAAGCAAACCACATGAAGGTTTTCAGTCCACTAGTCAAAAAAGATGTTTAGTTCGAATGGAATGAAGCTCACAGACGAGCTGTCAAACAGCTTAAAGAAGTTTGCAGGCAACTACTAAAGCTTGCAATTCCAAACGATGAGGATGAACTTATATTATATACCGATGCCAGTGATCATTGGTGGGCTGCAGTACTTATGAAGGCCACACCAGAAGGAGAAGTGTCATGCAGATATTGTAGCGGTTTATTTGACAATGACGAAGTTACCAGATGGCACATCAATGAGAAAGAGTTCTTTGCAGTTCGAAATGCTTTTAAAAAATGGCAATTATTCTTACTTGCAAAAAGTTTATCTTAAAAATAGATAATACCAGTGTACTTTTCTGAAAAATAAAATTGAATCAAAACCATAAAAGGCTAGACTTTTAAGATGTCAAGCTGAATGCCAATGTTATGATTATGATATTGTCATAGAGAAATCTGATAAAAAGTTCTTGCATATTTCTTAACACGAGATGGAGGGACACATTGCTAGCGATACCCTCAAATGAGTGAGGAATCTCAGGGAAAACCTGGAGATCCTGGAATGAGACTTTGGGACACTTTGTCTCAATGTTGAGGTCGCAGGACGGTTTCAACGAGCAGATCAGGAACTTGTTACTGATCACATACGAGCATGCTTTCGGGACCATGAACGTTTGTTTGAAGTCTTGAAAGGGTCCATCCTCCAACGGTGCAGAAAGGAGTGTTTAGAGAATGAGACTCATCTTGTGACGGGTCGCCCGCCGTGTTCAATTGATTGAACACAAGGCTTCACTCAATTCAAAAACTTTGTTATCACTTTGAATTTATGTTTAGCGGAAACGTTTTTATTCTTATCGGATGTTTGACTTAATAACTTTTTATCCTTGACTTTTATCTTAGAAAAATTTGGGCAGAGTCTCCTCTTAAAAATTGTGCCCTGTGATCTACCAGATCACTACAACCACAATAACAAAACCATAAAAATTCCAAATAAACCAAAATCAGTCTTAAATACCAAAATCAAACTAAAAACATAATAAAATAATTCATGTCCTCAAACATAACTTAAATTCTCAACATAATTAAACTTGCATTTCATATCTAAATATCCTCCGCATCATCTAAGTCTTCAACTCCATCTGTAATATATCACATTACAGGTAAAGGTAAGTTGCAGCATTTTTATAGTAAGCATAATAAACATTTGATAAAATGTCAAAAACATCATTTTTCATAATGTGACGAAAAATAATACGATTTCATATCAAAATAACTTTCACACATATATGGTTTAATCCGAGCAGTTAACGGAATCAAAATTTCACAAAACGGAATCATAATGGAAATAACTGCACAGATAACCAACGAAACGTAACAGAAACGAATAACAATATCATAATCATATAATGTCTTAGCCATATAGAATTAACCATTAGCCATAGCCACGTTGTAATGAAACAAATGCATACTCAAATACGGATGTGACACAATGATATCATTCCAGACTATACCCGCTGGAAGGGTATCGACAGATATTATACCCCCTCTGTCTTCGGGCAAAACGAAATGCGTTTCTTTATTCTCGTCGCCAACGAGCCGAAAGTATGCGCGTTTTTATCCTCGTCGCAATGCGAGACACAACGAAACGAAAATATCCACAGTTCACAACCTCAAATCGTATTCACCGAATCAAGACAAACATGGCATTTCAAAATAGTTTTTTTTTTCACACACAATAAAATGTTACTCAAAATTCTATTTTTCAACAAAATACATTTCTTATCAAAAATCATATTTCAAAAACAATTCTTGCATGCTTACTATTCAAAACATTTCAAAAATAAAGAACGTAAAATACTCAAAGTAATTTGTGAAAATGCAACCTCATTTACGTACCTCAAAGCTTCCTATCAACTTTCAAGCTACAAACCTTCCCAAAATCTCCAAGATATCAAGGATTTCCTATTACCCATTTCAACATTATCAAAAACCATATTCATTTAAATTGGTTCTATAATATCCTAACACAATCCTAACCTATGTTATTCAACATGCTTAAGGAATGAACATCAATTTGTTTTCGAAAAATTTCACCATCTTCGAACAGAATTCCATTTCCGAAAATTATCATATCATCTTCGAATAATCCATCAACATTTTCGAAATCCCTCATAATCCAACATACATTTTCGAACAAA
The DNA here is from genome assembly GCA_907163345.1 of Haberlea rhodopensis. Classification (NCBI taxonomy): domain Eukaryota; kingdom Viridiplantae; phylum Streptophyta; class Magnoliopsida; order Lamiales; family Gesneriaceae; genus Haberlea; species Haberlea rhodopensis. Next base: position 5,006,877 of record CAJQUN010000038.1, on the reverse strand, counting down.
TCACCATCTCAATTCTTCAAAAATCCAATAACAATTTTTGATCTTAATTTCCAGTAGAAATTTTCGAACTAAAATTACCATATCATCTTCTTCAAAATAACAAGTCCAGTAGCCATTTTCGAAAACAACATAATACCATTCGAATTCCAACTCTTGAAAATTGATGTTCTAGACTAAAAATTAACCCAATAAACTTTAATTAAATCCAACTAACCTAACCATAACCTTAAAAACAGAAATTAAAATCGAAAATAGAAAAATAAATTCAAACATAAACATCGAATTTTCATACCAATTGATGTCCAAATACGAATTCCTCTCAGTTGCTTGCTACTACTCGAATTTGGAAGTGACTCCCGAACCAAAAATCGAAATTTTACTAAATCTGTAAATCTTTCTGAGTTGGGAAAAAAAATAAAACAGACGGGAATGGTTTTCGGTTTTCTTGTTGGTAGAACTAAATAGAGATGTTGATTAATACCTGTTACAGACGTGAGTAGGTGAAGGGACGAGAAGCTATTGATTGTGGAAGACGAAGGAGAAGCGTGAAATGAAACGGACGAGAGTGTTGGTGAGCAACGGCGAGATAATGAAATGAGAAGAAATGTAACAAAAAAATCTGAAATGAATGTGTTCGGTTTTATCATCCCATTTAATCTTAATATTTATTTTAATTATTATTATTAAATATTATTATTATTATTTATTATTATTAATATTATAATTTATAACTTACACAATATTTGGGTCAATAAATTCCTTTAAAATTGGACCATTACACATCTAACCCGTAGGCAATGGATTCAAGTACCCCTGTCACGAGTGCTGCAGATGATGCATTCCTTGAGGATGTACAAGTTGTAGCGAATGTTGAGGATCAGACGCCATCATAATCTGAACCTTCAAGTCAACCCAACACCTCTGCGGTAAAAGAGGGTGAGTTGAACCTTAGGCCAATGACTGGCACCTTTAGGGTTCAAACTAATGACGATTTAGTTTCTTCGCCAATGCAGGATTACCAACGCATTTGGGAGAAACTAATAACCAGATGGGGTATCAACCCAGACAAACCATTGTTGATATCTCCGGAAAATATCCGAGGGTTTGGATGAAGCCAGGAAGCCATCCAAACGAAGTTCAAGAATGGTATAATTTTTGGAGCTCTTGCTTTGGTTTATACTGTTGCACCAGCATTCTCTGAAATTTCAAAATTAGCAAAACGGATCAGAGAAGCCGTTCGCGAAACATGGGCCAATAATCCACATTTGGCCAGAGGAGATATCTTGGAATTGTATTTTTTCAGTGCTGCTCTAGAACCAGCAAAGAAGAGCTTTATTGAAGCTTTTCATTTTATCAAGCTCAGACGACCAGATGGGAACACCTTAAAAAATATAAGAATGTCGCTACCAGACGGAATACCAGTTTTGGCTGGATCTATCACAGAAGATGAAGTTTCAACCAGACGTGCATGATGTCTTTGGGTTTGTCTAACCGAGATGGACAAAGTCAAATATTCATTTAAGTTCTTTCAGAATTCGGCCAACGGTACTTTCATGCTGAATTCCACGACAGGAACATCAACGAGATTTGCTGAAGAAATCTTCGAAACAAAGAGGAGAATTCTTTGGGAAAACAAGATTCCGATAGGAATAGAAATAGAAACTTACCGAAACTTCTGCAACATGGCACACAGTGGCCGATGGATATATCATATTTGCCAAGCATGGCCGAATCAGAAAGAACCAGAAATCGAGAAAGTATTTCGATCCAAACCCGGCAGATCAGAGGCATGAAAAGACAAAAGACATGCTGACAAGAGAGCTCGTTTTCCTAAAGCTCGGGGACCACAAAAACCAACAATGTAAAGATTCTCGGACAAAGGAAAAGGCGTGGACCGTTAAAAATTAAGTGCGATAACTGTTAAACTCACTCGGACAAAATAATGGACCACTCACGAAAAGTTGTCACAATCAGACAAAGATGCCAGACCACGTAAAAGTTAAGGCGCACTCACATGCGCACTCAACAATTATCAAGATTTGGAATCCGAAGTTGAAGTACGTATTCATGCCTATATAAAGGCACTCATTCAAGAAGCTAATGACATTGAAAATTCTCCATAATTTCCTGAAAATAAAAATTAGAATCTCCAAGCTTTGTAATTGTTCAACTTTCATAGCTTGGTAATATTTTCTTTCATTCTTTTGTAATAAATTTATAATATTGTTCTGTATTTCAGTTTATGTGTTCTTGAATCAAGCCTTATCTATATGAGAGGTTAAACAAGTATGTCTCCTCCCAAAAAGAGACGTTTTAATATAATAGATATTATAAATATTTTAAAGGTTGTTGCCCATCTATCTCTCAGATTTCTTTAAATCTTTCTTATATTTTGATTATACCTTACGCCATAAGGTAGGAAACGAATTAGGAATGTACTGTGCGGTTTCTGAAGAAGTCGGATAACTTGCAGACTAACCTCGCCCGAGGGGCTGAGGTTGGATGGTGATGAGTCATTCCTAAAACAGCCTGGGGGTAGTAATTTTCCTATTGGTGGCTTTGCAACCCATATCACCCGGTGTCGTTATGGTCAAAATTGTATATTTCAGTTTGTTAAAATTTTATTGTAATACGGAAGCATGATGGGCCTGTTATTTATTTTGAACATAATCTTCAAATCGGGTTTTGGATTATAATTAGAAGAACGTTATATGAACTGTGAGTCATTTGCAAAAGTATGCTCTTGGGTTCATCCCGAGATGACAGAAACTGAAGGATCTCATTCTCATATAATGCTACTGTTTGGTAAATATTAGGATAAAAACGATGATGAATAGTACATAGAGGCGTATTTGTCCTTTAAACATTTTCTTAGGGTTAAGAATGCAATCTTATTAAAGATTGGTTGGACCGCGTGGAGCGCATGGGGTTATTGCCGTCATTTCAACCAAGAATGGATATAGATGAACTAAGGTTTTTTAGCTAGACTATGATGAATTAAGTTTCAGGAAAAGGTACCGACCCATAATTTCCCAAGTAAATAAATCTTAACTGGAAATGCCTACCAAGGTAACACACGGAAAGATAATCGCCAACCGTACAACGCTTCCGATTGTCCACGAGAAATAAAGAGAGTGCTTATGTTTGTCCATGGGAAAGACAGAGAGACTGTAAGGTTGTTGGAGCATTGATTGCAAGCGTACGACAGCCGCAGAACGTCAAGAAAAAAGAAGGAAGATGCGCGTGATAGCAAAAAACAAATGCCTACCAAGGTAACACACGGAAAGAGAATCGCTAACCGTACATCGCTTCCGATTGTCCACGAGAAATAAAGAGAGTGTTTATGTTTGTCCACGGGAAAGAAAGAGAGACTGTAAGGTTGTTGGAACATTGATTGCAAGCGTACGACAGCAGCGGAACGTCAACAGAAAAGAAGGAAGATGCGTGTGATAGCAAAAAACAAATGTCAAGGCCCACACAAAAGGAAGCCCAAAGGTAAGTAAAGTTACCGTTCATCCGTGGATAAAACCGACTCATATTACTGTTTATAATTTTCGACACTTATTATATTAGTAGATATATATATCTAAAAGAAAGAGAGCCAGAGTTACTATACTATAATTAGAGTGACTATTCATTATTATAATGAATAGTAACTTATTATTTATTAAAAAATAAATTATTTTTTTTAGAAAAAAAAAATTTCAAAATTTTTTTTAAATAATTTTTTTAAAGCGTGAGTTGGGCCTAATCTTAATCGGTTGTTGATGAGCGCAACTTCAAATAATTTTTTTGCAGTTTATAGTAAGATGTTCATCATTTTTGAAAAAAAAATAAATTAAGTCAGTCCAGTAGCATGGTCGTTTATTTAGAAAAATGTTTTTTAAAGTTTTTCATTTAAAATGTAATTTTCGATCAAATTAAGAAAAAAATGACCAACATTCTGGTACCTGACACTGCGTATTTTGCGATGCCAACAAAAACTAATATATATATATATATTGAAATCGAAAAGAGTGAAAGGGGCTATTTTAATTCGGACCATAATGTGCCTTGGTCAGTGTTTCACATGTTCTCTTTCTATGTGAATTAAGTATAAGTATATTTATATGAACAGACAAGTGATGGCCCCAATAATTTTTGTTTGAAAATGCTATAAATAGGGATGGCAATGGGGCGGGTCCAAACTCAAACCCGTATTGAACCCGACCCGCCGGGGCGGGTCCAAACCCGCTTCAACCGGGTTTGGAAGCGGGGCGGGGCGGGTCCTGGGATTGGCCGAACCCGCCCCGCACCCGCCCCGCTAATGCATTTTAATTTTTTTTTAAAAAAATTAATATTGAATATACATTTCACTTCTTTGATTGTACAATAATGTGTTATTATTTAATCTCATATCAAAATTCATGTGTTTATGGTAAAGAAGTTGAACATTTTGAATGGAATAAAAACTAAATAATAAATATTTGATAGTTTAAAGATAGTTTTACGATGCTTATTATAAATATTTACTAGAGGAAAACATTAAATTCAATCTCAAAACTCAATTTTTGTGTTTCAAAATTAATTTCTACCAAATTTTTTTTTTATAAAAAAAAAAATTGTTTGCGGGGCGGGGCGGGTAAACCCGCGAACCCGGCGGGTCTAAGCGGGGCAGGGCGGGTATGGGTTTTATGTGTAGCGGGGCGGGTCCTGGGATTGACCAAACCCGTCCCAAACCCGCCCCGTTGCCATCCCTAGCTATAAATCCTTGGAAAGAAAGGGAATATGAAAACCAAACTCCGGTTGATTTAATTGATATTTTCATTGGATGCGGCAGAAGATATTTACAGACAAAGATTCATGCAACCACAGCAAAATTAAAGAGCATGGAGGAAAAAAGGGGTAGCTGAGTAGCTGTCTTGGTGAACGAAGCGGGTTAAAAAAAAGGATAATACTACATCAATCAAAAAACCCAACTAAAAAGATACAAAACACATTAAAAACAGGGAAACAAGATCAGTGAATTCAAAATTATGGGATCTTTGAAAATTGTACTTTTTTTTGCTCTACCAAAAAGTTCTGTGTCTCTTGGAGGTAGTTGAAGGTGGACTGATCTGTGGAACGGTAAAAGAGTTGTCTTCGCTCCATTTTCTGCCGGCTTTGATGTTATTTTTGGTAAATTCCATTGCTTGCTCCTTTAATCCATCCCCATTTGCTGCTCCAAATGAGATATCAAATGATTGATTTTGTGTCTGATGCAAAGATTGAGGGACCCAAAATCCCATTTTTTCTGCTGGAAAAGCGCACATATTGCCCTCGGAATCAGTATTCAAGAATGGCAGCACATCGTTTTCCCCAGTCTGAAATTTCAACGAAGTTGAATTAATTTAATAAATATGTGCAACATCATAAGAAATTAGTTTAATGTTTTTTATTAAATGAATATGAAAGGGGTGACAAAGCATACCTTACAGAACCCAAAAGGAAGAGGAGAAGAATCAAGAAAGTCTTCGACATGCCAGCCAGGAAGAGTTTCCATCAAATATTCCGATATGCTACTTGTTGAAATTGACCCATTCGAATTCCCTCCACACATCAAATGGCAAAGACTTTTATCCACAAATTCTGGCGCAACCACTGGTGTGCATTGAACTGTTGTACACTTTGCAGTGAAAGGTGTACCATGGGATGGTGGTGCCGAAACAGGTTTATTATTGGATTCTTTGGACTTGGCTTTTGGATCAGAATCTGAAATCTTGTGGGCTATGGCGGAGGATTCTGATGAAGATGGTGAGTCGGAATAAAGGGTAGACGTTGCGGAAAGCTTTACACCTGTGAGGAGAAATCTGGTGTGCTTTTGAGTGTGCTCGTTTGCTTTGTGTATTGAGATATCACACTCTTTGCACAAAATTGCCCGATCTTGCTGACAAAACAAGAAAGCCCTTCTCTCCTGTAAATGGAAAAAAGATGTTAATTCAACAAAAAATGAGAAAAAGGAATCATACAAATCAAGAAAAATGAAGGCGAAAAGGAGGAAGAAAAGATATGGACTTTGCAATACCTGACATATATCACAAAGGGGAACTTGGTTAGGGTGGTGTAGGGAGAAGCGGTGGTGTTTTTCGGCGAGTTTGTTGGCATGGTGGACACGGTGGTCGCAGGCGGCGCATAGCGCGGCCTCATCCGCCACGCAGAAGACTGATGCTTCAGCTTTATCACATACATCACACTGGATCTTCATTTGGTTGAATTTTGATTTCTCCTTGCTTCAAGTTGTGTCAAAATCGTTTCTTTTACTCAGAGTGCTTTCGAAGCTTGGAAGATGTGATTGGAAGGGACAAGTGAAAGCAAGGAGGGGATGGTGATGGGAATGGAGCTAGGATTAGTAAATTTATTTAACAAAGATTCTTAAAAGTTAAAATAATATCCAATTATTATTATTATTATTATCAATATTATCATTATTATTATTCATAATAATATTTATAATTATATTCCAGATCATGAGCTAATATATCGACTAGCCTAGTTTAGGTTTTAATTCTTCTTTTTCTATAACTAGGGGACCTACAATCGTTATTTTTGGAGTATGCATCGGACCTTTTAACTGTCGCAATAATCTGTAAATCACACAAATTAGATAAACTATACTATGCAAGTATGATCCGTTAGGTTCAGATCAAAAAAATGGTGGCAAGGAGAATCAAACTCGTGACTTCACAATCCCAAACTCACCATGCTCCATCAACTCGAACACCCCATCAAGACTTACATTTTAATTCTTCAACTACCTTTACCTGCTTTCACCATAATAATAAATAAGAACCATAGTATAAAATGATAGAGGAAAAATACTCATATAATATAATCTTTATATATTTAACTGCACAGATGAGTATAACATAAATACTAGGTGGGATCTTTATGTTAGAAAATCTAGCGATGTATAATGTGTTTCAATCGCTGTATCATATTCTTAATACATTTAATAGTAATCGTGCACACATGTTATATCTGCATTAAATATTATATTTGTTAATAATTTTAAAATAGAAATAAAAATATATTTTTGGCCAATAATTTTATTTTGTAATTGTCTTATATATTTAAAGTTGTATAAATAATAGAAGAAGTTTGTGATTTTTTAAAAAATATATACATATTTGTTCTATAAAGGTATAAAACAAATTATTTATTTTTGAGAATTACAAGATATATTAGTTCTTTATAATATACATGTGTTACTTCACTCATCACCAATTGATTTTGAGTTGAAACCTCATATATTCTTAACATGGTATCAGAACAGGTTTTTCATGTGAGCGTCTTGAGAGTTGTCCCACATTGATAATTTACAAGATATATTAGATATTTATAAGATACATGTGCTACTCCACTTATCACCAATTGATTTTGAGTTGAACCACATGTATTCTTAACACTGACGTTCTAAACCGAATTTATTAACAATTGTTTGAATTAGTTGGACCACATAGAATTGATTTTGAAGAATTCTATTATAGTTGGTGTTTGTTCACTTGTTGATAGTTTGTATATGTCATTTTTTTTTGTTTCAATTAGAATTTCATCTCATACTTATGTTAAATCGCCTATCTTCATGAAATATTTCGAATTGTTGAGCAGTACGAGGAGCATTATGGTTATCAAATTGAATTTTATATTAATTAATTGAAGAAAAAGAGACCCATACAAAACTTCTTAAATAATTTAATCTTAGTGCCACTTTCTTTTAGTTTTATTAAAAGTTTCCATATCTCCCATTGATTAAATTAAACCACACCACCCAGAGATTATAATTCATTAATGATCAGTACTTTTCTCTCTCTGTCGATTAGCTATTGGTCAATATATTCTTTAAGAGATTATGATTCTTATCCAAAGATTTTCTTCTTAAACTAAAACTATTTAATTTATTATGCTTTATAAATCAATCTAATTGATTTTAAAAATTATATATTGACATTCTTAATTAACCTTCTTGTTATTTTTCATTTGCTTATACTACAAAACGTATTATATATGGCAAATTTAAGAGTTACTCTTTTTGTTTTCACATGAACACAATTCGATGTGTTGGAGTGCAATAATTATCTCTTATTGGAGAACGATAGAAGTGTGTCGCTTGAGCTGCTATATGATATAAATATTAGAGTTACACTATAAACTCGGCAATCGATTGATCATATAATTGGTATCGGAGCCAAGGTTATATGCTTGATTCCCATGAGTTGTAAAGTAGTGTAATTATTGAGAGGAAGATTGTTGGAGTGTAATAATTATATCTGCTTGGAGAGCGATCGAAGCGTGACGCTTGAGCTGTTATACGACATAAAGATTAGAGTTGCACTATTACCACCAGATATAGATAGTTTTTTTGGCAAAATCGGCAAACGTTTGATCCTACAGGATGAGATCTTAACTTGGAATCAAGTTAATTACTATATATTTATGCAAGTAATTATAATTATATAAATATTATTTGAAGAACAAAATAATTCTTTTTTATACAATATCTGTGGTGGAATACTATTTATACAACGTTGGAATAATATGTTACTCTTGACATCTCGATTCTGCTATTGGTTGTGCAGTACATGAAAACTTCTACAAAATTGTTTTTTTCATTTACCTTAGTCAAACATGTCTGGCCACGTTGTGAAAAATCTAAAATTGAGTAAGAAACTATTAACAAATCACTAATTAAACATTAATGGCACCATTAAATTACAATTAAACTCGCTAATTACATCATCCATGACATAATTCTTCAAGGGATCTTGATTATAGTAATATTAATATAATCATTAATTGAACATTACACTGTGAAATTACATCATGCATGACATAATTTCAAAAAAGGACAGGGATTAAGATAATAATATAAACTACTCCAACCTGTCCAAAGTATGGGTCCGACTATTAAAATATCTCTCTAATTTCAATACATGGGCTTCCTCGCCACGTGTGAAGAGCGAAGGTGGAAAATATTTGTATAGATATGCTATAATTGGTTTAAAATAATTGATATAATAATTATATATTTTTATTTAAAATATATCACGTTTTAATGTTTTTAATATTAAGATGATGTATAAATAAAACCCAAACCAGATGCATAGAAGTATTTCCTGAGTTAAGGTTTAAACTGATTTCCAGGCTATCAACAAAAAAATAGAACGATTAGTTGGATGGGTCTGTTGAGATTTGTCTCACGTTGAGAAATTAGAAGTAATGTTAGTTTTTTATAAGATACGTGGGTTATTTCATTCATTGCCAATTGATTTTGAGTTGAAATACCGTGTATTATTAACATGGTATCACAACAGATTTTAATGTGATTGGTTATTCCGTTCGCATGCTCACCGTCACCAACGTTATCAATCCACGTGTTTGACTTATGTAACACCTGAGGGGGCATGATGAGATTTATCTCACATTTAAAATTAGAGGCAGAGTTAGCTCTTTATAAGATACATGAGTTACTATACTCATTGGCAATTGATTTTTAGTTGAAACCCCATATATTCTTAACATGGTCAAATTATATCCAAATCAAAGTAATATAATTAGTATTGCATATATAAAGATATTATGATCACAACTTTTGATAATCAATCAAATGTTATAGATGTAACGCATGTTTCCTATTACAAACTCATGCATTAACTTGAGCTTATACTTGATGTGGATTCAGGAATTTTCACTACTTCAGTTGTATTATACAAATTTACGATTTTCATACTTGATGTCATATGATATATTGACCTCCTCGGGTAAAATCCCCTCAGGGCCGAACAAGTCATATACTGAACAGAATGCACCGAGCAGATAGCACCGAGCAGGGTTTTACCGAACAGCTGCTAACCCTCCTCGGTTTTATGGTCAAAGATTAGCGGAGGACCCGGGAGTAACTAACAAATTAACCGGCGTGAATAAACGTGCAGTAATGGGGCGCGGATTTCTCGGACGCGTTGGGCTCCAGTTAAGCCACGATCAGAGGACATCGTGTTCCGGATCTCCCGCGAATCACTGGGAACAGTCCTATAAATACCCGCGGATGTCATCATATTAAGGGTTGGATTTTTCTGGGCAAAAAGACTCCGAAGAGAGCAAATTTATGTCTGTTCGGTCTTTTCTGTTATTTCTATAAAAATTCGTGTAAGTCATTGAGCGATTATTATTTGTGTCCAGAGAGTCTTGTAAATCATCAACATTTATAGTGAAGTTTTATACTGGACTAGGTCCCGTGGTTTTTCTCTCAATTTGAGGGTTTTCCACGTAAAACATCTTGGTGTGTTTATCGTTATTTTCCTTTAACTCCTTATTCTACCTTATATTCGAAAATCACGGATCACATCATTGGCGCCGTCTGTGGGAACATCGAGCTAAAGGCGTAGAGATGGAGGGGTTGTCTTGGCCACTGCCGAAGAGCCTTCCACTGAAAAACTACTCATACGATTCATTCTCACTTTCAATTTCATATTCTTTTCAATGATTATTATTATATATATATATTTCTATTATTATGAATTTAGCCATTGATCTTCATAATGATTTTCCAGAAGCTTACATCCTGCATGATGATCGTCTACAGAATCAATTCCAGGGGTAAATCCTCTCAGCTAACGCCGATTGAAGCTAATTTTGGGGCTTCTCCATTGCCGCCTGCGTGTGACTCTCCGGAGGAAGACGAGAGTTTGGGCTTTAAATTTTTGTGCTTCTGGAAACGTGAATTGGGTGCATTCGAGGTGAATTTGAGCACTTAAAAAAAATGCTTGCTGTTTGAAGATCAATCCCAGGAATGCAATCTTTCATCATATTAAATTCATCTTCACCTGGCTCATATCTTCAATGGATGGACTTAAGCATATGGATATCTCAATCCCAAAATATTCATAAAAAGGCCTTGAATTCCATCGCTCGGGGCCACTGTGGTCATTCCTCATATATCTTCTGCAATTTGGTCTTCTTCCCTTGATTCAAGAAAGTGACTTTGGTGCTAAAGGACCAATTTTTTATCCTCCACCCTCTACTGTACTCATTTTGTGGTGTTTTGGAATGGTGGTTAAACAACGAAGGAGGGAAATAGATGACCTAAGTTGAAGCCTTGTTTATACAAACAATGTTACCCCTAAAGGATCTAATTAGAGCCAAAATATGGATGGCGATGATCACTCTTGGGGGGTCTACTTTGCAACCCCAGTAATGGCTGTTTTTCAATTGGACATATGCTAAGTCATATATTATCGGCAACCAGCTAATGAAAGATAAGTCTTCTTTTTGTTTCGAAGTAACTTTAGGCTTAATGTCTTGTTTTATTCCCCCATTGAATAATGCTACGTTATAATCTATTAGTTGGGTGCATAACCTGAGACCCAAATCATGTGTTTTTATCACTTGGATGAAAGAGGTATTGTTTCTTGTTCATATGCGGGTGATGGATTTCTAACTCTATAGCTTATCTGAAATTTGAGGAGTTAATCTTGCACGTCTTTGATATTTTGCATACAAAATTACATTGTCTTGAGGCTAAAATCTAAAAGTAGCATATCATCTTGATAAGCTTATTGCATGGACGATGAGCTCAAATCTCCACCTCATTTGGATTTTATAAAAGATTTTATATGACCTTTTTGCCATGCTACTTTGAATTAGAACAAGTTAAATAAAGTGAGATCATGTTATCAGAGTTTCATGCGAAAAGTTACTCAACTTGGGATATATTATTGGCTATATCTCATATATACATGAAAGCTTAACATGCTCGGTATTTCACTGTCACATGAATTTTGAAATTTTACATGCTACGACATGCATTTAAATTATCAGATATTATTATTGGATTGTCTTTGTCTCGTATTTGAATATTATTGCAGTACTTTGTACCAGCTCGAGAAGCGTTATAAATTGACCATGTGCACCTGAACGATGCTTGACCCATGTCGCCTAGGCACGCATAACTCAAAATATCGGGCCCTCGGCCTCTTGCTCATCGTTGCCTAACTCATGACATATTCAACCTAACAATTGACCTTGACTCCGGTGCTCACTCTGCATGCCCAGTTTAAGGTTATTTATTCCAATTGTTACTTTAAAATTCTATATATGCATTTGTGTTGCACTATTTCAGGTCTATCTCAGTGCAATTGAGATCGGGCATGCAATCTAGCAGTAAGGCCCTGTTATTGGTGCTCGGGATGTTCGAGTACGTTCTGTTATTGGTCCTCGGGATGTTCGAGTACGTTCTGTTATTAGTGCTCGGGATGTTCGAGTACGTTCTGTTATTGGTGCTCGGGATGTTCGAGTACGTTCTGTTATTGGTGCTCGGGATGTTCGAGTATGTTCTGTTATTAGTGCTCGGGATGTTCGAGTTCGGGATGTTCGAGTACGTTCTGTTATTGGTGCTCGGGATGTTCGAGTACGTTCTGTTATTGGTGCTCGGGATGTTCGAGTACGTTCTGTTATTGGTGCTCGGGATGCTCGAGTACGTTCTGTTATTGGTGCTCGGGATGTTCGAGTACGTTCTGTTATTGGTCCTCGGGATGTTCGAGTACGTTCTGTTATTGGTACTCGGGATGTTCGAGTACGTTCTGTTATTGGTGCTCGGGATGTTCGAGTACATTTTATTAGGATGTTCGAGTACGTTCTATTATTGGTGCTCGGGATGTTCGAGTACGTTCTATAATTGGTGCTCGGGGTTGCGAGCTTATTTTATTTATTGTCCGTTGTTGGTGGGTTAAATACATGATCGGGATGTTTGGTATGTATTTGAACCTAAAACGTGACTAAGTGATTCATGCTCGGGGTTGCGAGCTTATTTTATTTATTGTCCGTTGTTGGCGGGTTAAATACATGATCGGGATGTTTGGTATGTATTTGAACCTAAAACGTGACTAAGTGATTCATGCTCGGGGTTGCGAGCTTATTTTATTTATTGTCCGTTGTTGGCGGGTTAAATACATGATCGGGATGTTTGGTATGTATTTGAACCTAAAACGTGACTAAGTGATTCATGCTCGGGGTTGCGAGCTTATTTTATTTATTGTCCGTTGTTGGCGGGTTAAATACATGATCGGGATGTTTGGTATGTATTTGAACCTAAAACGTGAATAAGTGATTGATGCTCGGGGTTGCGAGCTTATTTTATTTATTGTCCGTTGTTGGCGGGTTAAATACATGATCGGGATGTTTGGTATGTATTTGAACCTAAAGCGTGACTAAGTGATTGATGCTCGGGGTTGCGAGCTTATTTTATTTATTGTCCGTTGTTGGCGGGTTAAATACATGATCGGGATGTTTGGTATGTATTTGAACCTAAAGCGTGACTAAGTGATTCATGCTCGGGGTTGCGAGCTTATTTTATTTATTGTCCGTTGTTGGCGGGTTAAATACATGATCGGGATGTTTGGTATGTATTTGAACCTAAAACGTGACTAAGTGATTCATGCTCGGGGTTGCGAGCTTATTTTATTTATTGTCCGTTGTTGGCGGGTTAAATACATGATCGGGATGTTTGGTATGTGTTTGAACCTAAAACGTGACTAAGTGATTCATGCTCGGGGTTGCGAGCTTATTTTATTGTCCGTTGTTGGCGGGTTAAATACACGATCGGGATGTTTGGTATGTATTTGAACCTAAAACGTGACTAAGTGATTCATGCTCGGGGGTGCGAGCTTGTTTTATTTATTGTCCGTTGTTGGCGGGTTAAATACAGGATCGGGATGTTTGGTCTGTATTTGAACCTAGAACGTGACTGTGTGATTATTGCTCGGGGTAGCGAGCTTGTTCAATTTACTCGTGGGATCGGGATGTTTGGTCCATGTTTAAACTTAAAATTATAAATGTTACTGTGCTCGGGGTAGCGAGCCTATTCGGTTTACTCGTGGGATCGGGATGTTTGGTCCACGTTTAAACTTAAAATTATCAGTGTTATTATGCTCGGGATGGTTCCTTCGAGCCCGATCATATCTATCTGCTCCGGATGTTCGAGTACGTTATATTGTTGATCGTGATGTTTTTCCTGGAGCTCGGTTATATTTCTTTGCTCATGATGTTTCCCATTGAGCTTGGTTATATTTATTTGATCGGATGCTTGCTATTTCTGGAATTCGGACGACCTATACTCGCTCGTGATATTTATTACTCCAGACGAGCTTTATTTGCCCTGGATATTTTTAATGTTCGTTGTTAGGGAATAATTCTTTATTAACAGTGTTTCAGAAGTTTTGGATTGCTATTTGATGGATGTTCGAGGAATTCAGATATATTATTTTTGGTGCTCAAGATGGGCATTACTTGCTCCGCATGAACATTAATTCTGGCACTCTGCACGAGCTTTATTTGCTCGGGATTTATATACTGGAGTTCAGGCGCATGTTATCTGCTCAGGATGCTTATCTATTATCTCTGGAAGCTCGGTTATATCTTATGAGCTTTATCTGCTTGGGTAGATATTAATTCTCGAACTCGGATTTCATGTTTCATGGCTTGAAACCGGCTCGTAAGACTTATAAGGGCTACAAAGCTGCACTCAGCTTATTATGATTCTAGCAGATTTCTCACAGTCTAGTTTTCCCGGGATTTCGGCCTTCCTATCACTGGGTATTACCTCGGAATACCATTAAGGCTCAGGCCTTATCTGATATTTTGGTTGAAGTAACTCATACTCGCGAAGAAAAACATTGGAGCCTCTTTGTAGATGGATCATCTACTCAAAAGGAAGCGGTGCAGGAATTATACTGATCAGTCCAGAAGGAGAGGAAGTTGCCATAGCTATTCAGTTCGGTTTCCATTCTTCAAACGATGAAGCCGAATTCGAAGCTCTCCTCTCTGGTTTACAAGTGGCATTAGACGCCGGAGCTCGGAAAGTAAAAGTGTTCATGGACTCGATGCTGGTTGTACAACAGGTAAATGGGGTGTACAAGGTGAAAGAAGAAAAATTGAAAAAATATGTGGAGATGGCTCAAGTATTAACGACTCAGTTCCAGGAAGTGGAATTGAAGCAAATACCACGAGAAGATAATAACCGAGCAGATTCACTCGCAAAGTTGGCCAGTTCCATTCATGAGTGGAAGAACAGGAAAGTGCTGGTACAAGATCTTCTGGTCTCGCACATAGCTATCAACAGTATAATGAATTTGGAGCCTTGTATCATATCCGATTGGCGAGAGCATATCATCAAGTTCTTGAAAAATAGGGCGTTGCCATTAGATCCGAAGGAAGCTGCTCAGGTGAAGAGAATGGAGAGGCGTTTTGTGTTAGCAGAAGGTAAATTGTTCAAAAGAGGATTTCCAGCTTCCTTCTTACAATGCACATCAGTGCAAGAAGGAGAGCATTTGCTAAAGGAGATTCACGAAGGCTGTTGTGGAAATCATTCGGGAAGTAATATGTTATATCAGAAAGCCCTTCGGGCCGGATACTATTGGCCCAGTATGAGAGAAAATGCCGAAGAAATTGTTAAAAAATGTAACAATTGCCAGAAACATGCAAATTTATCTCATATACCCGCAGAGGTCTTAAATAACAGTATTACTTCCTGTCCCTTCGATCAATGGGGGATGGACATCGTCGGACCTTTTCCTCTTGCCACGGGGCAAAGAAAATTTCTCCTAGTAGCAGTTGAGTACTTTACTAAATGGGTGGAAGCTGAACCTCTAGCAAAAATAACTGAGGAAGAAATCATCAGATTCTTATGGAGAAGCATAGTATGTCGGTTCGGAATACCGAGGAGAATTATTTCGGATAATGGAAGGCAATTTCAGGGAAAGAAACTACAGGAGTGGTGCGAGGATATGAAAATCAGGCAAGTATTCACGTCAGTAGCCTATCCACGGTCAAATGGGCAAGTCGAAGTTATTAACCGTATTCTATTACATGGGATTAAGACGAAGCTAGAAGGGGCTCGAGGAGAGTGGGTAAATGAACTACCTGGAGTCTTGTGGGCTTATCGAACATTGGGGTTGAATCTCTCCGCGTACAATGTTATGATCCAGAGCAGAACGAGGGTAAGAGAATGCAAGAGTTAGATGAGATTGATCAGCTAAGAGAACAAGCTGTAGCAAGAACAGAGCTATATAAAGTAAGGATTACCAACGCCTATAACCGAAGGGTTCGATCAAGAACATTCCAAGTTGGGGATTTAGTGTTACGAAGAACAAATCCTGCTGGTGAGGTAAAAAAGTTGGCACCCAAATGGGAAGGCCCTTACAAAATCAAGGAAGTAATCGGAAGAGGAGCCTACAGGCTGGAGGATCATGAAGGTCGGAAATTGGTAAGACCTTGGAACATTCATAACCTGAAGAAGTATTTTGTGTAATCTTTCTTTTTTATTGTTTTATGAATTTAGCAGTATAAAATGAAAGTATTTGATTCATCGAGTTTGTTCGGAATTCTAATGATTTACTTGTGGGATCGGGATGTTTGGTCCACGTTTAAACATTACATTATCATCGGTTTACTAGTGGGATCGGGATGTTTGGTCCACGTTTAAACATTACATTATCATCGGTTTACTCGTGGGATCGAGATGTTTGGTCCACGTTTAAACATTACATTATCATCGGTTTACTCGTGGGATCGGGATGTTTGGTCCACGTTTAAACATTACATTATCATCGGTTTACTCGTGGGATCGGGATGTTTGGTCCACGTTTTAAACCTAAAATTGCCTAAGTGTTTGTGCTCGGGGTAGCGAGCGTTGTTCGGAATTTTAGTTGTTTACTCGTGGGATCGGGATGTTTGGTCCACGTTTTAAACCTAAAATTGCCTAAGTGTTTGTGCTCGGGGTAGCGAGTTTGTTCCGAAATACAAGTAAATGATTTCATTAATGAAAGAGAAAGAAATACAATAAAAGGTAAAAGCTCTACCCTATGGCTGGAATAGCTCCTCGGGGAGGCTCTCCAGAGCAGCATTGACGTCAAGGAAATCTTTTGAAGCTCCTTCAGGAGGGTAGCCTTGAGATCTAAATTGGTCGACG
Organism: Haberlea rhodopensis; assembly: GCA_907163345.1. NCBI lineage: Eukaryota > Viridiplantae > Streptophyta > Magnoliopsida > Lamiales > Gesneriaceae > Haberlea > Haberlea rhodopensis. The sequence continues at coordinate 4,989,899 of CAJQUN010000038.1, read as the reverse complement.
CATGCTTCAAAACCATGATCAAAGAACTTGTAAGCACGGTCAGCCACCATGTTGCTATACTCCGAAGACTTCAAAAACTCAGCTTTCTTCGAGAGCCAGAGTTCTTCCACACGAGCAGCAGTGGAAGATTTCTCTTGAGCAAGCTGCTCGGAGACAGCTTGATGTTGTTCAGCCAGGGATTTATACTGCTCTGACAAGGTAGAGTTAGCACCTTCCAAATCAGCAAACTTTGTCCGCTCCTCTGCCAGGACCTGCTCCGCCTTGTCCCGAGCTGATACCAGGGCCAAGTGCCGCTCCTCCAGAAGGCTCACTGTTTTCTTCAGCTCCTCACCCATACCCTCCAACTGCCTGATGCGTTTCTGGTTTTGCCCATCAGCCAATCGAACTGAATGAAAACGAGTGAGAAGTTCACCCGCCATCATGTGGGCTTGCATCAGATCATATATAAAGTTAAAATAACAAATGAATGTATTGAAAAAGATAAACGAAACAGATTAATGGGTAAAAACATTTACCTGAGTAAAGGAGGAGGAGAAGTCGTTCACCAAGTTGCTGAAAGCCAGCTCCCCCAGGTATTTTCGATCAGCTGGGTTGGGGGTATAGCACAAAATGGAATGGGAGGCTTTGGGATCGGGTTTTTTAAGTAGTGGAACAGTGGGGGAGTACGTCCACGAAGGGATATGGTATCTCGAGGCAGGCCGGGATACACCGAGAGCGGGTTGAGAGGAGGCTCGAGGTTCGGAAGGGATAAGGGAAGAAGAAGTTTTCTTAGTAGGAGGTGCTTGGGGCGAAGAACTTGGACCTTCGGGAGTAGCCTTTCTCTTGCGATGAAGAGCTTGAGTCCTCTCAGGTGAAGCCTTCTCCTCAGAAGGAGTCAAAATCTCAATGGACGGGGGAGGTGCAGGAGTAGTAGCAGCCTTAGAAGTTTGGCCTTTTTGGCTCTTCTCCCTTAGCTTCTCGGCTATCCTTGCCTTCATCATTTTTGTTTCTGAAAAGAGCAGAGAAATATTAGTCCGAACATGATAAGTTAAAAGTAAAACGAAGAAGATTACTTGGAAAGCACTCACCGAGGGGCATTTTCAAGGATACACCCTTGGGGCTCAACTGGAACAAGTATAGCAGTCCGTCGTCAATCAGTTCCATCAAATTAAAACACTGATCGCCAAGTGCACGACGAACCGACAAATACGGTTCCTCCTCAAGGTGACCCTTGATTGATTTCCCCCTCGGGAGACTTTCCCTCCACTCCATAGGGCAATCCCAAGGCTGGAGGGGACGAGCAAAGAAGTAAGAGTTTTTCCAATTTTTTATGGACGAGGGGTATTTTTTGAGGAAGCTAACCCCTGTCCTTGAGGAAAAGTAAAAGAGCCCGATCTCTTTCTTGTTCAATTGAAAAAAACAATGAAAAAGTTTGGGAGTAGGGGTAAAACCCAGATAAGAAAGAACTATGAAGAAGCCTGCTAATAACCTATAGCTATTGGGAAATAATTGACTAAGGGAAACACAGAAGTAGGAGGCCACTTCAATAAAGAAAGAAGGGACGGGAAAGCGGAGGCATCCTCGGAGCTGGTCTATATAGAAAGGAAAATACCCCTTAGGGGGTAAGTGAGGACGAGATCCAGAAGGGGGAGCAATAATAGAAGTCCCCTCGGAAATCCCCCATTTAGTTCGGATATTGATGAGGTGCTGAGTCAATTTGACCTCAGACTCGAAGATCTCGAACCAAGGAACAGGAGCTTTAACTAAATCTCGCTCTGTAACAAGTCTCTGCTCCTGTATACAAGCGGCAGACGTGGCAGAGGAGCTTAAAGTTCTGTCGCTATCAGAAGAAGAGGAAGAGGGTTGAAGAGAGGGGCTAAGAGCGTCCCCCTCGTTGAACATTTCTATCGCCTGCAATGAAGAGTCGGCGGAGGAAGAAACCATACTTAGGTGATTTAAAAAAAGGGCTGCTTGGGAAAGTTGTTCGATCGTCTGGTGCTAGCTCGGAAGCAAAATTCAGCAAAGTAAGGACAAATGAAGAAAAAGGAGGGGTATTTATAGCGGGGACCATGCGAACAGTCATTTAATCTTCACCGTCCAAAAATAAGGGAATGGACGGTTATAAAGGAGCCTCGGGAAACGAAACGTCGCGCGGCATTTAAAAAATTTGGGCGGGAAAAAGGCGGCAAAAATGTCCCGAGCTGGTTAAGTTTAGGATTTTACCCGAAGACAATAAAACAAGACTTCAAAGTCTCATCTTGCTTTACTTTAGGGGGGTGAGGTGATGTCATATGATATATTGACCTCCTCGGGTAAAATCCCCTCAGGGCCGAACAAGTCATATACTGAACAGAATGCACCGAGCAGATAGCACCGAGCAGGGTTTTACCGAACAGCTGCTATCCCTCCTCGGTTTTCTGGTCAAAGATTAGCGGAGGACCCGGGAGTAACTAACAAATTAACCGGCGTGAATAAACGTGCAGTAATGGGGCGCGGATTTCTCGGACGCGTTGGGCTTCAGTTAAGCCACGATCAGAGGACATCGTGTTCCGGATCTCCCGCGAGCCAATCACTGGGAACAGTCCTATAAATACCCACGGATGTCATCATATTAAGGGTTGGATTTTTCTGGGCAAAAAGACTCCGAAGAGAGCAAATTTATGTCTGTTCGGTCTTTTCTGTTATTTCTATAAAAAAATCGTGTAAGTCATTGAGCGATTATTATTTGTGTCCAGAGAGTCTTGTAAATCATCAACATTTATAGTGAAGTTTTATACTGGACTAGGTCCCGTGGTTTTTCTCTCAATTTGAGGGTTAAATCTTGGTGTGTTTATCGTTATTTTCCTTTAACACCTTATTCTAACTTATATTCGAAAATCACGGATCACATCAATACTAAACCTTAAAAATCAACATAAACTTTAAATAACTTTTTAAGTTCATAAAATGAGAATTATTAGATTGTTGAGAATTGTTGTCCCACATTAGGAATTTGAAATCTATATACGTTTTTTATAAAAGATTATGAGTTACTTCACTCGTAACCAATTAGTTATGAGTAGGAATCACTGAGCATACTTTTCATGTGATTGTCTATTCCGCCCACATGTTTACTGTCCTCCGTGTTATCAATCCACGTGTTTGACTTATGTAATATCACATGTGAGGAGATGGGTTGAGAGTTGTTGTCCCACGTTGGAAACTTGAAAGTTATATATGTTGATTTATTTGTTAATGTAAATTGTATTCACACAAATTTTTTTGTTACTTCAATTACTTCAATATATAACTGTCATTTTATTTTGAATTTTATAAAAATATTGTGTCTTCGTTTTTCTTTATTGGAGACTAATTTAAAATTTTGAAAATGATGTATAAAAGTAAGACGATTGTCCAATTATAGTGGGGAAATATTGTCGAGTAAAAGCACGAGGAACTTAAAAGTAAATTTGACCTAACTGCCGAGGAGAATAATTTAAAATAATTTATGAAAAAATGTCATTATACCATAATGAGTGGCGGCCAACTTGCATTTAATAAAATAATATATACTTAAATTTGACGGATCATAAAATTTCAAGCAGCCACATGTAAATCTACTGAAATGTAAAAATAGATTATTTAAAATTAATATAAAATCTTCGTGTAACGAGGTGGCATTTTATTTTATTTTATTTAATATAAGATTGATTGAAAAAGAAAAGAAAATGTGCCAGCTTAGCAAACAATAGAAGACAAATGATACTTTTTTGGTGTCCATGTATACCCATTTTTTGATGGTATTTCAAGGGTCACTGTTCTTAGAAGTCTATCCATGAGAATATTTTATTTGCAATATTCTCAATATATTGTTAAGATATATCCCTAAAAACAGTGTCCTTAAGGGTAGCATCAAATAAACTCATATATACATACACATTTATATATATTAGAAGAATAATGTGTGTTTCATATTAGATGTGGAAAGACAAAGAATCGAAAGTCATTCCCAGATTATTTTGATTCATTGTACCTGGACTAATTCCACGATAAAGACTTATCTAATTGTTTTCATTTTATAATAATATATTTTTCTATAAATTGTTGGATGTACTAACTAATAATTGTCATTGTTAGAAGATCGATCGAGTGACTCTTGAATATTGTATGATTTAAAATTTTTAATGTTGCATTATCATAACTAGCTATATATTTTTTTGTAAAAAAGACAGCGTTTGATACTACAATAATATCAATTGGTAAATGGTTCGACAGATTTCACAGGACCTAATTTTCTTAGCGTCAAGTTCATTTATTTATTAATAAAGATACAAAGTTCTTGCAAACCTATACCCACCTAATAATATTTAAAATGTAAATTTATAAATTGTTCGCTAAACCTACTTCCATTGCGCAAAATTATAATAACTAATCACGCATAATTTTGCCGAATAATATTTAAAACTAATCACACATGTAAATTAGCTTAAAGGGTTTGTTTGATACTCGTATTAAAATTAAATGCACAGCCCTGATGCTAACATCAAAATTTCCAGCTTTAAGGATGTTTAAATTGTACTCTTCATGATTTTAGTAAGTTCCGTTTGATTAATAATATTACACTTTACCCGACAGGAAGTCCCCCCGAGCATGGTTCATTTTCATAACACAAAATTCTAGGTTTTTAATGTAAAAACATGAATGAATGCATGTGGATTTGGTGCAAGGGGAAAAAAAAGATTTTTGCATATTAGAATATCTAGTTGATTGAAAATTGGTTGGGATACAAAGCTATGCACCCCTGGAAACATCCCATTCAGTCCCTTTTTGTTGTAGGAAACATGCCCAGTGGTCAGACTGTTTGATCTGCGTTCTCTAGTTTCGCATTTTTTAAAGTCTATTTGGTCTTATTTTATCCATAACTTTTTAGGTGATTTAGACATGCCCAACAAGAATATAAAACATAGACTAATCTGATTTGCTTGTTCCAAGGGTTACGGTATAAAGAACTTGTATGCAGCGTATTAGAAATGCCTTCACCACCTCCATTGCATTCATGCAAAATCATATAGGGAAAGGAGACCATGTATTCTATACTACAAAAGACTACACTCTCTCAGTTGTCACCTTTAGTCACGACTATAATTTTTTCCTCTAGAAGATGAACACCAAATTTCATTCACACTCTTTGTTGGACAATTCATCTCTTGAAATCGACTATAGACATTAACACTATATAACTGGAATCGGATTTTTGTTTCATTTAGGCACCACATGCCTATCTGCTATGCATTATACAAGTACATTGTCCAAAGAGTCCGTCAACCTGATCCAAAGGGCCATAAAAGAATAAGCCTGATGATGACGACAATGGTTAATAGTGTTCTAGCGATGATATTATTTCCCTTGTCAAACTTGTCAAGTATCTTCTCGACATAATACCATGGGAGAGAAAATATCCATCTGCATGTTTGGTGATCTTCATTCCAAGAATCACATCTGCAAGACCTAGGTCTTTCATCTCAAAATTTCGTGACAACATTTTCTTGGTAATTTTGATGTTATCGTTATTACCAACAATTATTATGTCATCTACGTATAGACATACTATCACATAGTTTGTATTGTCTCCATTCACGTAGACACACTTATCGCATTGCTTTGTTTTAAACCCATTTGAAAGCATGACGCTATCAAATTTTTCGTGCCATTGTTTAGGTGCTTGTTTTAATCCATACAAGGATTTAACAAGTTTACACACCTTCGTTTCTTTACCTGGAACTACAAACCCTTCAGGTTGTTCCATGTAAACCTCCTCTTCTAACTCTCCATTTAGAAAAGCCGTTTTAACATCCATTTGATGGATCTCTAAGTTATATAATGCAGCAAATACAATTATTAACCTTATAGACGTTTTCCGGGATACATGAGCGTATGTGTCGAAATAATGAACACCTTCAGTTTGTCTGTAGCCTTTTACTACAAGTCTAGCCTTGTACTTATCTACAGTACCATCAGCTTTCATCTTCCTCTTGAAGATCCACTTGTGGCCTAGTGGTTTACAACCTGCAGGAAGATCCACTAGTTCCCAAGTATGATTATGTAAGATAGATTCTATCTCACTGTTCACCGCTTCTTTCCAAAGATCAGAGTTTTGTGAAGACATTGCTTCTTTGAAAGTAGTCGGATCTTTTTCTAACAGATATGTTAGAAAATCCGAGCCAAAAGATTTCTCTTTTCTCGCTCTTTTGCTTCGTCTAGGCGATTCTACATTCTCTTGAGATTCTCTATCCCCCACATTTCTCTCAACATTGGTTTCAGGCATTGTCGGAGTTTTGTGGGGAAAGATTTCCTCAAAGAACGAAGCATCCCTAGCCTCAATGATAGTAATTACATGCATTTCTGCATTATCTGATTTATGCACCAGAAAATGATAGGCACTACTATCTTGCGCATATCCGATAAATACACAATCTACTGTCTTAGGTCCTATCCTAGTCCGTTTAGGAGGAGGAATTGGTACCTTTGCTAGACAGCCCCAAACCCTTAAAAACTTGTAACTAGGTGCACGACCTTTCCACAATTCATAAGGCGTTTTATCCAATTTTTTATGTGGTACTCTGTTTAGCACATAGTTGGCGGAAAGCAGAGCTTCTCCGCAGTAATTCCTAGGTAAGTCGGAACTTATAAGCATTGCATTCATCATTTCCTTAAGCGTTCTATTCTTCCTTTCAGCAATACCATTTTGCTCGGGAGAATAAGGCGTAGTGGTTTGATGAATAATGCCACTCTCAGCACATATTTGTGCAAATGGTGACTCATATTCACCGCCTCAATCACTTCGAAGATTTTTAATCTTTTTATCAAGTTGATTCTCAACTTCATTCTTATAGTGAATGAACATATCAATTGCTTCGTCTTTACTTCTCATTAAGTAGACATAACAATATCTTGTACAATCATCGATAAATGTTATGAAATAATTTTTACCGCCTCTAGATTGTACATACTTTAGATCGCATACATCCGTATGAATCAAGTTTAACGGTTCGGTGCTTCGCTCAATTGAGTGGAATGATGACTTGGTTAATTTGGCCTCTACACAAGTCTCACACTTGTGTTTATGATTGATGTTAAATTTAGGCAATAGATTAAGAGACATTAGCCTTTGTAAGGACTTATAATTCACATGTTCTAATCTACCATGCCACAAATGTAAAGACTCGCAAGAATAATCAAACTTTAAAGTTTTATTAGCCACATTGGCAACAGCCATTACATTATTTTTGCTTGTGCTAGCCTCATTTGCTGCATTAACATCAACCTCAACATCTACACTAGACTTAGCATTAGGAGCTAAAGTCATTACACTCATCTTGAAGAGGTTATTGGCCAAGTAGCCTTTGCCCACAAACATACCACGCTTGGACAGAATGGCTTTGTCGGACTCAAACACAAGCCGGAAGCCTTTCTTGTTCAGCACTGCTCCGGAGATGAGATTCTTTCGGATCTCTGGCACGTGGAGCACCTCGGTAAGAGTCAACTCTTTTCCGGAAGTCATTTTTAGCACAACCGTCCCTTTGCCTTCAAATTTTGAGACTGCTGGATTTCCCATGTAGCAGTGCTCATCATTCACCGGTTGATAGGTCTTAAACATCCATTTGTTGGCGCAAATGTGGCGAGTAGCCCCAGTGTCCACCCACCATTCCTTGGAGTTTCCTCCAACAAGATTCACCTCCGATGCCACAGCACTCAGATGCATGTCATCCATGTCAGAGCTCAGATTGTCCTCAGCAATGTGGGCATGTGCAGGCCTCTTGCCTTTGCCTTTGTAAGGGACTATCTTCCTCTTACCGTCATTGTTTTGACGTTGAGTGCAGTTGTTTTGACGTTGAGTGCAGTCCTTGGCCTTATGGTTAGGCTTACCACACACATAACAGTCACCGGTGAACCTCCTTGTCTGAGTATCTCCCTTGGGTTCAAAAGTACGTTTGCGCTTATTCCCATGGGAGTTGTCCCCAACTTCAACCACGTTGGCCTTGAAAATCATTCCAAATGATTTCTTGTCAACTTTTCGGTTGTCTTGCTCGATGCGCAGCCTCCTGATAAGATCCTCTAGACTCATCATCTTTCGCTTGTGCTTTAGGTAGCTCTTGAAGTTCTTCCAAGATGGCGGTAATTTTTCAATCATCATCGCCACTTGGAGAGCATCATTTAGCCCCATACCTTCGGCAGCAAGTTCATGATATATCAGCTGCAGCTCTTCGCATTGCTCAACAACGCTCTTGCCATCTACCATTCGATAGTCATGGAATCGCCCGGCTACAAATTTCTTTGCGCCTGCGTCGTCAACTTTGTACTTTATCTCTAACGATTCCCAAAGATTCTTAGCAGTCTCCTTGGGGGAATACACATTAAAAAGTGCATCGTCAAGAGAATTCAGTATATAGTTACGACAAAGGTAGTCGGCACTCATCCAGGACTCAACTATCACAGCAGATTGAGGATCCTCTTTGTCCTCCACCGGTTTCTCCTCCTTCAGAAACCTGGTCAAGTTCAAGGTGGTAAGGAAGAACATCATCTTCTGTTGCAGTACATATTCTAGCTCCAGAGTCAATGTAAGCTGCAAAATATTCTGCTCGATATTTTTCATATAACATCCCGACGGAGATGTATATGGAGAATGGGCTGGTGGTCATCTGATCCTATATCTTTTTCCTGCCACCATGAATTCCATTCCATCTTGCAATCTTTCCAAGGTTTATGTTCCTCGAGAAATTCAATCCATAGAATAAGCTGTTCTGGGATTTTTCCGGCAGTTCCTTCAATTGTGAGATCAATTTCACCAATTTGAAGGTTTCCTTGATATTTGCCAACTGTAGGTTGTTGCAAATAGTAGAGGACATCACAAGGGAATAGATTATCTTTTTCCGTAATGTCAAAAATTATCTGCACTTCTCTCCAGCCTTCTGGGCATTTCAATTTTCCTGTTGTTTTGAACACATCAGGGATTTTCTGAATTTTGCTTGAGATTGCCTTCTGTTTTTCCCTCAGATAGTTGCTGAGTAACATATCCTGTTGGAAAGACATCATTTTTGCCTCGATCATAAGGCTCATGCTTCTGTTCAGAACAGGTTGATCTTGTATCCTCATGTCGATCTCTCCTATTGTCGGAGTATCAATGATGTCCGGTCCGCTTTGGCAAAATCTTTGAAGATTCTGGGGACTTCGATAAATTCCTTTCTCAAGAATATCTCGAATTGATGAGTATTTGAGAATGCATATGACACCTTGTAGGTAAGGCATGTTCCATTCTTTCATCAAATCTTTTCTTTTAAAATCTTGATGAAGAGTGAGAATTTGTTGACGTCTCGATCTCCCAAATTTTATGCAATCCTCGGATAGATGTTAAAAGCCATCTTTCCTGCATACAGATTTCATGTAACTGCTCCCAAACAAGAATCTTTGAGATTTGAGATTCTCTTGTCAAAAATCGTCAGGCTGAGGGGCGAATCAGTCCTTCCTTGAATGTTGCTTTAATGATGACTCTAATGGATCTGATATGAATCCATGAGAGTGCATTAGCAACCTCTCTTTTCACCTTGTTTTTAATCTCCTGGATTTCTCTGTAGGGGATTAATTGCATCTCGATTTGGTTTCCCATGAATTTTATCGGGATTGCAAACTCACCTGTTGTTACCATATGGATAATCTGATGCTTCCTGCTTCGAAGACCTATCATATCCATGGCTTTTTCCAATGCTCCAATTGTAGACCCATCACACATCTGATGTTTTGGCTCTTCCTTCATGATTCTCATAAGAGTTTTATGAGAAACAGTGGTATGAGAGAAAAACCCCGACGACTTTTCCCTGATCACGTGTTGAAGGAACTCTCCTCACTCTGATTCTGAGCTGAATTCACCTCTATTATCAGAATAGATTTCTTCTTCATAGATGCTCTCATCTAAGGGAATATCATCAAATTGATATACTTCTATCAAATCCTGGAAATAGACAGCTTCTTCAAATTCTTGGGTATGCTCGAAATGTCTTACTCCACGGCTTTGGTTTTCTGGACAATCTGTAGAGATATGTCCTCTTGCTCATCACGTCCAGCAGTTACAATCTTTGAAACTCTCATTTGCACGAGTATGTGTGCGTCTAAAAGTACTCTTCGTTGGTGTTCTGCTAGAACTAGTTTGATTAGAACCTATCGACGGGATTCTACTCCTTGTTGAGCTTTATGTTTATGAAGCTTCGGGCTTTCTATTTTTACCAGAACTTTCTAAGTCTTCATGAAGACCTACTTCTTCTTGAACTACTTCATCGGGCATATAGATGAGCTCTATGTTTTTCATCTTTCGCCTCTGGGGGTAGTTTCCAATAATTGTCGGGATATCATTCCATGTACAACAAGAGGAGTTATTTTGTTGATTCATCTGAGCTTCTTGAATTCTTTTGGAGCTTTGCTTGGTAGCACCACTCCACAAGCTTTACTTTAATAAATGACATTCTCCTGGACACCGTCTCGATTGCATGAAGTGTATACTCCTGGATAAGCATTTCTCTCCATGGGCTTGGAATTTTGGCAAAGAATAGTTATTCTGCATCTTTTTCTTCTATCTTTGCCTTCCATCGATACTCTATAAAGAGTTTGATGTACTCGTCCACATAACAGATATCATGTAGTTCCAGGCTAATTAGAGCTTGTCTGTATTTTTTAGCCTTCTCTTCCTCCATTCCCTCGAAGTAACTTACTCCAATGAAACAGATTTTAAAGAATTTTGCCATATTGTCCACAATTTCTTTCATGGACTCTCCGGCTAAAACTTCCTCCTTGGTACCTGGGTCTCCCATATCCCATGCAATCTTGACTGATCCTTCCAGACTCATTTTAAGAAGTAAAATGAATCCTTATTTGCTTAGGTCAAGTGTTCTTGCTGCTATTCTCATTGCTGAAGCTCATTTATCAATAAGAACTTCTCTGTTTTAAAATCCAAGATATCCATGTTGAGCATAAGTCCAAGATATCCATGTTTTCCAATTTGGATTTTTATACATTAAGATTTTTTCTCAAGACTTAAGTAGATTGAGTGTCTCAAAAGTGCACTTCCTTGTAATTTCCCCCATTTTTTTCCTACAATTCTCAGTCCAATCTCCATCTTCAAATGAAGTTGGAATGTTTTCGAAATTTGAAAAAATATTGAGTCCATACTTTGAGGTTCAATCCAGTGGATTATAGTCAAATCAACCCGGAAATTTTGTGGCAAGAATCTTGTTCCCTGCGTATGTTTTCCATAACTGCTGCAAAATCCATGGCCAAGATCAATGCTATGAGCCTAATATGTATTCTTTGCAGAGAGGTGATTCCACGAGGATGGCCTGTTTTTTGCGCGGAGAAATGACACGTGAATTTTCGTAGGTAGGGATTAAGATTAGAGCGTTAATGGCGCTGAAAATGTTGGGTTGGTCTTTATCCCACATCATTGATTAAGGAAAATGGCCAACTTTTGAAATATAAAAAGAGGCTTGAGACTTCAGTTTTAAGTGCAATAGTCAATAGTTTGTCTAGCAATTTTTTGTTTTAGATTAGATAAATTCCTCTCTTGTTTTAGAAACTAGGAAAATTCTTAGTATGCTATGTGGTTGCAGCTGTGACTGAGCTTTAAAATCAGAAGATTTTATTATGTGTCTTTCTGTAAATGAGAGAGGTGTGAGTTTTAAAGTGTGGCTAGTAAGAACGCTTTGTGTGTATGTTTGGGGTGAGAAGAAAAATTATGTGGTTGTAATAATTTTATATATATTGTATTTTTATTCTCTGGTCCTGGTGCTTTTTCTCATGATTTGGGAATTTTTCAAGTTAAATCCTTGTGTCGTTATTATTTATCCTTTTGCTTTTCTTGTCCCATAAAAGGTGCAAATCATGTGGGATGAATTTGGATGGTTAAATTCCCAACAAGTGGCATCAGAACCTGGGTCCTATTGCTGTGGTGGAGCCTTGGTGTGGTAGGCGAATACGTATTAACTAAGGAGGTTCTGTCTCGAAAATCGGTATTTAAGTGGGACCGATGTGACCCCACCAATTTTCCTGGGAATATTGAAGTTCTGTCTAGGAAAGATGGAGATTCTCTCTTTCTTGGGAGCTTACTTAGTGTGTGTATACTATTCATGTCTACAATAAAATTCATCAAAGTATCTCAAGACAATGTCAGGAAGCAGAGTTTCAAATGAGGTCAGATTTCATGTGGAGAATTTGATGGGAAAATCAACTTTAGCTTGTGGCAAGTGCAAGTCAGGGATGTGTTGATTCAATCCGGCTTACATAAGGCATTAAAGGGCAGAGTATTCCCCAAAAGTAGCAGTGATACTAGTTCGACTGGTGGAATGACTAGTGCAACAGGAACTGGAATGAGCAATGAAGATTGTGATGATCTGGATTTGAGAGCAGCAAATGCAATTTGTATGTGCCTGTCAAAGAATGTTCTAGCAAATGTGCATGGAATGTCTTCGGCAAAGGAACTTTGGGAAAAATTGGAAGAGTTGTATCAGACAAACCATACATTGCGAATGAATGAGGGTACTACTATTTCAGATCATTTAAATGTTCTCAATGGCATTGTTTCAGAGCTTAAATCTATTGGAGTTAAAATCGATGATGAGGATAAGACATTGAGACTTATTTGGTCTCATCCACGTTCGTATGAGTATATGAAGCCGATACTGATTCATCGGAAGGAGAAAATCATTTTCTTAGAGGTTACTAGTAAGCTTCTTTCTGAAGAGGTGAGACTTGGCGGGGGTAACATAAAAAATTCACATGAAATTTGGCAAGGGTTGCTCATAACTATTGGAGTTGTGGAGAACCTGACCACATCAAGAAAAATTGTACAAAAGCTGGAGGGGGTTCGGCAAATTACTTCAGGTCAGTAAATGAAGATGCTTGTATTGAAGCTAACATTGTTTCATGTTCTGATGTCATCTGAAAAAGGACATGGCCATCCTTATGGCATGCTGTTGTCCCCAAGTTGTCATGATAGAGGATATAAAATGTTAGCGGGTCCAAGTTTTGCACACGAGCATTGGTTTGCCATTGATACAGGGTGTGCGGTGAAAATTCATGTCGATTGCTGATTAACTTCCAGGAGAGCCCAAATGTAGGAGTTGCACCATAATTTTTCAGCAAGGTTATTTTTCGACATTGGTCGAATTGAAGTACTTGGAATTGTTTGTTCTAAGTGAGTATGTTTTTTATGGTGGAGCATGATAATTCTCTACATTGAGAATTATGACTGTCTTTACAGTGTTGGTAGCAAAAGCTATGGAGATCTTCATCGAGGGTGAAGTATTGTGGGATGACAAAACCATAAGGTGGAGATTGTTGGGTTGGTTTTTATCCCACATCGATTGATTAATGAAAAATGGCCAACATTTTGTAATATAAAATGATGCTTGAGGCTTCAGTTTAAGTGCACTAGTCAATCACTTATCTAGCAACTTTTGGCTTTACATAAATTCCTCTCTTGTTTTAGAATCTAGGAAAATTCTTAGTATGCTCTGTGATTGCAGCTGTGACTGAGCTTCCACATCAGAAAAGATTTTATTAGGTATCTTTTTGTAAAGGGGAAAGGTGTGAGTTATAAAGTGTTGCTAATGAGTGTGTTTAGGGTGAGAAGAAAAATTATATGGTTATAATAATTTTCGATATTGTATATTTTTCTTCTTTGATCCTGGTGTTTTTTCTCATATGATTTGTGAGTTTTTTCCATTAAATCCTTGCGTCGTTATTATTTCTTTTTTTGCTTTTTTTTTTTATCTAGTGTCAATCATAGGACGTGAATTTGGAGTGTCAAATTCCATGGGGGATTGAGATTTTCTGGATTTCGAAATTGGGGCTTATTTTTCGATCCATGATTCTTGCCTGGCCGATGAAGAATGGGAGAGCTGGGCAAAGGAGATGGGGAGAGCTATGGTTGAACCCCAAGCAGGGAGGATTCTAATTTCTAATGAAGGATTTGAATTCTGCCACTTGCGTGACTGCACAGAGTTCCCATCGGTTGTTAGTATTGCAATAAGGATCTGTAATAACAGCTGCTGCATCCAGATATCTGAATTCAAGCAAAATCACAAGAAGATTTTTTTCCGCTATTATCATGTTAAAGTATCCGAGATTTTCAATGTATTTAACTCTATATACATGTATGATATTAACCTGTATTTGAGTGTGATAAAGCTTCCTAGCACCAAAAATATCGGATTCCTTAGTCTCAACCTCGTATAAACAATCACCTCCTTTCCCCACATCAACCCCCTTGGCAAAATTCCTCACAGAAGCCACAATCACTTGACTAAACCTCGTAAATGCACTCCCCATTGGCTTAATACTGATAATATATCCAGCACCCAACATAAAGATAGAACTAATCATCGCTGCAGTGGGGATCTAAAATCCCCAACTCCATCCTCGTTCAACTTGCACGTAAACCAAAAGGGTAATGTCAAAACGGGATCCATGTTTATGGCAAAGAAAAAGCAGTCGAAAAAACGCGTATTTTCTCTGGGCTTCAGTGTAATCAGATTCGTTGAATTGGTCTGTCCCGAATGAGGGACACAGGACTTTATTCCACGGGTGCCAAGGGATATGAGGGAAAGGGCACAGTAGAGGAAGGATGTTTGTGAATTTGAGGCGGGGATGCAGCTTGGTGGTGCAGTGAGGGGGCCTCAAACTGGCATGGATCCTGAAAGTGTTAGCATCACCATTTGCTCTTGGAGTTGGGGTTGCAAAACTACTAAATTTAGCTAGTGGTACTCCACACCCCCCTGCAACTCAGTCTTGTTATTAAATGGTGAAAAGGGTGGATCCAAAAAATTGGATACGAGGATGAGGTGGCGACTAAGATAATTCGTAGTAAAGTTAGAATTTTTATATAATATTTCGGTTTCACTTCGAATTTTTATATAAACTATACGTAAAATTTCGATTTGCTCGTGCTTTTTTCACACAGTCTTTATAAAAACTGAAACTAAAGAAACACAATATGTGGGATCCCTTTTAAATTGAACGATACATTTTTTTTACAGGCAATATGTCATTGCTCGGGAAATCACAAAACTGCATGAAGATGTATGGTTTCCAACTGTTAATTTGGATCATGTTATTGCACCAGGTAGTCTTTTACTTATAACTGGGCGTGTTTTGCAAATTAATTCCAGCTCTGGCCTCCTGAACGCTTGAGGAAGCCAAAGAAGGGTTCTCAGGCCACCAGCCACAGGGTGAAATTACGCTGATGATTGAAAGTCTACTAATAGAGGGGCAAAAAATCTCACCGAGTCTCAACTAGAGAATGAGTTGGAAGAATAATCTCCAAAGGGCAAGTCTTTTTGCGGTAATGGCACAGTGTTAGTTCAAATTCTTGTAGTTATGTTTTCATTAAGGATTGGGATTCTATATATCTTTTGCATGTGATCAGATACTGGAAAGTCCAATATGAATGGAGCTTGATATTTGCTCCATTTAAATGGTTCTTTTGATGACTTATATAGACACTACTTGTCTGAACTTGCAAGTTTCACCAAATTGATGGGGCATGTTGGAGTACCATACTCTGTCTATTAATGAAATAATTTCAATTGTATCAGCATGCTTGCCTTATAAATTACTCTTATTCAATTAACTGTAAAAGATAGGGATTGCAAATTTTTGGGTTGATTAGTTTTATTATAGTGTAGTTTATGCAATGCAGTCAGTCAAGTTGGTGGCTTCAGGAACATCAATGTATTTTGACACGTGAGTTTCGAACTAACTAGATTATAATTGCAATTTGGACATGAATTTTGCTGTGTCCACCATATTTTATCTCCATTTTCATTTTTCTTCAATCACAGGAAGAAAAATATTTGTTTTGGACTGATTTCTTTGCTT
This sequence comes from Haberlea rhodopensis, assembly GCA_907163345.1. Taxonomy (NCBI): domain Eukaryota; kingdom Viridiplantae; phylum Streptophyta; class Magnoliopsida; order Lamiales; family Gesneriaceae; genus Haberlea; species Haberlea rhodopensis. The sequence continues at coordinate 4,974,020 of CAJQUN010000038.1, read as the reverse complement.
CATGCACCAGCAATGGTTGTTTTACCTGCTGTCTCCCCGCAGAACTTGCCAAATTTGTGAACTTTGATTCTGGGCCGTTTTTGAACTGCAGATAGAGACACATAAGCTGCCTGTTTTAGAAAGCAATTTATCTATGTTGATTGCTTATCCCCCCCCATGAATAGATACATCTTGGCTTAGTTTTGATTCAACCTGTTGCTCAATACGCTCGAGTGGTAGAAAATTCATTTTACTGGATAAGTGGGATAATTGTATTGTAGTATTAACTATGACACACCTGGAGGAGAATAATATTTGTAGAATATAAATATTTCACATAAATTTTTATGTAAGGCTCTCATTTATACATAATACGGCTAGTATATCTTGTTAAGTGTTGTCGATTGTATTTTGCTTGGAGAGAAATTGAATGGACGTTCATTACATAGAAGGAAATTTGGCTTTTGTTGTCTGTATATGTCTGAGGAGGCACCAGAAAGTAACTGAAATTTTAAAACATTGGAAGATTGTGTTGATAGTATCGTATGTCTTCAGCAATTGACAATGTTTTTATATATGACTACGCGTTAAGATTCCTTGGCAGCCACCTATGCAAAGAAAACCTATATTTTATACTTGTTTATTATCATATAAAATGCAGCTCGAATCTTGTTTTCTTGGTTTTCGTTTGTTAATCTTGCGTGACATATTAATTCGTTCACTTTTTGCACCAAATATTTCGTATAAATACTTAACAAAATGTAACTACAGAGAAAAATGAAGTCAACAAAATTAAAAATATGCATACAAAACATCCATCGTGTGTACCTGTTCCCTTTCTAATTCAAAGTACAGCCAAATCCCATGTTTTAAAACACAAAACTCTTACCAACTATTGAAAAAAAAAGTTTGCTTTTAATGGAGATTTAAGACCGATTTTTAGGTCCACCAACAGGTGGTTATGCCTTTAAAACCCCTTAAGCTAACAGCCTACGGTGTGGCTAACAGCATATAGGAACAACTTCAGACCAACCATTTTCTGGGAAAAGTTACAAGGCAATCCTGGGCTGGTAACTTGTCTCAACGTGAGAAAGGGGGCATAATTGAAATGGAATATATTGTTTTTATATGAATTTTATATTCGGGTTGGAGTGTCATAATTATTATCTTTTCTGTTTTATCCCTTCCGAATATTTTATGTGGTTGGTGTCATTGTTTCAATGGGAAACTTTGTTGCTGCCCTTAAGGGCGCTGCCCTCAGGAGCAACATCCACCATCCAAATGGAATCTTTTTTTTTCCTTTAAAAAAAAGATTCCAAATGAATGGTGATGATGTCCCTAAGGGCACTACCCTTAAGGACATCATCAAACAAACCGTTTCAATGATATTGATGTAAGTTTTGTCTCCTTTTGTTGAGAAGACTTCGGCTTTGTCAGCCTATTTTAGCTCTTTTTTCAGTCACCCTCCTGGGAATTCCCTTCTTCCAAATTAAAGGCAGAAGCACGAAAACTCTTTTTCAGGTATTTTTTGAGTGTGGGCTTTTTCTTCTTTCTATGTTTGTTGGCATTTTATGATGATCTGAGTGTATGAAAGAAAAGTTGGCCTATTCAGTAGTTTAGATGCTGTTTCTGGTGTGGGGTGTGGGTCATTGTTGGTTGCTTGAATTGCATGTTAAAAAGTGAATTCTTATGTTCAATGAAATAAAGATGAACTCTTGCTCTTTTAGGTACCTCTCATATGAATTTTTTCTGTCACGCCATTTCTGTGGTTTAAATTAGTTTCTTATTTCACCACCTCGCGTATAATTTGTTTGCTCAGATGTGATGGTTTGCATTCCGCTCGGTGTTCATCAACTGGCACTGGAACCTTTTGAAGCCGTGCTGGAAAAACATGGCTTCGTTTTATGCAAATACGAGCAATGAAGAAGATATGCTACCTACCGCGTATTCACTAAGTCAGAAACTTACTTCTTATCCTTCATCTGATCTTCCTAATAATAAAGCATATGCAAGCCAGCCTTCTGTTTCGGAATCCTACCTGAATTTGTTGTCCTCTAACACTATATTGGCTCATGACCACGTTGACAACGATTATATGCGAAGCAGTGGTGAAAAGACAATTATTCCTCCAACGGGTTTTCCCACAGATGTGCAGCAAGTTGATACACAGCTGAATTTCATGTGCCAATTGTCAGATTGCGATACAGTTGCGGAAAATTCCCATGAATTTACTACAGAACTAGAGCATGGCCACAGTCCTGAACAAAAGTCATCAAGCCATGGCTTATGTCTTAGTTTGGGATCTCAAGAACAGTCACTGGTTCGGGTGTCTTCGAATATGAATCAGTATGCAAACTCAAGTCTCTATTCCCTATTAAGTTCCAATTTTGTGCAATCAGAGGACCATCTTTCTCAAAGAATCGACCTTAAAAATGTCGAGTACCTGTCATTTAATTTCTCTGGAGAGAACCAGGGTGCAGTCAAATGCGAAGTTATGAACAATTTTCAGAACCTGATTAGCACCAAAGATACAATTCCTTTGCCATTTCTACATCATACACCAGAATTTTTGGGACCATTGTGCAACTCCGATTATCTGAAGGCAGCTCAAGATTTACTGGAGGAAGTAGTGAATGTTCATAGAGCTCTTGAAACATCAGAAAAAGGCAAAAATAAAATTTTACTCATTTCAGATGGCGCAGAAGAGACAGATGGGAGAAGGGGCGAAACTTCTGCTGAACATAATGAATCAACTACAAATGCACCTCGTTATTTTTCACTTTCACCCTCTGAACGCCATGATCTGCAGAATAAGATGACGAAACTTGTGACCATGTTAGAAGAGGTATGGCCACAATCTGAATTGTTTTATGTTTGTTGTTTTTTTAGTTAGATTTCATATCCACCTTGGCTTCATTTTGTTTGGTATAAGCTGTTTTATTGCTCATAATTTTCCGCATACGCGACACTAATTTGGGGATTTCTTTGTTATTTGTTTCTGTTGTAGGTTGACAAAAGATACAAACAATACCTCCATCAAATGCAAGCTGTGGTTTCATCATTTGAGATGGTGGCAGGGCATGGTGCAGCCAAACAATACTCGGCACTTGCCCTTAGAACAATATCCCGCCAGTTCCGCAGCTTGCGTGATGCAATCAAGAAGAAAATTCAAGATACCCAAAACAGCTTAGGGGAGCAAGATGCTAATTCACATGGTCAAGGACTATTATCCCGCCTACTCTATGTGGACCAGAAACTCAGGCAACAAAAGATAGTTCAGCAGTTTGGTATAATGAGACAACCTTGGAGGCCTCAAAGAGGCTTGAATGAAACTGCTGTTTCAGTACTTCGTGCATGGCTTTTCGAGCATTTTTTTCACCCGTATGTATTTTCTCTTATTACTTCTTATTGACACTTGGAATGATTCGCTGAAAGCTCCTCCTAACTACTAATGTTTGGTTAATATACAGTTATCCAAAAGACTCAGAAAAAAGCATTCTTGCGAGGCAGACGGGATTAACCAGAAGCCAGGTAAATGAACATATGCCAGAAAAGGTGCCATAATCTAAAGAATAATGAATGCCTTAGGATTAAAGGTATCGTATTAGTCAAAGTATCATTTTCATAAACATTCTTAAATCAGGTCGCAAACTGGTTTATCAACGCTAGGGTACGACTTTGGAAACCGATGATTGAGGATATATACAAGGAGGAGTTTGGGAATGCAGAAACTGAACCCAAATCTTCACCAGAACATGCATCGGTAACTCCAGAGGTCTCTGCACTTAAACGCGCAGAGGAAGGGTTTCAAGAAAGCTTAATATCGGCAGCTTCTGATGGCAATCACTGGGCGCACTCCATTGAGTCGAGGCACAACGTATTTTCTAGTGCAGAGTTGAGCTATGAGGCAGGAGTTTTTCAAGAAAATGAGGTTAATTATGGGTTAAACTCATTTTCAGAAACAAGACATTATTGAAGATACAACACAGAGAGATGAAAGAGATTATCAACCAGTTTGATGCTGAATCTTCTTCTGTGGGGGTGGACAAATTGGAATACTATGATGTCGATACCATAAACCATCAGCCTAGGTTTGTAAATACGAACCAATTGTCAGATTTTGTGTTATGATGCCTTATATTTGGATTAGAATAATTTTTTTTTTCAAAAGCAGTGCATACATACAGGGAATATAGATATGTTTGGTTTCTTCAATAGTTTTGAGTAAAATAATAAAAAGAAGGCCTATTTGAAGTATGTATCTTGCGTTGATAGCCCTTCATGAGCTTGTCTTCTATGGTATTTGTAAACACAAGGTGCATAGAAGACAAATATGTCATTCACCATTGTATGGAATGTAAAGTCCAACCAATATTGTAAAACCCGAGAATTTAACCCGAGATTTGATGTCATCAAAATTACTTAAGGTACTTTATTCTTATTAAAACTCTAATTGTTAATTAGATAATTAAGTGGTTTAGTATTATTAAAACTCTAAATAATAAATAGATAATTAAGCATTTTAGTATAATTAAAACTCTAAAAGATAAGTTAGAATTCTAGTAGGGATAGAAGTGTATCATATATTGACCCATCAAAAACTTAATAAATAAGATCGAAACACTCATAATTTCAGCACATCAAGAGCCGAGCTTCAGCCTCATATCAAGTCCAGATTTTTTAAAGTTTGTTTAGTATAATCCAAAGAAATTCAACCACTTAAAATCCTTTGCTAACCAGCTACAAATCTCGAAACTTTGGACTTGTTTGACAAGAATTTTCAGCCATAAAAACTCCAGAAATTTAGCATAAAACAGCAGCCTAATTCTTCGAAGAACTTCATCGAATCAGACTGGTTAATTTTGAAGCCCACAACCTCTCCTCCAGCCGATAGTTTCGAAAATAAAAATCTGATCTTCACCTCAACAATCTGTGCAGATTTGAATCCTAAATCTCGAAGGAATCCACACCCAATTGTCCCAGATTTGGCCCCAACCTTCAGCTATAAATATAGGTGCCAACCTTGGTGTATTTACATCACAAATTCAATCTTCATCTTTCGAAAGTTTCTGAAATTCTGCACATCATTAGCCGAAAGCTCAGCATACATTCTGCAACAACATTCTGTACGTTTATTCCAGAATCTCTTCCACCCGAACACCTTAGCAATCTGTTTCAAAAAGCCGTTAAGCAATCTGTACAAGTTCTTCAGAATCTGTTCAGATTTTTGTTCACTGTGTTTTCCAGAAGCTTTTAAGCATCACTCTTCGATATTCCTTCAACCAAAGCCGTTACTCGCTTTTCCAGTTTCTGTTCGATTGAAAGCAACTATAACCGAGCCAAGTTTCAATATTTAAACCATCTACTTGCAAACCTTAAATCCGTTCGATAAGAACAAAAACGAAAGCTGAAGCTGTCTGCATTGTTTTTGGTCCAGAAAGTTTCATCAAGGGATCGAAACCATACCAGCAACCTTATTCGAAAGTTCCTTCAATTTGAGTGTTAAACTTGAGCAATAGTCATCGTGTTTCTGTCCCAATTTCGGAACCGAAAGCCAACCAAGTTCTGAATTCAATCTTGTTCATTGAAGAATCTGTTCGAGAGGTAGCGTTCGGATTTTGTTTAATCTAGGAGGATTTGAATCCATTCGTGCAATACCTTTGATCAATCAAGCACGTATCCAAGCACTGTAAGTGGGCTTTTGTTATATATATTCGTTTTGTTTTCTAAAAATCATATAGTATGTTTTGAAATCCCGATCGATATGTATTATGTTCAAATTATGAAAGTATATTTTGTAAGCACGCTAAACTCGAAATCTAATTGGATTTGGATCCCCATGACCCTGATGCGGTGGGGTGTAACCGTTAAAAGAACCTTATACAGTGGTAATCCGTTGTTTCTGGATTATCCAGACCCTTTATTCGTGGGTTAGCCGATGTTATGACCTCATCTCTAGGAGGGTTAAGTCTAGAGACTGATATCAGTACCAAGAAGAGAGTAGAATGCTTTACTGTGCTTAAGTATATGAAAATTTTGAAACGATATGTTATGTCATGGCTCGTAAGGGCAAATCAAGTATGTTAAGATACATTCATATCGGTTTATGCAAGTTTTATGATCCAAGTTTATGAAAATTATGTATATGTATGATATCGATTGTCCCCCACTTGCTGAGTGTTTTCCAAAGCACTCAACCCCTTACTCTACATCCCCAGATAAAGCCGAAGAAGAATTGGAGCAAAAAGAAGAGCACCAATTTTGGGGTTGGTGAAATCAAGTCCGCTGCGTAGATCAAGATCTTTTATGTTTTCAAGTTTTACAGTTTTAAGACAATTTTATTTATTCAGTTGTTAAGTTTTTAATTCCGTATTTCTTTATTCATTGTAAAGACAATGGTTTTTATTTTTATGGACAAAGACAGGCTTTTTAGTTGTTATGATATTACGAGGCTTATTGGTTTCCTAGTTATAATGGAAATCAATGCCGGTGTTATTGACCCCGGTCTCGGGGCGTGACAAATATTGTTTGTAAATAAAAAATTTTGCCTATTGTTGTATATTGTGTTTATATTAGATTAGAGACTAACATTATATGGAAGTGAAGGTTAGGAAGGCACCTATTTAAAAGAATAAGTTATTTTGTCCTTTTTCTTTTCATATGCTAAAGTAGTGCATGGGTGGAGTATGTTGCTTCATTTTCCGATAATAATTCAATGCTTTTATTTGGTTGTTACGATAAGACATGAACAAGGTGACCGATATGCATTATATACATGGCGAATTTAGCCTAAAAGTTGAGGGGGTAAAAAATAATAACATAAAAAGAGGGTAAATTTTTTTTTTATGGGGCAAATTGTAATTTTTGAGAGATAAAATGTAATTTTTTTTAACAAAAATTTAAACTAACTTTTTTTTTTTTGAAGTGGCAGCTAATAGAATAGAATCGTCCCTGATTATATACGATAGAAAGTGCAGTATGAACAACAGAAAATAAAATAAAAAATGCAAAAAACCATTCAATTATATGACCATTTCATACATTGTCAGTGTCCGCTGCAAATTTGGCTTTAACTTTGTTACTCGTAGTAATTATTGTCACGAATACTTAATGTTTTTTTAAAAAAAATATATGTTTTGTAAAAGCGTATCTATTCTTTTGAACCCATAATTTAGCTTAATGTTTAGATGCAGATGGTATTTGGATTGAATGATTTGATTTGAAAAAATGATTAAAAATCTAATCATTTGAAATTTACGGGTTGAAAATGACATGTAGTTGTTTGCCATTTCAAATCCTCTTAAAATGAAAAAAGAAAATACATGCAAAATTAATGAGGAATTTGAACTGCACATTTCAATTTTTTACCCAAACATAAATGATTGATTTGAGTTGAGAATTTAAAATTTATTCATTTCAAATCATTCGATCCAAACACAACATAAGTTTATATGTGATTTTTATTTACTAGTGTCGGAGAAACCCTTTCATAATATATTTGATTTCTCGATTTCAAATTAATTTGAGCATTATATATTTTTAATTAATAATAAGTTTTATTTTTATTTTTTCCCCGATAAAGCAAAATCAATGTTCATAACTAGGAAATATTATTTAAGATAATATTTAATTGGAATTCGATTTGGAATTTCACTTTGTATATGGTAAAATTTAAAATGTTATTTAAGAATTAGATTTGCATTTTAAAATAATATTATTTGATATCTAAAATTTTTTATATTACTTATTTTTTTAAAATGCATCACTTTTTAATAATACTTATGCAAATATTCATATATTGTTTACTAAGATATAAAATAAAAAAAATATTTTTAAACATAACACGAAAAATTACATTTTTATTAAATATTGTTTTAAGAAATGAAAGAAAAAAACAAAGTTTATCAAGTGGAAATTTAGAAAAAAAGTTGCTAAATTTTGATGAATTGGATTTTTAGTTTTAAAATAAAGAAGTTTTTAAGTGGATGAAATAATTTACAGAGCTTTTAAATATAAAAATATTTTTAAATAAATTTTATTTAAAAAAATGAAAATTATAATTCCAAATTTACGGAATCCCCTCGAATACCTCCTACCAAATCACACTGTTAACAGTTCGGAGTCCGACAGCATAATGCCGAAGCATTCGACGACGGGGACAACTTCGGCCCTGAAGAGATGGCCGTTGATGATTTTGCTCTGCGTCGCCCTTTCCACCGTTATTGCTTTCTTCATCGGATCCTCGTTCAATTCTTGTAATACTTCCGAGTACGGAAAATTTGACCCTCGAATCGACACAGTTGAACCGGAGAGCAGGAGCGGCGCTAAGAAAGAAGAAAATCCACTCATTTTCATGAATTCGAAGCTTGTTCTTTTGGTTTCTCATGAACTTTCGCTCTCCGGTTAGAACTGATCCATTTAATGCTTGTTCCTACATTTTTATTTGAATTGAGATTGGTTAAGTTTCAGGGTGTTCACGGGCCGGATCGGCATTTCCCCCCTTTTGGAAAGACCAAATTTTTACCGCTTTTATGAGAAATATGGTGATCGTTATGTCAAGTAGGATTTAGTTTAATAGCTTAACTTGTGTTTCTAAAGTTTTTTGCTTGCTTCAAGAGTTTTTTATCTTGAATTTAAGACTGAAATTAGGTTTAATCATTTTCAAAATATTAATTTGCAATGATGTTTCACAGGTGGGCCTTTACTGCTAATGGAACTTGCGTTTTTGTTAAGAGCTGTTGGCACAAGAATTTTTTGGATCACCTATCAGAAGCCTTCGGATCCGGATGAAGTGATTTATAGTTTGGAGCAAAGAATGGCAGACCGAGGAGTGAAGGTATGTTGAGGTTCATGTAGTGGTACATGGCTAAGGCAGTTTTGGTTTGAATATTTTACACTAATACTTCAGAATCATCTGAATAAAGTTTCTCGTTTATGAAGGTTTTGCCTGCAAGGGGGCACGAAGCTGTTGACACAGCTCTCAAAGCTGATTTAGTCATTCTAAATACAGCCGTGGCTGGGAAATGGCTGGATGCTGTGCTCAAAGATAATGTGCCCAGCGTACTCCCAAAGGTTTTGTGGTGGATTCATGAAATGCGAGGGCATTACTTTAACCTGGAGTATGTTAAGCACCTCCCTTTTGTTGCAGGTGCCATGATTGATTCACACACCACGGCTGACTATTGGAAGAACCGGACTCGTGAGAGATTGGGGTATGCTACTTTACAGATGTGATATATCTTTATGAATCTATTTGTCTGTATACCAGATTCCTGAATAATTCTGGATATTTTTAGTAATTTTTTTATTAAATTAACTGCACATAGGCGTGCTTTTATTAGAAAATAATATCCATACGAGAGAGAGACTGCCAAAACCTCTCTAGTGAGATACACCACTTTCTAGGAGCTAATACAAGATTACAAGAACTAACTGAGAGTTTGAACCCGACCACATTTCTTTGTTTGGCTTCTTGTCATTCTCCTATTATCAGTGGGGTGTGCACTAATTTTCCGGAGGAAGTCAACGAGGTTGTCCAAGGAACCTAGCCTAGGCAACTCAGGAGAGGCTCTCATCCTCAATAGTTCTTCCATCTCTTCGTCAGGAGGTTCAAGGGAATATAAATCATGTTATCAAAATCGTTATCAAAGTGTTTACCATGCAAATTTTCCAGTGTTCCACGTACGCAGTACGAATTTAAATGCGAGAAACAAAAATCTAACTTCTAAAATATTAAACAACGTGAATTCCCGTTTCGACCATTTTTTTTAACCTTATCGGTTGGATGCAAATAATGTAAAGATATTCCAAAGTGAATTTCTTAAATGACATGAATATGAAATTATGGCACTAAGAATTAACAGGAACATGTTTTACAACGATTAAGGAAATTAAAGGATTGAACTAAAAGCTAGAGAAAAATTGAAGGAACTTAGCTGAATTACTGAAAATCTGATTTGCTAGAATTTATCTGGAATAGACCTTGCTGAGCATTTTGAGTTGATTGATGAGTGATTGTTCGTCCTCCATCCTTCATTCCTTCTGATTTTATTTTGCTCATGTTACTGTACGTTAATTACCCAAGTTTCCACTTACGGATCCTGTAGACGTGGTCCAACCGATTGCACAAGACCCAGTTTCACTTTTGATTGCCACATAAACCAGCAATGGGCTAGGACTCACTTGGCCCTCAATTTTATCTCTTCTTTAATTCTTGATTGGCCCAAATGGCTAACAGTTTGCTTGCTCCATTTCTTACTCAAACTCTTTGATTTCTTCCTACCTAGATTTTTTCCTCCTTTCTTGTTTGATTTTTGCTTGGATCTTAAGTTAAAATTTTAGAGGAAGAGCTCCCTGAAATGAGATTATGCGACTGAGTTAGACATTGAAGGGTCTTGCGATGGAGTGCTCATGAGATAGAGTATGGTTTAATAGCTCTTAATTTGGGTAATTTTCTTATGTTATCTGAGAAAATTCAAAAAAGGTAATTTGGGTAATTTTCTTATGTTATCTGAGAAAATTCAAAAAAGGGGGAGACTGGGGTCAAGCCTGCAGCGGAACAGATGAAAATAAAAATACATAAGTAAAGCAAGTATAAGAAAGCCCACTTCTTTTAATCCCAGCTACAACATCGTGTTCTACTTTCCAAGAATTGGCCTATATTTGTCTGTATAGCTTTCTCTTTGTTTGGTACTTTGGTTCATTGTGTAAAGATTGTCCTTTTCCGCTTCCAATGTTGCAGAATTAAGATGCCTGCGATCTATGTTGTGCACCTTGGGAATAGCAAAGACTTGATGGACATAGCTGAAGACAGTGTGGCAAGAAGGGTCCTCCGAGAGCATGTTAGGGAATCTCTTGGAGTCCGAAAAGATGATCTTCTGTTTGCCATCATCAACAGTATGCTTTATTAACAAGCTGTGAATTTATGCATTGTCCTTTCCTTGACTCAATTACATTATGGCGGCTATTATCTTGGTTATGTAGATGAATAGTTCTTGACTTATGGATGTCATATTGCTGCAGGTGTTTCCCGTGGTAAAGGACAGGATCTATTTCTTAAATCTTTCTATGAAGCTCTGCGACTTATCCAAGAGAAGAAGTTGCATGTATCTCCAGTACATGCAGTGCTAGTGGGAAGTGACATGAGTGCTCAGACGAAATTTGAAACAGAACTGCGTAACTTCGTGGCTGACAAAAAGATTCAGCACAATGTGCGATTTGTAAACAAAACCCTGAACGTTGCTCCTTATCTGGCTTCTATTGATGTGCTTGTCCAAAACTCTCAGGTACCTGTCAATGGCTAATTATGTTCTGCACACACTCAAAAGTTAGGTTTTACTTTTTCACGATTTAGTGTCATTTTTATCCTTTTTTGCATAAGATCTGGTCTTTTTTGCCTGACTGCTTTAGTATCAGGCTGGACTATAGGATACCACCATACAAGAGACTACCCTTTGGATTTCTGTGTTGTATATGTTCCTTGTTGTGCTCCTTTTTTGTGCATGCTTCTTGTTATAAGGTATCTAACTTGTACTAGAATGATTTTTTTTAAGGTGAAAGCAAATTAAAATCATGGAGTACATTTCTGAAACTTTATTGTTTCTGTGTTGTGATTTCTTTTGAAAATATATTGATTGTATAGGTCTAAGCAAAAGGGGATTATTGTTCTCTTTAAACATAAAGTTTCGAAATCAAAGTGGACATTTAACTGCTGACTTTGTTCTACGGTCTTAGGACAGCTTGGTAACTGGGTGATGTTTAAGTTTGGTAAGGGAGATCCTATTGTCATATAATGGATGCCTCCCATATCTGGCTTTGTGCTATTACTTTTATTTTTATTCTGTAATTTACACCTGACATTCTTCCGGCTCTTGGTCAAACAAGCCAATTGGTGGGTTAAAACTCAGCTCAAAACTGTGCTCAAAACTGTGAGAAAAAGAATAAATTGCTAACTGACGAGTTCAAAGTGACACGTGTAGGAATCTTCGAAAAAACTCATCTAATTCTTTTGTTATTTTAAGGCATACGGAAATTAGGATAGGATGAACAGTTATTTTCATCTTATCCAACATAACGAGCATTCTTACTTTGGCTTCAAAATGTTGATGCGGCTGCATTAATGTTATGGCTGGCATTTATGTGAATTTAATTCTTGTTCATCATGCAAATAACAGTTGTTTAACATGTAGGCACGCGGAGAGTGTTTTGGAAGGATAACAATTGAAGCCATGGCTTTTCATCTCCCTGTATTGGTAAGCTATCTGCTCTTATCATCTGTCTCGTATATTAATTTCATTGGAATTCGTTTATGCTTTGGAAGATGATATCTCCATATAGGTACAATCTAGTTCTGCCCTAGAATAGCCTGTCTGGGACCTGAAGTCCTCGTGGTGCTTTCTGTCCTTATTGCACACGTCCTGGATTTTTTAAGATTGCAATACAGCTTTGTGCTCTTGTAAAATTAGCATTTCAACCTAGTGATCAAATGTATGTTTTGAGAGGCCTCAAGAATTTATTTATCAACGTTTACTTTGTGGCTAGGCTTGCTTAGTATATAATCTGGATGAATTTTTCATTTAGAAATCTTGGTTGTGAAAGCCGTCTGTCTTGAATTTCCCAGTGTCCATCTCAACTTTCAACATCCCTCGAGCACCACTAAGTACAAGTTACTTATACAATCAGGGTTTAGTTTTATTTTTTAGCTTGGTTTGTTTGCTGTTTGTTTTGCTTGGTTGCTGTGATTTTAGCTCCTTGTTTTGTTCTCTGTTATTTTAGCAGTCTTTTCAGTCTTGTATTAGGGTTGGTGTACCCACTCTATTAGTTTTAATAAATATTTTGTCCTAACAAAAAAAAAAAAACTTATACATTCAGGGTACTGCAGCTGGTGGTACAATGGAAATTGTTGTGAACGGCACCACTGGTTGGTTACATCCAGCTGGGAAAGACGGCCTTACACCACTAGCAGCAAATATCGTTCAACTAGCCACAAATGTTGAGACAAGGACGACAATGGGGAGGAAGGGTTACGCACGGGTCAAACAAATGTTTCTTGAACGTCATATGTCTTACAGAATATCCTTGGTTCTGAAGGAGGTTTTGAAGAAGGCAAAGAGTTAGGAGGCACAATTCAGGTATTATAAGAGCGTAGCATGCAAATATGTGAAAAATAATTATACTACTGAAATAGCTTTGTTTTTTTTACTTTTCGGTTAAGCTTTTGCAGTTCACACACTCCCATTAATCACCCCTTTTGTATCTCTCTCTTTCTTTATTTCCAATTTGAAAGTATATTTTGAACTTCTAAAACAATTGTCTCTCTTATGATGGATTGCTTAATTTACCAACAAAAAGTTACGCAACAAAATATTGTAAGCGAAAGCACGATACAACTAGGTGAATGGGACAATCATTCTCAAATTCAGTTGTAATCTGTTTGATTATTTTCCAAATTTCAACCTTGAAGCTCTACACTACAACCTACTTCCATCTCATCAAGTTTATTGAGCTGGAAATGATTGTCCTTGTTTTTAATTTCAATGTAATTTTGTCAGGCGATTCATATTTAGAAACAATAGTGCACCACTCAATAATGAAAGTTGTTCAAGTATGCTTTAGTAATAAAGGTCACACACTGTAGTCTATTTATTCATAGAAGATGGACACATGATAGAATGTCTTTTCTATGCTAAAAAGTAACATAATTAATGATACCATTTACCCTCCACTAAAAGAAAAGCTTAACCTTAGTGGCTTCCCACATGCATTCTTTTATAATCTTATGACATGCAATCAAATTCCAAAGAAAGTACACGTTCAATAATATGTCATCACCCTTGGTTTTCTGCTGTCGCTTTACTCTTTTCTTTTCGTGCATGTTGTATTTCTTCTATGGGTTGTGTACTTAGTGCCGAAGATCGGCAATTGTTGGGGGGTTTTTGTTGTATCAGCAGCTTCTTAGTTTATATATACTAGTAGACAACGCACACGCGTTGCGTGTGTAACGTAATATATAATGCATATGAATTGATTCGTGTAATGAATAAATGAGACATATACATTGGTTAATATTACAATTCAAAAGATGCAACAAAAAACCACAACAAACCATTGGAGGGGGTAGTTTGGTAAATTCAAATTTATCATACCAAGGTAGTTATTATAAGGGGCTTGTGCATTATAATATAGCAAGATAAAATTTATCTTTTCACTATTAAAGTATGTTCTTTTCGTATGAGTCATGGCCCTCGGAATAAGATGAGTAGAGAAACTAAAACTACATGCCTACAAAATTTTGTGGTGTTTGTATAATTGTCTTTTAGCAGTAGTAATAAAAAAAAAAGGACACCTCATAGTTATTGATGGGTATATAATGCTAAAATAAATCCCCACTATCGCATAAAATAAGCGTGTGGACGTTTTAGTAGTCTAGAAAAAGCAAAAGGACGTATTTTTAATAAAAAGTTGTTCGCTGTTAATTAAATAACATAATAATTTAGTTAAACAGTGTGGTAGGCGCCTAACAATTGAGAAAATAAAATTTTGCTTCTCCAATTGAAATAATTAATTATTAGTTATTAGTACATTTATTTATGCAATTATTACATGAGGTGGATTGGATTGGATCTGTGGAAGCCAATCAATCAGTTTATTTTAATAAACAATTACTCAAGTGGAGACAGACAACAAGTCTAATTAATTTTTGAGGGCCATTCCTTAGCCAAGATTACACATGCATCCACGTCCATACATTTGTTTTATTATTATTTTGGACATCAAATATCAATTCAGGGACCCATTAACGTACCAAAAAACCTCTCAATTTGTTTTTGACAAGGGTTTCTTGGTATTACTCGGGATTAGGGGTGCTTATCGGACCGGGTCGATCCGGACCCGGTCCAAAATCGGACCGGTTAGTCCGGTCCGAAATCGGAACCGGACTAACCGGTCCCGAACCGGTCCAGAACCGGTTTGATACCAGACCGGATCGGTTCTACCGTTCCGGATCCGGTATCTTACCGGTTCCGGACCAAACGGATCCGGTTCCGGATTGACCGGAACCGGATCCATTTTTTAAAAAAAAAAAAAGTTTTTTTCGATTAATCCTTTCATTTTTTCCTTTTTTAAAAAAAAAACAAAAGAAAAATTCCGGTTCCGGGTTGGAACCGGTCCAACCCGGAACCGGTGGAACCGGAACCGGATCCGATCCGGTTCCTTATCCAACCCGGAACCGGTGGAACCGGAATCGGATTCGATCCGGTTCCTTACCGGATCGGACCGGTTCCGCCCATAACGGGCCCGGAACCGGCCGGTTCCGGTCTGGACCGGACCGGTTCGAACCGGTAACCACCCCTACTCGGGATAGGTGTTCACCGTTTTGATTAACCGATCGAACCGAAAAAGTTCGATTCGGTTTTCGGTTACAGAGTCCGGTTAACCGAACAGAACCAAAAATCGAAATTTTTAAAAATATATATTTTTTTTTGAACTTTACTTTTATGGTTTAAATATTTTTTTAATGGTTTCGTTCCTGATTGTATTAATAAGAACTCGTAAATTAACAACGTGTTTCGAGTATAATATAATTTATTTTGTTGTCTCATTTAAACTCGATTTTTTGTATTAAATAACTTCAAAATAATATTAGAAGTTTAAAATTAAAAGGTCAAATGTTCAGAATTCATTTGAATCCAATGAATGATGTATTAGTGTTTGTATTTTACGTTGATTTTTTATCAATTAATCATACAAAAAAAAAATGGTTCGAACCGAATCGAAAAAGTTCGGTTAAAATCGAAACCGAACCGAACAATTTTGGTTCGATTTTCGATTTTGAAATTTCAAAATCGAAATTTTGGTTCGGTTCGGAATGAACACCCCTAATTCGGGACCCATTATCGTACCAAAAAACCTCTCAATTTGTTTTTGATAATTCTTGGTATTATTCGGAAAACACATGATATGTTTCATTTATACACCAACTTAATATGATTGATCTAAAAATTGATATGTTAATGAATAATTATATATGGCTCCCTTGTAGAATAGCTGTTTTACGATTTTCCTATCTAGTTTGAACAATCACATCGATCTCCCTTGTAGAATAGTTGTATTACAATAACACTCAATCTAGTTTGTAAATATATAAAGAAAATTACAACTATCTCTTTTGTGATTTTGACATAAAAATATATTATAGGAGAAATAGATATTATTGTTCAAATTAGAGGTGTTAAAATGATATTTATAAAAAACTTAAAAATGTCTATATGAATTTCACCCTTTTAATATCGAGATTTGTGTATAAGTGAAGCAATACAACTAATACAAGTGTTTCCCGTCTTATTCAATGCATTTTCCTAAAAGACAACAGGTTCGACAAACTACGAATAACAAACCAATTCTCATATTCATCACAATCACTACATAGATGAAACATACCAGAAAAGAAAAGATACATAATTTTTTTCCTTCACATCAATAATCAAAGATCTCAGCGGAGGCCATTATGGGGTGTTGATTTATAAGTGCCATTGAGTTCCACGAATTTCCCAAGAAATTATCAGTGAAGTCCAGATGCTGAAACTCCTCTGCCTCAAACATACAGCTCCATGTGGCGGCTGGGGCGGCCGGGGCGGCCGAGACTGCGACTGCGCCGGCGGTGTAGGAGTTTATGTGACTAAGAATTTCATTCAATGAATGAAGTCTCTGGCTGAGCTCCAACATTTGAGCCCTCAAGACTGAGTTTTCAGACTCAACATTCAAGTAATGTTGTGTGGTGATATTTATATTGCTCAAAATCTGGCTGTTTTCTTTCTTAATCTGAGCCACCTGAGTCAACAAATCGTCCAAATGCTTCTGTTTTCTCATCCTAGACCGCCTGGCTGATTCCCGGTTGGATTCCATTCTCTTCCTCTTCTTCTGATCAATTACCTGCACCAAATCCCCCTCTGAACCCGCCGTTTGAATCTGAGGTGAATCGGAGGAAATCCCACTGGAAGAAGCCATGTTTTCAACAACAGGGTCTCGATTTTTTTGGTGTTTTTATTGTTTCGTGAATTGTAGTTTGCGATATGGATTAACGATTCCTTAATTTATTATCAAGATTCAACAATTATTTTATGAGAAAACGTAGAACCAGTAAAGGAATCCAACAGAGAAAGATTGAACAAGATGAGTCCTGCGTCTGAGCGAGGAACCGATCATATAACCGGACCTGAGGATCTCACTGAGTACTGGAAGCATGAATCTTAAACATCAAGAAAATATCTGCAGTATCAAGATTTAATATTCATACGATAAATAACAGGTATAAGAAATTTCTTCCTTTTTGGGCAGAAATAACAAAAAATCAGAGACAAAAGAATCAGCAGAACCTCACCAAGAAATTAAGAAAGCAAAGAAAAAAATGCAAAACGAAAGGGGAATAAGCGTAGAGGCAGAATAATAGCTTGGATGAGAGGAGTCAGGAGAGGAGAGAAGAGGAAGAGGTTTCAGTGAACGGGGAACGGGTTATTAAATAGAAGGAAATGGTAGGCAGGAAATTTAAAAAATTAAAAAGAATCAGAGAGAAGGAAAACGACGGTGCATATTTGTGTAAATTAAATTTAAACCTCTATTTTTATTTTCTTCAAAAAATTAAATATTCACAAAATTCTATAATATAATTATTACATAATTAAAATAATAAATTTAGTATAATAGATAAATAGTCATTTAGGATTTTTCTAGGCTCAATGTTCTGTATTTGAATCATGTGAGGCCTGGGATTTAAGAGTCATGCTCCTCTCTAGATCTTAGGTTCGAAACCCCATGGTGATATCAATTTTTGTGGGGCCAGTCCATACGGTGGCGTAAAGCCCCGGTTTCAATTGGGCCCCCCGCTAGTGGACGGTGGGATTGGTCCCCCGGATTAGTCGGTTCATCGGACCGGATACCGAGTCATAAAAAAAAATGTGATTCATGTAATTATATGTTTTCATGACTTGTACTTCGATTAATTTGAATAAAATATTTTGCAGATCAAAAGAAATTTAATTATCTAGCAAATATTAACATTGTTTTTAAAAAAAAAAGAAAAAGAAAAAAAAGATAAGTAAGTAAAATGGTTAGGTTCTGATCCAATTTTTTTAAATTTAAATAGAAACCACAACGATGAATGGTCCAAGTCTGATATAATTGAAGGGACAAAGTACACGAAATCAAGGTATTTTATGGTGAAGGGTGAAGGGCTCCTCCCACGTTGCGCAAATTCTGACGTGTTTAATTTTACAATGAGGTAAGGGGAGTTTTTTAATAAAATAATCAATAAATAAATAAATTTAATAAAGTAACCTGTTCTTTAAAAGTTTATTAAAATGACCCAGATCGTCGTCACATGCCTGCGATGGAATCTTAAATTTTTTAATATTAAAAAAATTTATTGTAGACGCTGTCTGAGATGACGGCTTTTAAGTATATATATATCGGGCCATTCCTCTCTATTTCGTACACCAAAACGAATCAGAAAACAAATTATAGAGTTCTTCGTAGATTTTATCGTTGAAATTGTTTATCAAATCTCCATCGATGACGTCTTTCAAGTGTTTTTCAAGTAAAATTATTTTATATATTACAAATGTTATCATCTTCAAATTTATATCACATAAATTTGTTAATAACTTACTTTAATAATTACTTGTTATATTTGTAGTTTTTTTGAGATGTAGCTTCAAATCTTGTTGTATTGGGAAGTATATATTATAAGATTCAAATACCGTTAGATATGATCGTGATCCATCAAGATGTACAATAATATCTCGCACAAATAAATTTCTGGCATTGTTGAACACAATATATAATATCACTGGCATTTACCGCAACCAGCTCCTGCTGAAACTATATGCAGACACATGTTCATAGATTTTGCCGGGATATGACAAACAATTTTGCCCATAGATAATGATTATACTTTAGCATGAATTCAGAACATGGTGATAGTTGCTTGGAAATTTATATAGAAACAGAACCATGAAACTATGATTATATGCCACAAAATATAGAATTTTTGTCTGTAGTTGCAGAATGAGTGACCACCTCTGGTAGAGAACCAGATGACGATCACATAGATGCTGATATTATTGCTCCCGAGCCAATAGCAGACAGTTTTGCTGAATTTGGAGATAATATTCAGTCGGAACCAGAGTGGATTCCTTCTGAGGATGAGGCTGACGACGATGAGGTTGATATTTGTGTCATGTCTAAAACAATTGCAGATCAATAGGATATACCAGTCAGACAATAAGTGTCAGTTAATGTACTGAATTGGCCCAACGTCGAATCTTGCACCATACAAAGCAACAGGTATCACGTTCTCCTCATCGATCATGATGGGACCAACGTCGAATCTTTGGTCGCACATTTGAGAAGTTAAGCCTGATATTCTTCTGCATGCCCAAATCTAAAATGTTGTCATGAATAATATTAGTTAAATATGACGAGAAAAATATTTGAATATTTGAAATGAGCAAACTTAGGGTTTATATGGACGAGTTGCAATCCTCTCTATGCCGAAGTGTACTCACAGTACAAATATATCAACAAAGTATTACCCCAGCTATGATTACTAGGAGAATCAATATCCTCTAATTTCTGTAAATAAAATAATTTTAGAGTATTGCTGGAGGAATTATGACACATAATTCCCCTTAACTTCAATAATACGCAGGCATGTGTATATTTAACAACAGATCTGAATATTATTCACATCAAGGAATTATTCACCTAATGCTCTTTTAATGCAAATAGGCACAACTTTGCACCTTTTAAGTGTATAGTATCTTGTGTAAACCCCAAAAATATATGACAATATTCTTGTCACTCATGTATACTTCTATCATAATCAATACCCGACACTACGATGACATCTACTCGCAATGCCTATATCACTACGATGTCTTGTAGGGTGATGGTTGTCTCTTCGGATCTTAAGTGGTATGCATTTTCACGACTACAACTCTCAACTAAAGTCGTGATGAGGTGAAAGTCAAGAGCAATTTTACCACACATATATATACTATAAAAATCAATATTGTGCAACACACTCACAACACGCATATCAAGTGGACATAGATCACAAAAATAACTAACAGGGCTTCTGCATCGAAATGTTATCAATATCACATGCCCAAACATCATCAGATCGATGAGATTACTACAATAACAAAAGATGACTGTCAGTCGAACCTGATACTCTCTGTAGATCTATCCTGAAATATCACACCAAAAATATCAACATATGTATGTGGTAATATAATATCAAAACAACAAAAACATAAACATTATCCCTCGACGATATCACAGGCCCTGCCACAGTCGGCATGCACTAACCAACCAAAAGCCGCCACATGCTTTCTAATAAAATAAAATATTATATATATATATTTTTAATGATATAAAAATGTTTCTTCAATTAGAGCGAAGTCTAAATACGGGTGCTTGACAAAAATAAGTAAGGGTTTGGCGATGACTATTAGGGACTTGACTAAGGACCCGGAATATCTATACCAACTGAAAATTAGAGGATTCATCCATAAATTAACACATTTAATGTTTATTTCAAGTTGTTTTTCACTTACAAAATACATAAAATCATACCTACTTACGTATATGTATATTAGGAAAAATTCTAAGTTGCGATTTTAATAATCCATTCAAAATGATAGAAAGAAATATTTATATAGGTCCAAAAGTTCGTACAATTGGAAGTTTCCTCCATCTGAATGAGATATTTTGAAAATGATTATTTAGCATATATATCATTTTTTTAGCATATATATCAGATATATAGTGACAAAACAACCTCAACTCAAAAAGTTAGAGAGACTGTAAATGTATGAAATTTACTTTAAATGCACTTCCTAATAGAATCATCTTTTACTACTCTATAGATTATAAATAATATGTGTACAGAAAATAGATCCAAAAACCTCTTAAAGCCGTCAAAAAAGAATGATCCAAAGGTCTTAGGTTGAAGCCATC
This sequence comes from Haberlea rhodopensis, assembly GCA_907163345.1. Classification (NCBI taxonomy): domain Eukaryota; kingdom Viridiplantae; phylum Streptophyta; class Magnoliopsida; order Lamiales; family Gesneriaceae; genus Haberlea; species Haberlea rhodopensis. The sequence goes on along the minus strand of CAJQUN010000038.1, from coordinate 4,953,026 downwards.
AATTAAATTGAATGAAATTATGTGTGGAACCATTTGGAAACTGGCAAGGCTTTCACCTCATATTTTTTATCTGAAAAAAAATTGATCAAATTTTGTTATGATTTTTTTTAAAATATTTTAAATTTACATATTCCGAGTATGTTTTCAGTTTAGTTAAACTTAGATGATCTCTAGTAAGAAAACTCGTAACATCTATTACTGGTAACCCCATCAGTTTCAATTGAATTAAATAAAGAGGAGTTGATTATGATATGGAACTTGTACAAGGAAATAAATAAAGTAATATTCATTTACTAATCAGAATCAATTTGGCTTTTCCTTCTTGGGTTGGGCTTCAGCCTTTTAAACATCCCAAACAGAAATCAGTTCTTATTTGACCTTTAATCAATATATAACATCAACTATATATATATATATATATATATATATATGATGTTATAGGACGAATCGATTTCTTCGATAAAACCTCATGCAAGCGCCGAACAAGAAGTATCCCGAACGAAAAGCCCCGAAGAACATTGTACCCTGCTCGGCATACTGGTCAAAAAGTAGCGAAAGATCAGGACGTAACCAACAAATCAACCGGCGTAAATAAACGTGCATAATAGAACGCGGATTTCTCTGACACGTTTTGCCCCAATAACACCACGATCAGAGGAGATCGTGTTCCGGATTTCCCGCGGGCTAACCACCGGGATCAGCCCTATAAATACCCACTTATGGTCTCATTGTAAAGGGTTGAATTTTCGAAGCAAGAAAAGACCCCGAAGAGAGCACATAATCGTCTGTTCGGTTTTTTGTTCTTATACTATTTTTTTCTAAAGTTTTTATTTTGGGTCTGAGTTGTAAATCAAAGTAAAATTTACTTTTAAAATTTCATGCTGCACTAGGTCTCATTGTTTTTTCTTTGATTTTGAGGTTTTTCACGTAAAAATTTTGGTGTCTTTCTTTTATTTTCCGCAAACATTTAAATCTACCGAACACGAGAAAAATTGAGTCACATCATTGGTGCCGTATGTGGGTATATTGAGTCAAGACGTTGAAGAAAAGAAATTATATGCAAATTTAGGAAGACATGTCTAGAAGTAAAGGACGTGGGCTAAATTCAAGGGGGTATATCCCAAATCCCCCTTCATTTTCGGTCCCGATGCATGAAGGAGATGAAGATGATGTTGAATCGTCCCAAAACGTTCCTCAAACTAATCTTCAGGTGATTCCTACTATGGGAATGCCAATGGAACAATTGACTAAGGTAATTGCCAAAATAGTTGGGGAGGTCATGAGGCAATTTATGACCCCGCCTCAACAAGAAAAAGCAAGCAAGGAAGAAGATCTGGCTTCTTCAGAAGGAGAGGATGAGAATACAAAGGAGGTCAATGACATTTCCAGTCAGATCGGAAAAGGGAGTAATAAGACTCTGCACCATCGGATGGAGGACCTCAAGGATGAGTTGCAGCAGATGCGCAACAAGATGGAGGGACGCATCTACCTAGTATGATGGAGCACACCATTTGCTCCTGAAGTTATTGATGACCCTTTACCATCTAACTTCCATACTTTGAGCGTGGGGAATTATGATGGCAGCGCTGATCCTGAGGAGTAATTGTCACGGTTCGAGAACGCTCGCTCCTTAACCAACTTTCATATGGGGTGAAGTGCAGGGTTTTCTGACTACCCTGGCAGGAGCTGCTCAATCTTGGTTTAATCAACTGTCACTGGGGATAATAGTTGCGTTCCCAAAGTTCAGTTCACTATTCTTACACCAATTTGCGAGCATCAGAAATTGCAAGATAAACTCTCGGTCTATTCGGACTTAAACAAATGGAAAAAGAATCTCTTTGGGACTTCCTGAAAAGATTTAATCAAGCATGCCTCGACGTTCCTCATATCACTTCAGAGATACTCATCAGTTCCTTTACTGAAGGGCTACGAGAAGAAGATCTGTTTAGCTCTCTAGCTAAAAAACCACCATCTGATTATGACGAGCTGTTGTGAAGAGCTTCTAGGTATATCAACTTTGAAGAGGCCCAGAGAATGAAACAAAGAAAGCATACTAAACCAGGAAATTAGCCAAATCGGAGGGATAAACACCTTGAACAGCCGAAGAGGAGTTTCGAGCAATACCTCCCGATGAGACCTCCCCGAGAGGTGGCCATGAATCAGAGATGACCGAAGAGAGGCCGAGGAGGATATTTTCGAGGAGGACAGTACCGATGATGATATTTTTGAGGGAGAGGAGTTAACAGATCTTGGGGAAGACAAGAACCCCATGGTGGACCCGTTTTCAATAATCCGCCCCTTTTGAATAACACAAATCCAGGAAGGAGAGCACAAAAACCAGTACCATGGGTGAATAGAGGGGGAAGGCAAGAAGAGGATGAGGTTCATGCAGTAGGAGAACCTAGCCCAATTAACCTTCCAAACCGAGAGATCATACACATGATCTCTGGGGAATATCAGGAGGAGATTCTAACCGAGCAAGAAAAATCTATTTTTGGAAATTACAGATCATGTCAATTGCAGATCATATCAATGTAGACCTGAGCATAATGAGACCTTCCTCGTGTATATATATGTGGCCGAGGAGGTCATTAGCTCAGTCTTGGTCAAGGAAAAAGCAGGACAGCAGTTGCCCCCTCCCCCTCCCCCTCCCCTCTTACTGTCTCAGCTATGGTCATCAAATCTAGTTCAGCCGATCTTTAACGCTCTGCCGGACTCATTTTCCCCTCCAATCTCTATCACTTCCAATGTTATTATCTCTGCCACAGTCTCCTCAGCTTCTTATACTGGCTCCCCTCCTATCCAACCATTTAAATTCTCTCATCCTCCTAATCTGCCTATAAATTTTATTTCAGCTTCTAAACCCTTCTCCTCGTCGAATACCCCTCACCTCTTCACACCCTAATCTTCCTATCCCCACTCTACCCAAGCACAAAAGACCCTCATCCCTATCCATTACTGATCTGGACGAATCTTCCAACCAAAAACAAACTAAACAGTTTAAAGTATCTCCCAATACTCACTCCTTACCTTCTCCCATATATCCCTCCATGTCCATACTTTAGATCATGCCCCCACCATCTCTTTCGTCTTTGGACTCTCAACCTCTCGCCCGACCTTTAAAGGCAATAGAATCTCCCAGATCAAAAATCTTGCTCGTAATTCCTGGAATGTCCAACTCTCTACTCCCAGCTCCGATGAGCATTTTTCCACTAGGGGCTACAGGAGTGATCATCATGTTAATCCTCTCCTGGAATTGTTGAGGGTCTGCCAGCCCAAGACAATTAATGAGCTACGGGCACTCCTACTTTCTCATAAACCAGATGTCTTATTTCTTTGTGAACTCAAATCCTCCAATTCTCGCCTTCTCGTTTTTCTCCTTGGCTCCTTTGGCTTATCTGAAACAATTTTTTGTTCCCCCTCGAGGTCCCGAGCGCGGTCTTTGTCTTGCTTGGAGATCCTCTTTAAATATTGATATCATCTCCTCCAATGACCACATAATCAACGCCTTGGTCCTGATCACTCTCCTTGGACATTTTCTGTTGTCCATGCTCCTTGCGCCCATAGGGACAAAATCCTCCTTGGGGACTCCCTTGTTGAATTTAATGTTGTCTCCCCTGGCCCTTGGCTGGTTTTTGGGGATCTTAATGATGTCCTTTCTCAGTCTTATAAACGTGGAGGTCGTCCTTTCGCTTCCGCCTCAAACTCCTCCATTACCAATGCCATTTACTCCTCAGGGCTTCATGATACTAACTTCACAGGCAATAATTTTACTTGGAGTAACCGTCGGCATGGGAGTGCTAACATCAAACAACGCATTGATAGGGGCATGGCCAACCCAGACTGGTTTGAATTATTCCCTAACGCCTTAATCCAACACCTACCAGCCATTGAATCGGATCATTGTCCCTTCATCCTTCTTACGAGCACCACAAATTCCTTTGGCCCTCGCCCTTTCAGAGCATCTTGGCTCCTTGAAGCCTCTTGTCTTGACACTGTCCACCAAGCCTGGGACACTACCATCATCGGATGCCCCCAATTCTCTCTTCTCTCCAAATTTCGTCTTACCCGGACAGCCCTTCGACACTGGAGACAAACCACCTTTGGTATGATCCCTCTCAAGATTGCCACCATTCGCAACAGTATTGACACGCTCCAGACTTCGGATATGAGTGGTGAAACGCTTGCTTTGGATGAGGCTCTTCAATCCACATTGGCCGATCTTTTGGACAAAGAACAAACCCATTGGAGACAACGATCTAAGGACGAATGGCTTAAGCATGGTGATGCTAATACGAGGAACTTTCATATATCCACCATTAAGAAACGTGGTTTTAACAAAATTTACTCTATTTTTGACCCCCACACCAATACCGCTGTTTCCCACTGGACTTCAGTTGGGATTGTCTTTGATGATTTTTTTAGAAATCTTTTCTCAAGCTCCCAACCCAGCTTCCCCTCTCATTTTCATAATCTGTTCCCGAGTCTCATTGAACCTGGTGACAATGCTTTATTGAGCAATGCTCCATCCATTTTGGATATCAAGAATACTTTATTTTCTATGGAATCCCTCAAAAGCCCGGGCCCTGATGGTCTTCCTCCCCTTTTCTTCAAACATTTCTGGGACATCCTTGGCTCGGATATCATTTCCTCTGTGCTTCACTTCTTCAGAACTGGTTTCCGCCTCAAGGCGACCATCTCTCTCCAGCCCTCTTCATTATCCTTGTCGACCTTCTATCTCGGATCATCACTAAAGCTGAGAATGACAATTTGATTCATGGCATTAAACTTAACCCAGGAGGTGTCGCAATTTCCCACCTTCTCTATGCTGACGATATTACCATCTTCTGTCATGCTACTGAACCGGATGCTCTTAACATCATAAACTGCCTTAACCTCTTCTATGATTGGTCTGGCCAATGCATAAATAAAGACAAATCATTTGTTCACTTTAGCCCTTCCTGTCCACCTCATCTCAAAGGTTGAATTAGATCAATTTTGGGTATGAGGAGATGCACTCATACTTCTAAGCATTTGGGCACTCCTTTCTGTCAATCTTCTTATAAACCTAGGGATTTTGAAGAACTTACTGATCTCTTTGACAAAAAACTTGTTGGCTGGAAAAGTAATTTGCTCTCTCAGGCGAGTCGTTCTGTTCTCATCAAGGCGGTTGCACAAAGCCTCCCCGTTTACAACATGTCCTCATCTCCTCCCCAAATCTGTTTGTAGCAAATTGGGTAAAATTACCCGTAGATTTTGGTGGAATGGTAACCACAACCCAAACTTTCTTGCTCTCAAATGTTGGGACAAAATTTGCCAACCTAATCATGTGGGGGATTGGGTTTTCGGAGATTCCATGATTTCAACCGCGCCTTGTTTGCTAAACCGCCTTGGTTGATCGTCTCTAATTCTGATAAACTTTGGGTTCCCATCTTGCAATCTAAATAAATCCGTGGTAATAATTTCCTTAATATCCGTTCCCGCCCTTACAACTCCACCATTTGGAAACAAATTTGTGCCGCTAGAGACCTCCTAACCAAAGGCCTCTGTTTCCATGTCTCAAATTTCTCTACCCTTAGCATTTGGCATGACCCTTGGATTCCTACCCTCCCATCCTTTAAACCGGACTTCGCCCTTATTAATGCTGATTTTTCCCTTGGAATATGGATCTTTTACACTCTCTTTTTCCTCAGTCCACTGTTCTTGAGATTCTGAAAATTAAAATTCCCAATTGTTGGGAGCCCCTGCGTGCTTTGTGGATCCCCTTTAATCGGGCTCTTTCTCCTCCAAAAGTGCCTATTTAACTGACCAAAGCCACCGCTTCACTATCCCTTCGCCCGCTAATAAATTTATCCTCTCCAAAATTTGTAACGCTTCTATCTATGATCGGCTCAAATTCTTCGCTTGGAGATTGGCCTCTAACCTTCTCCAGACTCGAGATAGACTCAAGAGCATTCTTAACCTAACTGATCTATCCTGTATTTTTCATCGAGCCCCTAAAACTCTTCAGCATCTTCTACTTGATTGCCCTTTCACCACAGCAATTTGGTTCACTTCTCATTGGCAATTCCGTCTAATCCCATTCTCTCAATGGTCCCCTTTTGATTGGCTAACCACCATCTTCTCCCCCTCCAACCCTTTACTGCCCGACTCATCCCTTCACTTAAATTTCCTCACCTTTAGCATCATTTCCATGAATCTCGTTTGGCAAAACCGTACAATCACCTTTATGGCAATCAGACTCTATCGGCCCCTGAAATCTCATCCTTTGCTCATTTGCAGACCACTGCCCACTTACAAGCCCAATCCATGAAAAAACCCTTCTTAAATCTGCCCCCCTTAGCTACACTTGGAAACCCCCCCCTTTAAATTGGATTGAAGTTAACGTGGATGCATCTTTTCTTCATAGGAATGACACTATTGATGTTGTTGCTAAAAACCACTGTTTCTCTTTGCCACAACTGATATGCTGCAAACTTTTAACGCTTCTTCGGCTGAGTTGCTGGTTTGCATATGGCTTTTCTTCTCCTTCATTCGGTTAATGCGGATCATGTTATCTTTGAGTGTGATAGTCTTGATGCAGTTCAACTCATCAACAATGTGGATCCTCAGTTCTGGTCTGCCTCAGCTTTCCTTGATGATCTACAGAGAATCAAGACTCTCCACCCTCGTTGGAAAGTCCGGAAAATTCCTCGGCTGGGCAACAAATCAGCCTATAATCTTGCAAAATGGGGCAGGGATAAATGTTGGAAAGGACTGCTCAATAATATCTCTCTTTTGGATTGACAATCTATTTACTTGCATTTGGAAGTAACGACATTAAATCTTCTTGCTCTTTAGTCAATTATGCGATTATGTCCAAAAAACAAAACAATTAATTATTGAAATTAAATTTATTCATCCACCGTTTATTAAATTGACATTTTGTCAACTTCTTCTACAAACCCAACAAATCATATTCTCTTTACTCTTCTCGCATCTTCGCATAAAGCTTCCCTTTTCACACATTTTTTGGCCGCTCTTCAAGCACAACCTTCTCTCATCTTCGAGAACTATTCCTTCGCCATTCTTCAAGCACAACCAATGTTGCTCAAGTTTTCTGCTCCGGTCAAGATCCACCTGAGCTCGGTTCGCCATGAATTGCTGCCACCGCTGACTATTCACCGTCCGGGTGGTGCCGCCCAGTGTTCCGGCGATAATGGTTGTATTTTTCGGATTCTGATAAAACGAAGACATCACCGGCAAACCACCTAATTTCGAACTCACTCTCAAGTGGGAAAAAAATAATTTTTTGCTTTAAAATTTGTGAAGCGGCGAACCGAAAAACCCACCGCTATGGATTTAGAAATATGGATTTCCTGTTGAAAACGAGGAAGTATAGATAATTTACATGCAATTATTTATTTACATGACTTTTTCTCTGTGTATATTTTTTTAATAATAAAAAACATTTCAGTTATAATAATTATAATAATTCTTGCAAAATACTGATATTTATTTTAGGTATTTTTTATAATTTGTAAATATAATATTATCCAATCACCAACACCAAACAAAATATATATTATTTATAATTTTTAATCGGGTAAAAAACGAACAACTATCAACGTTAACATCCTTTAACATTTTACCCCTAATCTTTCAAAATGTGCACTTAACCCCCTGAATAATTTTAAGTAGTACACTTAACCTCCTAAACAATATTCGGAAACAATTTTTTCGAATATCCTGACTGCAAATTCCCTCACATACATCGCACATGCCACGGTCAAGGGTATGTATGTCTTTTCATGTATTTTCTTTAAAATTATTGTGAGGACCCGTTCCTAATCAAGTGTTTAATTATCACACAATGATTATTTAATTGTAAACATCGATTTTTTTTTTAAATATAGTCTGTCAACAAGTGGCTCTAAAAATTTCGGCATGACCTCGGGCACGAGGGACATACCAAAAAAATGAAAACACAATAATTATATCACAGTGCAACAAGTAAATACATAATACTATCAGCAGTAAAAGAACACCGACTAAACACCGTGATTCAAGACTCAACTGAATAAACTTATTTTACATATTTATACTATCCATGGCACACCCTGATATACATAACTACAAAGAAAACAACCTCAGGAGTCTTCCATCGAGCATTCCCTCTTTTGGATCCTGGTTACATGTAATACCTGACATTGTCCACACACAAAGACAACAGCAGCCCCCTTGGGGGTGTGCCAAAGCCCAATATAAAATTATCAAGTAAATACAACATGCATCTATAAAATGTGATATATGATGTAATGCAGTGCAATGCAATGCAAAATGCATGTAATATATCGAATCTCAAGATACCAAATAGGATGGTATCATTAATCAATATCAAGCTCGAGCAGAGGGTTACAACACACACACTTTGCGCTAGGAGAATCATCATGTGTTGTGCTCGTCATCCCTCGTGTCTAGGTCCGGTAGCAAAGCGCGCGACTACAGTCGCTACCTATACTGCATGTCATCATCGTGCCCGTCGTCCCTGACACTCAGAGTAAGTCAACTCAGTCATCATCATGGATATCAAAGAAGTAGATAGATCAATATGATATATCCATGTGTATGTCATATATCGATGTACGTTCAGCAAATCATGTATCAAATAATACAGATACATGTCGTATGTTATTGATCGCAACATACATTTATTAGTTGTTTTTATGTGGATATTTGGTTGAATATGTGGCAACAGTAATCTACAGATCCAATAACATATTATTGTCAACATAGTAGGAATACAAATTAAGAAATTTAATCACAAAAGTGGGTTACACGTATAGGGTAGTGAAACTTACATTACCATTAAGTAATAAAAACATTTACATTCAACATCCTAGCCATATATAATTTATTGGATTTACACGTATATGTTCTTCTATTAAAAATTTGCAGAGTAACTCGTAACCTAACTATAAATGGGAATAGTAACCAAATCAATTATTGAGATCATATCTTCATAATTTCTAAGATTAAATTCTTAATCTAGCAACCAAGCGTACATATATCCGAAATTAAGGATTTAAAAATTCATAATTATCTTGTCTCTCCAATAGACATAAACCTAAAATAAAATACAAGCAATTTTCTTTGTTACCACTTACAGCACAAACATATGATTTCTCAGTTGGCTGGAGCTTCAAGCATGTTCGTGTGCTTCAAGCTTCGAGAACACCGTACACTAAGGGTGTGTTTGGTTGGCATGATGAAAGAGTGATTCACAAATTATACTACATCATCCCATGTTCTTCTGGAGTTTTAGACTTGGCATTGTAAACCATGGGCCCGTGATAACTACAAAAATGTGGGCAATAGACATCACTCGGTGGAGGTGTGATGTGTATACCCAATTGCTACAGTAATATGGATAGTGGATGGGCAATTACGCATATGCCCTGCAATGGAGATATGAAACCCTACATTTTACGAAATTTTAAGCCGCCATTTTGCCTCTCTCGCTCAAAATGGGGACTGCTGAGCCGCGAAGAATCTGAAGTGCCATTTACTTAGCAAAAGATGTTGGTGAAATATATTATTTCGCATCTCCTCACCTCATATTCAAATTCAATGTTTCACATGTGTTCCCATTATTAGCTTATAAAGATCGTAGCTTCTTCTTATTACACAAGTAATTTTCTGAAAATCTCCGATATTGAACAAAAATATGTTATTTGTGTAGAAATCTCGAGGAAACAGCAAAGAAAACGGTGGACGCAACGCAAAGATATCGACAGCTGCTTCCAAAAATTCAGTAGGTAGTCTAGAAACATTTTTCCTATTATACTGATGAGAGTGATTTGTAGGTGCAAAATTGTTGTCACCCATGTTGAATAAAACACTGTTATAACTTAGTATGAATAGATTTTGTGAGAAGGACAAAATTTGATTTGTGTTATTAAATGCTTTTGTTTGTTTAACTTCATGTGCACAACAAATTTTTCTGTATTTTATAACATGGCTGAATAAGTTCATGGGTTTATACAGATAACTGAAATAATTATTTAACATATTAATGAATTTGACAGAAAAAGTTTTGTCATTTTTGCCATGGACACAGAGGATGATTATATCCAAGATGTTTTAGTTGTTTATCAAATGGTGATGTGTTCTTTTGTCTTCTTGAGTCTTGTAACACGTTATTACAAGAAGTTCTTATCAACTCGTAAGCGTCGGAGATGTGGGTTGTCGACTTCTTACAACATGACTGGCAGAATACGTACTCAGTTAAACCACTTGCACAGGATCATTGAAGTTAGTGATGTGCAGTGTGTTGTAACTTTGAGGATGTGTAGAAACGCATTTGGAAGACTATGTTACTTGGTAAGGAATGTCGGTGGGGTTTTAGATTCTAGAAACGTCAGGGTTGAGGAGAAGGTTGCGATGTTCTTGTCCATATTAGCGCATCACAAGAAAAATCGGATAATTGGGCATGACTATATACGATCTGGCCACACTGTAAGCACTCATTTTCACGAAGTACTTAGAGCAATTCTTATGCTACATCCATTATTTATTGTGAAGCCAGTTCCTGTGGATGATGCTTGCTCTCACGAGACATGGAAATGGTTCAAGGTATGTCTACTTTACTTCAATATAAATATGAACATTCTTAATAAATATGAGTATTAAAATTATTGATAAATATCGACATGTCAATAGGGTTGCCTTGGTGCGTTGGATGGTACATATATCAACGTTCACGTACCATTGTCTGAAAAGCCAAAGTATAGAACAAGGAAAGGGTCAATAGCCGTTAATGTCTTGGGTGTATGTGACCGTGATATGAAGTTCGTATATGCTTTGACAGGATGGGAAGGTTCGGCAGCAGATGCAAGGGTTGTTCGAGATGCATATAATCGGGATTCCATAGCACAAACCGTTTTTCCCAAAGTGTCAAATATTGTAATTAACAAACATAAGGAACTTCCCAACTATACACTAGTAATAACAAAAAACATAAACGGTAAAAACACCGCAAATTGATGGATTCCATAGCACAATAACACAAGTAACACAAACTAACTTCCACGGTAGATTGCTTACAAGAAAATTGTTTAACCAACATACAACATCATTAAATGGTGTTACCAAATCACCACAAAATACTGATATAAAACTATATATTATTTCTCATCGCCTTGTAATGACAATTACTAGTATGAGCATGAGGATAATGCATAATAGAAAACAAGTGCAACCAAAGCAACAACAAAGTTGTACTGCAGATATTGTGGTTGGTTTGAACTTTGTGTTTTGGTCTTTTTCAGTCTTGCGATTGACATTGAAGTTGGAATGTGGCATTTCATCTACACCTGAGACAACATCATGGTTCGATGCAGAATTATGATGCATGGATGTTGTCTGGGATGTCGGTGTTTTCCTACGTACATATGACTGACTTACGTTGACACCAGAATCCACACTGGCTGCTACAAATGATTCATTCATATCAGCTGTATATACGGTTTTGTTGTACTCATCACACCAATAAAATTTGTTAGGATGATTAATAGAAGCTGGACAGACATAGTAATAACTGCCTGGACGGGTTGAGAACTCACCCGCCTTTCGTAAAATCATCATGCCACGCCCACAGGAGCATTGTGGTGGTGTGTTCATTTTCATTTCCTCTACACTCACAAAAGTTAGTCAAATTTAAAAAAAATAAGACACAAATATAAGAAATGCGGACGCATTTTTAAAACATACTTTTCATCATACAGAGAAAAGAATATATATTTGTTACAGACTTGGAATATTTACATCTTTTATCAGTGAAAGCCTGTAGGTTTACAAAGGTTTGATAACGACTATGAATAGCCCGTAGGTTTACTACATTTACTTCGGAATAGGGATAATATTATTCAACATATGTTTAAACAAAACTTAACATATTATGTATACAATGTTACAATACTCTATTGCAGTAATTGGTTTATTGAATTAAAACAAATTTGTGAATAATGTATATCATACTTGCATCCCATCTTTATGCTGTCATAAGTTAAATTTTTGTTTTGTTTTGTTTTGTTTTTCTGTTTAATATTGAGATTATATCATTTTTAACTTACATTTTTACCTACCCAAACAATAAGCGAAAATCAGCAAAGTTGAAGAAACAAATTTAAAGGAGAAACTTCACATGGACAGATAAAATCATGCACAAAAGGAATTAAAGCTTACCGAGGTGGCTCTGTCACAATCGGTAGGTATGAGTCGACGATATGTGTTGCACACCTAAACCTTCACCTTCACCTCCAACGCCAAACACACGTAGGAAAAATTAAAATTTAGAGCATATAAAATGACATCTTCACAATCAAACACAAAATGACGCAGAAAAATGGGATTGAAGCTTACCATGTTCAAGCTCTCACGATTTGGAACCTCGAGTCGGCGTTGGTGTTGGGTGCTTGGGGAGTAATTTGGGGGAAACTGGTGAGTACTAAACCAATGAGTCGGCGTCTGTGTATATATATATATATATATTATTATTATTATTATTATTAATAAGGGTTAATTTAGGTAGTTCACATATTTGATAAACACAATCCTCAACTATCAATCAAACCAAACATATTATACATTATAATATAACTTTGTAATCATACAAACCAAACATGTTACAAATTATCATACTAATCTATTTATCCTTATTTATCATTTACTTATCATTCTTATTACACATCATTCATTTATCCTATCTTCATACCAAGCGCACCCTAAATGAAATAAATATCAATTTATGTAAGAGAATTTACTTATTCTATACTATTCTAAAGTACTATTTTTAAAAATAATCCTTTTTATTCAATATTATTTAATATAATATTTTATTATTTAAAAAATATCCTAAAATACTATTTTTATATACTTCACACATCCCAATTAATTACCCAAATTAAATACTAATGTTTAATTAAACAAAATTGATATATACTTCTCACATCCCAATTAATTACTAATACTTACCTAAACCAAAATCGATCAAGAGATCAGTTTATTCTCAAAAGAAACTGTGGCAAAACATTGATTCACATAAAATCAGGAGGATAGGTGAATTGCGATGCAAGAGCAGCAATAGGATGAAGCACGAGCAGCAACCAATACAGAAGACAAAGAACGTAGCATAAGAACAACTGACGCAAATCAGGAGATTTGTGAATTTACGAAGCACCAAATCCCACAAAATTGAGCGATTTCAAATCAGAAAATTTACTGATTGCAAACTACCCAATATCCACGAAGAACAAGACCAAATTAGAAGATTTGTAAACCAACAAATCTCATGCATAACACCGAAGATGTAGAAGAAAAATTTCACGATTCGTAAACCTGAAAACGACACAAAATCGAAGACCCACCACCAAAAATCAATTCGTAAACCATCAAGATCCACACGAAAAACAAGCGCAAAACCGAAGGAAATCCCAAAAAGAAAATCTCACGATGTTCGAACTAATAGATTTACAAAAAAAAAATTTAACCAGACAAAAAAATGAATTTAATCAATGTTTGTAATAATCATTCAAAAAGTAGCTAGCTTTAAATACTTCGTCCACAGAAATCGACGATTTTGCTAACTAAATAAATTAAGTTAAGCAATTTTTGTGCTAATCAAAAGCTTTTACTCAAGTTACAAAGTGAATTGATGGACCGAATACTAATATTGGGGTGTGCTAGTTAAAGGTTACTTTTAAAAAATTAATTTAAAGGATATATTTGAAATTTAGTGTCATTTTTAAAATTAAACAGAAGACCAAAATTAATTATAATAATTGCTAGGAGACCAAAATCCCTTAAAGTATCCGGCAAGACGATATCATTTTCAAATCCATCTCTCTTCTCTCTCACATAGTCGCGCACACAAATAACCCGACCGACAGACTAGCCAAGATCTCCTTTGATAGCCATCATTCTCACCATGTTTGATTATGTTGTTTCCATTCTTCTCTGATTGGTGAAATTTTTGACGGTCCATTGACAGGGCATGATGATTCGGGGAGGATTATTATCTGGTGCGGGAATCCACAGGAATAAAGCTATTGGATCTCGCTTCTCCATTGTCCTCATCTTTATCTTTTCTCTTCTTGCTTTCTCCATCTTGTTCGTAGGCCGTGGCCTCTTCGCCCCTGTTTCCGGTGGTGGGTTTCTATGTAGATTGATTTTACATACTTTTGGTTTCTTTTATGTCGTTGATGTGGCGTGTTTCGATTTGAAGGTTGAGATTTAAGGCATCTGGATTCTTGAGTTTGCAGTTGGGGCTCCAAACATTAGTTTAATGCTGTGCTTGATGCGAGTGGTTGTGGATCACTTGCGTAAATGTTAATAGTTAGCGGTTAAATTTTGTAGAATTTATTTTGGTGAAATTTTTGTTATTCCAAGTGGACATTTAGTTCAAAAATTGGGGTGATTTATTTTGTCACTTACTTGGAAACATTGGTGGCGAGAGCTAGAAAAATTGCCCAGTTAATTAATGTTTGTCAACATCTGGAAACTTACTCTGTTTTGATGAATAGTTGATTTGCTTGATAAATTACAGAACACAGTTTGCAAGTTGAATGAATCATGTTTTCAATTGTCTATTGGACGGGAAATTTGTTTCAAATTGTGGCGGGGGCAGCTGAAAGTGTAGGCTATATTGCAGGTTGAATGAATCATGTTTTCAATTGTCTATTGGACGGGAAATTTGTTTCAAATTGTGGCGGGGGCAGCTGAAAGTGTAGGCTATAGTTGTAAATTGTGTTGTAAGTTGAGAAGCGACTGAGAGATGGTTTCTTCGTATTCGGGAATGGTACTAAGCTTCATTGCAAAAATGCAGTAAGTCATGCATTGAACTATGGATTGGATAGATAGGAAAAACAAGGATTAAGATTTTCTTAGTGGCAGTTAGTTCAAAAAGCGTATTTTCAGGTGGGGAGGATCTGGATAGTGCCGATGATGAAACTTTCAATTAATGTATTAAGAGATCTGATCAAATATTGTCAATATTGCTTATCTTACTTGCAAAGAAAAGTACAATTTTAATGTTGCATTGCTGTAGTCATTGTCATTCACCAATTAGCATTTCTATATTGAACTTATTTTGTCAAGTGAAGACATCAATTTGGGATGATTTCATGCATTTTTGAAACCTGGTGGGGCAAAATAACAGTAAATAAACTCTCGAAGGGCTAGTTCACACTTGGAGAGCTAGAGGATGGACAGGCTTCAGGCATTTTTAATTTCTTTCTGTTTGTGCACATGCATTTTGACTTGTCACTTAGCTATTAATTTACTCATTTACCTGAAATTTATACGCTGTTCTGCAGGCCAAGATGACTTTTCAGTCGATTCTAGTGGACTGGTACCTTCTTATACATACATCATTATACTGTATATTTGGATTAGATTATAGGTTAATATAGCACTGCTCTGTACAGAATGCTAATTGGAGACAGAGGCTGGCGTTGCAACATCTTAAATCTCTCTTCTCAAAAGAGGCAAGTTTTGACTTGATGAATGTGTTCTGAAAAAAAATATTATATTATGCTTCACTTGTTAAAAATTTCCGCATTGTTTTAGGTAATGAATGTCATTAAAGCCAGCACTGATGATTTAGGACCCTTAAGTGTAGATTTTTTCAGAAAGAATAATATGTCTGCTTCATGGAAAATTTTTGGGTTGGAAGCTGCTGCTGATAGTAATGTCACTTTTGTTGAGGTCAGTATGAGCATAGAACTGATGCTCCTGATGCTTTCTGTGGTTGTAGAACATATTACCATTTGAAAGATGCTTATGTGTTTTTGCCCTTTATTGTAAGTCGACTGGATTGGCTTCAAATGCAAGACAAGAAACATCTAGGGGCAAGCAGGAATATACTCCAAATGGTAGCAACTTTCTAGAAATTTACTTGATGCAGTACTTCATTTTGTTGTGTATAAAGATGAAATAATTGACTAGGGCATATTAGTTTATGCAGAGGTTCATTCTCGTCTTACTGAAACTCCTGCTATGCTAGTCAGAAGGGTAAGCTTCATGATTTTCTTTTGGATGACACTGTCAGTGATACTTCGTACATTTGTTACTCTTTTGTGATTAAATCCATTTATGTTTCCTTTCATTGAAAGAGAAAGAAAAGTACCTTGCAGTTTCCTATTGGAAATTTTCTGTCCCTGGATAATCTTGAGCCATATGATTATTTATGTAATCAAAGTGCAGCAATTGAGAGAAAAAAGACGAGAAAAGCGTGCTGCTGATTTGGTAATGCAAGATGATGAAGTGACTGTAAAGCTTGAAAATGCAGCTATTGAACATTCAAATTCAGTAGATTCTGCAGTTTTAGGGAAGTATAGCATATGGAGGAAAGAAAATGAGAATGAAAATTCTGATTCAAATGTACGCTTGATACGAGATCAAATGATAATGGCAAGGGTGTATATAAGTCTTGCAAGGATGAAGAACAAGACTGACTTATCCAATGAGTTACAGAACCGTCTCAAAGAAAGTCAGCGGTCATTGGGAGATGCAACTGCTGATTCTGATTTGCAACGCAGGTAAGATGCATGGTCATTAACTTATACAATCTTTCGAACTCTAGCTCATTCTCCTAATTGTCTACACATGTATTTACATATGACAGTGCACCTGCAAAACTTAAAGCAATGGGTCAAGTCCTTGCTAAAGCCAGGGAGCAATTGTATGATTGCAAGCTTGTCACTGGGAAGCTAAGAGCCATGCTGCAATCTGCAGATGAGCAAGTCAGGATTCTGAAAAAGCAAAGCACATTCCTAAGCCAAATAGCAGCAAAGACAATCCCAAATGGACTTCACTGTTTGTCGATGCGCTTGACAATTGATTACTACCTCCTTCCACAAGAGAAAAGAAAGTTCCCACAGAGTGAAAACCTGGAAAATCCCAGCCTTTACCATTATGCCCTCTTTTCTGACAATGTTCTTGCTGTTTCTGTGGTTGTCAACTCAACCATCACGAATGCCAAGGTGTGAAATTTGCTTGTCGTTTTTTTTTTTCCTTTTTGTTCATTCAATTTTTTTTGTTGATATTCTCAGGACTTTTGCTTAATTGATTACAGCATTTTTCAAGCAATTTATGCAACCTTTGTCCTCTTTTTTTGGTTGCTGCCTCATACTATAAGTTTCCTCTTCATTCTTTTGACATTATGCATGGTTCTTGTACGATCTGCAGGAACCTGAGAAGCATGTTTTTCATCTGGTTACTAATAAGTTGAACTTTGGAGCAATGAATATGTGGTTTCTCTTGAACCCGCCCGGTAAAGCTACCATCCATGTTGAAAATGTTGATGAATTCAAGTGGCTTAACTCTTCATATTGCCCCGTTTTACGTCAGTTGGAGTCTGCCGCCATGAAAGAGTACTACTTCAAGGCTGCTCATCCTACCACACTTTCTGCTGGTTCTTCGAACCTAAAATACCGGAATCCGAAGTACCTATCCATGCTTAACCACCTCAGGTTTTATCTCCCACAGGTTTATCCTAAGTTGGATAAAATTCTTTTCCTCGATGATGACATTGTTGTTCAGAAAGACCTTACTGGATTGTGGGAAGTAGATCTTCATGGAAAGGTTAATGGTGCAGTCGAAACCTGTCGTGAGAGCTTTCATCGGTTTGATAAGTACCTAAACTTTTCCAATCCTCATATAGCTAAAAAATTTGATCCAAATGCTTGTGGGTGGGCATACGGAATGAACGTGTTCGATCTCAAACAGTGGAAGAGTAAGGATATAACTGGCATATACCACAAATGGCAGAACATGGTAATTTCTTGTATTATTCCTTTTTTCATTTTAAAACTTTTCTTCTTTTCCCGTGGTGCGTAGTGTACTTTGAAGTTATATAGAGCTATCAATATACGCCGGTGGTATCTTTCTTATGACAATTACTTTCTGGTTACAAATCGTTCTCAATTCCTTAAGTTGTTTTCCCCCTTTTCTTCCTTGTCTTCAGAATGAAGACAGGGTCCTTTGGAAGCTAGGGACACTGCCTCCAGGTCTGATTACTTTTTACGGGCTTACACATCCACTTGAAAAGTCGTGGCACGTTCTTGGTTTGGGTTATAATCCAAGCATTGATCGGTCAGAAATTGAGAACGCAGCTGTTGTTCATTACAATGGAAATATGAAACCGTGGCTTGAGTTGGCAATGAATAGGTACAGACCATATTGGACCAAGTACATAAAATATGATCATCCTTACATACGCAACTGCAAAATAAGAGAATGACTGAACAACAAAGTCGAGGGGCCGACAGTGCTAATTAATGTTCTTCTCTGAGCTATATGGAGTGGTGAGCAATGAAGACCTCTGACTAGCGAAACACGGAAAACTATTGATCAAGATGAGTTCCTTTTGCCCATTCTTACATCTTTATTCTTCAATGTGATTCCATTAATTTAGTGAAATCATGTTCTTTATGAACTTTGGTATGATGTCCCTACCTGATTCAATTAGTTATCACATTTTCTGTGGAGATGGGATTACATGTGTAGAGTATTCTTTGAACAACAGCCTATGCCATTGCTATGTATGCAACTTTCTGGATATACACCAAGTCTTAACTATACTCCGAGCTGAACGATAACAATATCTAAGTCTTTAATTCCAATATGTTAAGAGTAAGTTACATGAACCATGTGCTTCAATCTTAGGACTCATATTAAGTTAGGTTAGATGTCTATGTTTACAGATGCTTTCAAAATGGTGGCAATTAAAAAGCTGGTAGTCTTAATTTTTCTCCATTCAAACTCATTGAGAAAAGTGAGGGACTTAACTGTGAATGCATTCAAATAATACGGATTTCTAATATATTATTTCGATATGATTTCGAAGTCACGTGAATTTCAAACGCCTTTTAAATTAGACTCCTGAGTTAATGTCTGTACTGAATCCGACAAAATGTTAAAATTTTAGGGGCTAGCTAGGATGACGAGAAAATGAGGGGCTGAATTGAGAATGAACCAAACTATATATAGATGCTCAAGTATATTATCCCTAAAATTTTAATCAGTATTTGTTAAAAAAACCAATATAAGTAGCCGAATGCTGGATGATAAATATTGTGCGGCTGCGATGTTATTGCGTACGAGGACTTGAATTTTGATGGGTTTAGACGACTATGACCCCTTATCCAGAGTGTGAAATAACATTGCTGTACACGTACGTGGTATCCATAACCGGTTTAGTACAATCCAAACGCCCCTTCTCTATGGTAATAATTTCCATATTTTATTTTATATATTTTACTAAATTATGTATAGAATATGAATAAATTATTTTCGTAATAGTTCACGGCAAATTTTGCGAAATACCCATGAAGAACCTCGCACGGCACGGATGCATGAAACTGATAACTTATTATTTATAGAATGATTTAGTAATTAATAATTATTTAATTAAAATTCGTGTATATTTTATTATTTTAGTCAATAAACAAAAGTTATGTACTAACATATTCATAACTAAAAACAATTTTGAATTATTAAAAAAATTGGGGTACAAAAGAAAGAAATCATATTATTTGTTATTATTGTCATATGAAATAATGTGATATAAAAATCCTAAATGTAAGATACAAATCAATTTAAAATCTTATTATAATTAAATTTAAAATATCTTGGTTAAATCTAAATAAAGCGAAGAAATATGTCCCATATATTATAATAAAGATCTATAACATAATATAAACTGATTTTTTTTTTTTGTAATTTTAACAAATTGTTAATATTTTATATGTACAGCATCATTTTATCATAAATTTTAAATATTACTTTTAGTACGAGTCAAAACATTTTGTTTGTATAAAAAATAATATTGTTAATCTATTACTAAAGCCACATAATGTTGGGCTAATTAAAAAAAAAGGCGAATTAAAATATTTTTTTTTAAAATAATGTTATTATTATTTTTTTTACATTTCTAAGGTGAGGTTCACGTTTCTTACTGTTCATGTTTTTTTATACAAATTATTAAGTTTGTTTTTCTTAAAAAATATTTAATTCACAATAGGTGTGTTGATATCATTTTAGATGATTAATTTTTCTAAACTATATTGCATGTATGCTTACTTGTGTAGCAGATACTTGCTCTTTTATATTTGTAATTTTTATTTTATTAAATTAGTCATTGATTTTTTTTATCTTTTATTGCCTACTACATAACCAAAAAAGCTTATATATTTATCTATAATTATAATAATTATATTTGTTATTTAATTTGCCATCCGTACATACTCAATTGAAATGATACCAAAATATCTATTATTTGTAATAAAAAAAAATATACAGTAAGAATAAGAAACGTGAACTTTACCTTAAGAACGTAAAAAAAAAAAAAAAATTAACGTTTTTTTAAAAAAAGAATTTTAATTGGCCTTATTTTTTAAAATTTGCCCATAATGTCGTACATACAATTTTCAACCCGCATTACGTAATATCTTGCAAATTCTGGCAATGTGCCCGGCACTTTACCAATCACTCTCTGTAAGCAAAAAAATTCTCTTATCAGATTTCTCACGCTCGCTAATTTTTCTTTATTTTATGATTTTATCTACTCTCAGTCATCAACTATCCATTCCTCTCCCCAGTTGTTCTTTTCCTCTGCGTTACTTTTTTCCTTTGCTCTTGTTATTTTTAGATTAGACCCCAGATAAATTTTATCTTGTTCCTGATTCCATAAAATTCTCACGGGTTCTAGGAATTAAGCTGCGGATTTTGGTGGGTTTTCTGTAGATTGCTGAAACTTGAAGAGCATTTTTGTTTTCAAGGTGTATATATATTGCTTATATACATAGAGAAAGAAAGCTTTTTATTTTTTGGTGGTTCTTGGTAATTGTTATATCGAAAATCTAGGATGATTCTTCCATAGACTGTTTTTGTATGCTACAAAATGAAATGAAGGCTAAACCTTGAGAAATAGAGAAGAGAAACTGCGAGATTTTATGGTTTGAAGACGTGGTTAGCTTGTAATCGAACGATGATTCAGTTAAATATGTGTTTCGACTTGCAAAGCTTTGAGATTGTTTCAATGGATCTCGGCTTTATTTCTGTTGATGTCAAGAAATTTAAAGTTTGCTACTGAGTCATTATCTGTTCTTTATTCTGGTTGATAAATCATCGCTTAATTTGAGGATAACTATATTTATTTCTAGATATAGGACAAAAAATTTATGACTAAATTGAATTCTCCCTATCTAGTCAACGTTGAGCTTTCTCTTGAAAATTTCACTTAAACAAGTTTCAGAAATGCTGAACCTTGGAATGAATGTTCAAATATCTGACTGTATCGTGTCATAACTATCTGCGTGCAGATTTTATCTATCATTCAAAGAGGACAAACTTGTGAATCATACTCAACAGTCAACTCCTTGTTCATTGTTTACTATCAACATTTTAGGCTTGTAAAAATTTGATGTTTACTGTTTATTGTTCTAATGCATTTTAAAGGATTCAAGATGGCTTCGCTTCAAGGCCCTGTTGTTTGCCCCGTGGTCGGATCAAAACAGACTGGAGTCTACTCTGTACCTGCCAGTTCACCTTTGCTGAAAGATAAAGTCATTAAAGGTGGGTTAAGGGGGCTTAAGGGGCTCCATAGTGGCAAGAAAAACACGGGTTTTCGACAGAGTTTGCGGAAAGGCATATCTATTCGGTGTAGTTTCAGTTCATCCTCAAATGATAATGGTAGCATGGCCGGAAATTCCAGCGAGAATGATGCTGATTATGTTAATTCTAGTGTGATTGAAGCTGGTATGTGGAGTTTAATGTCATTACACATAATTGCATGCCTAAAACTTGTTTAAATTAGATCAATTTTTTGTTTTTTCCATCATTTGTCTTGTTATGATTTGCATGTGTTTGGAAAAAAATATCCTGGTCTCTTCTAGTGTATATGTGGGGAGCTCCTATTCTTGTCTGGTGGATTTTAACAATTAATCACAATACCAATGTGGAATGTCTAAATCTATTATCTGGTTCTTGTTTGTAATAGTCGAGGTGAAAAGTGGCTCGGATGGTCTCATGATCAAGATGAGAGATGGTGGACACTTGAGATGTGTCCATAACAATCCTCAGGGAAGTCGTTTTCCGGATTATGCTCCACATCCTGCAATAGTTCTGAAGATGGAAGATGGGACTGGCCTACTACTCCCTATAATAGTTTGTAAGACTTTAATATGACCAATATTTTTCCTGAACTGTAAATTTGTTTTAACCTTTTATTGTCTCGATATTCTTGATTCTTGTGGTGTTTATTACAGTGGAAATGCCAAGCTTGCTACTCATGGCAGCTGTACGCAATGTTCAAATGGCACGTTTTCTCTGCTGTTTCTTGTTCCAATATCTAAACTCAGCAGATTTTTTTCAGGTTTCAGTTAGATTCTAATTTTTCAATAAAAATCAGGCTCGGCCCACCATGTATCAAGTGGTGAAAGATATGATTGAGGAGATGGGCTATACAGTGAGTTGACGATACAAGCTATTATCATTTTCCTTGTTATGAGCGTTTCAGCACCGAGTTTGTCTTCTCCTTCTTCAGGTGAAGCTAGTACGTGTCACCAAGAGGGTACATGAGGCATATTTTGCGGAGCTGCATCTTACAAAGGTAAGTGATTGAGCATAGAATTATGAGTATTCTTCTTATGATCCGTAGTTTATCCGTGGATTGATTATTTTATATTCTGATTGAAGTTGGATAATGAAGCGGAGACTGTCAGATTTGATCTCCGACCCTCAGATGCAATTAATATTGCAGTGAGATGTAAGGTGATACTAAAATCTACATCATCAATTACCGTTCATTGTAAGATTAAATGGACTACACGTGTAGCATCCTTAATTTATTGCTACAGGTTCCAATACAAGTGAACAAATTCTTAGCATACAATGATGGCATGAGGGTTATGGAGACACCGAAGGTGTCAGTTAGGAGCTCTGTGTCTGATGGCAGATTGTTTACCGAACTTGACAGGTTTGAATAATGTCCTAAAGGAACTTGGAATTGGGGTTTCGGAGCTGTGATCTTTTACTGCAAGAACTCGAATTTGAGTGATTGCATTAGTTTCAAATGGTACTAACCAAGCTTTACTTGATGCAGACCTACTGGGCAGCCATGTATTGATACAAAGGAGTTTGATCTCGTACGGAGTATGTTGATTGCTGTGGTTGAGGAACGTTACCGGGATGCAGGTATTTTTTCTCCTTTTTAGGCATGTCTGGATGAATGGATCCAATAATTTACAGAGGGAGCGCTCGGGGGCAGGACCATATAATATATATTGGGGCAAGATTTGCATTGTTAGAAATATTTTATTTAATTTTTATCGCTTTTTGTTGGTCTGTGCCTGCCAATTTGGGGTTAGGCAGATAAAATCTAAGTAAACACGGATGTTGGCAATTAATTGAAAGTTACATTGTGTATGCTATGCCTAATGATGTTCGCAAGGTACATTGAGCACTCTCCCAGTGTTACCTATACATTTTCTGCGTGAGACTTGAATGATTCAAAGATTTTTTAATATAGTAAATTCATAGTTCCCAGCATGGCATAACAAAATGTCAAGCTTGCCGTGTAAATTTTTTATCATTAAATGGCCTTTCAGCCAGTACGCACAGTGAAGGCAAGGGAGTGTCCTCAATTTTTTTTTTTTTGTATTACTCGTAAAATTGCATTCCCCTCCCCCAAACAAATTGCAGATTGTCCCCTTAAAATTGTATTTTAAGCCCATGATAGTTGGTGTCTTCTCCGTTATTCTCTTTGAAACTAAATTTTCGTTGATTCTTACATCACTTATGTTGCTTAATAAGCTTGCGGTAAGTTAATTGAAACCATCTTACATTCAGTTTTAATTTTATCCTCGATCACTGACACGCCATTGGAAAAAGTTTTTGGCTCGTAATAATTTTTTAATGTCATATTTTTGTGCAGCTTCGTGGAGGGATAAGCTGAGTCAACTTCGAACAAAGAAGAATTGGCCATAGCATTAGAGTTGTTCTACGGCTCTTGTACACAACATTCACTTTGTCTGTATATATATGTTGTATGGATAAATACTGTATGTAATATAATGCAGAATTGTGTTAAAACGACTATTGATTTTTTTGATTATTGTTGACATGGCTATGTTTGGTTCTAGCCACGTTTATCATCTATTTATTTGACGAGTAAACTTGTGGTTATAAAGAAAAGGGTGGAGGACTATGCTGGGTGACTTGTGGTTTTTTTTTATTATAAAAAAATAGAGAAAATTAAAGATTATTTTAAATTTTTTTTAACAGAACCATGTATGAGATTAATATAAGAAACATATACAATGACTATACAACCACAATCGCTCATTACACAACAAAACAACCAATAACAGTTGCAAATACAAGTGTTTAATATTGACACACTAATACATCAGTAGTAATGGGGAGACGAAAAGTTGTGATGGTAGAATGAATCAACGTAGTTGCATAATACATAGACCAGAAGCTCATTGAAGTCAATTCAGGCATCCTCGAACCACGCAATTTAGGGTATGGTTGAGCAAGGAAACTGCATTCCAATAAGAAAAAAGAGGAGGAATATGCTGGGTGACTTGTGGTTTTTTTTTTTAAAAAAATAATATAGAAAAGGTTTTGAAATCAAAGATTAGTTTAATTTTTATATCTATGTACAGTTGTTTATCATCTTGATAATTTTTTGGTAAAATTCTCATTAATTCTTAAATATCTATCATGACAATTACTAAGTCTTTATTCCCAATAAATTGGGTAGGTTACATAAACCATCAGGTCGTGTTATGCGTCAGTCTTCAAAAAACTTCTTTCATTCGTAAAATTCCGTTAATCCATTGTACTCTAAGGGTATGTTTACAGTTGTTATTCAAAGCACTTCTATGTTGTTTTTGTTTAAAGTTGAAAAAAGTTGCTCTTAAACAATTAATTACAAAATTGTCACCAAACAACTTAAAGAAGTCAAAAAAATGTCATGACATACTTCTCAATTTCTGCTTATGTTTAGAGAAGCAATAATAAAAGCAATGAAATAAAACATTGAAAAACTGTTTTTTTATCTGAAACGCTAATAAGCAGTTTGGAAAAGCATTTGCAAACATCTATTAAATCTTTATATATAACTTCGAGACATGTTCTTTTCGAATATCTCTTTATTCTCGGGGCTACTCGATGTACAAGTATATTATTGGGCCTACATCGAGTTACGTGTTAATTAATTCTTAAATGTCTGAAACAGAATATGTTTTGATTATCATTCTACACTATTCTACTACTACTCACGGAGAATTCGGGTGAATTCGGGTTCCTTCTTCGGTGATCAATTTTAATTTATTATTTGAATTAATTAATTCTATAAAGTTTTTGCGTCATAAAGTTCTTACACGCATGCTTGTGCATGAGCTATTTGACACGTTAACGTGTCCGTATTCCGGCATATTCCCACAAAAGTGCGGCGCCCACAAGGATCCTTGCACGTCTACTCATCGAACCACCTCGTCTTCCTTTTTGAAGCGCTGCCTTCTTCGTTCCATCGAATTACAAAAACCAAACTTCTAAACAATTCGCTGCATCTTGTGAGTACGACGGTTCCTGTTACTCGGTATATTGCTTTTGAATTCTTTTACTACCACAACTGCGTTCCTGCTTTTGTTTCTTTTGTTTGATGATGATTTGTATTTTAATATGTTAATCTTTTGTGTGTGTATGTGGGTTTTGCTGTATATTTTTTAGTTCGTCATCCTGTTATTTCGCGTACAGATTCCGTGGTGATTGAATTTTACGGTTTAAGATTGAACTTACTTCTTGAGGATTCAGTTTCGAATTCGTGTGTATGAAATCAGCTTTGTATTCATCAGCAGTTTCGATTTGTATTCTACAATTTGGGCTGTTTTGTACTTATTCAGTACTTCAGGGGTTGCTTACGTGAATGGATAGATGTTAATACTTCAAAATTCAATGTTCTGTATTTGATTATAAGTGGTGCTAAGTTTCTGGAATTGATGTTTCTTTACGTTCCCACTAATATTCAACAAATGCATCAAACTTGTTTTGAAAGTGATGTTATTGGGGTTTGACCTCAATAATCCTGTTTTTATGCTCTCTATCCAACTATCTATGTCATCTAAAAGCTTTTCAATTATCGTCCTTGGTTTCCGGAACTTTGTGTATGGTTTCATCAACGTCGGAATTGCTGTAGATTGGCTGGAATTTTGGTGTTAACACTGCAATGAAGGTGACTTTAACTATACTCTTCACAGTTTTCATCCTGATACATTTTCTTGATATGCCATTCATCCAAATTTTGCTTTCATTTTAAGGTGTTTCATGTCGAGGATACAGATAAATTTTCCTTGACGACGATCATCTGATTTTACAGTAGTCCAATTACCGACAACAATATGTACTGGTTTCGGTTGAGATTATAGCTTCAATGAATTAAAATAAAGTATCTAGAAAGAATTCCAGTAGAGAAGAAAGAAGTTTTTTTATTTTTTTAAATATATTTTAAACAAGTGAGAAGTATCTTTGACTTGAGGATTCCTCAAGTGTACCGACAAAGCCAGGGGTAACATGTTAATTAGTTGAAGGAAGCTACTGTAAGTTGTTGGCAAACCTATACAAATTTACTTCAAAAATATAAGGGTTGATCATACGAACAGAGCATTTGTTTTGTTTTTAGAATCTCGTCGAAATATTCATTGTTCATGAAAATGTTGGTAATTTGTTAATACATTCTCGTCGGCCTTCTGAAATATTCTGTAATTCTTGTAACTTATTGTATCATCTACAGGATTTTGACTTTAAGGAACTGAATGAAGTTCAGAAATATTACCCTCAGGGTTATCACGGTGTAGACAAGGAAGGAAGACCAATCTACATTGAAAGATTGGGAATGCTTGATCTGGAAAGATTAATGCAAGTCACCACTTTAGATCGATATGTCAAATACCAATTCCTGGACTATGAGAAAACTCTTAGGGTCAGGTTTCCTGCTTGCTCTATCGCTGCAAACAGACACATTGACAGAAATTTGGTGCTTCTTGACGTTGAAGGCCTGGTAAGTACTTCTCTTCCTACGACTTGTGCTTTTCAATTTCTATTATTTTGAAAAAAAAATCATGATAATTTGGCTTGGTACTGTTTGTTTTGCTGTTCAGAGCTTGACGAGTTTTACAAGGCCTGTGCAAAATATCCTTATGCAGCTCCGCAAGATTTACGATGACAATTATCCCAAAGTAATGCTAACATGTTCTGATACACGTTTGTATGTTTAGTTATGTTCCATGATGGAAAGCTTATCATTACTGCCTACAATATGCAGACCCTTTCTCAAATCGTTGTCATAAATGCTGGACCTGGCTTTAGATTACTTTGGAGTACTGTAAAATGCTTTCTTGACTCTGAAACAGCATCCAAGATTCAGGTATATTAAAATGTACTTGCATCAGACACGTACATTTTCCACAAGGCAATAATAAATTAAAATTCTTATTCAATTTCTTAGGTAATCGGTAACAAGTATCAAAACAAATTGCTTGAAATGATTGACAAAAGGTAACAAGTTTTGCTTAATTTTACTCTGTACTCATTCAATCTTCTCACCGCTAGTCTAATGAAATTGTTCGTGCTCAGTGAGCTTCCGGATTTCTTTGGTGGGAGTTGCAACTGTAAGCTTGAAGGAGGCTGCCTCAGGTCAGACAGAGGACCATGGAAAGACATAGCTATTGCTAAGTCAGGAGCTTGAAACCTGAAGAAATAAATGGTTCCATGGCAAACTTGAATGTAAGGTAGAAATGACACTTCATTGGTACATTTTCCCAAATTCTTTTCGAAGAAAATTTAGAAAAATGGATCATTTGAATTGAGTTGAAGATATAACTATTGTTCAGAATTATTCCATCGAAGTTGAATCGAGATATACAATTGGTAAAATTCTGGTCATTGAAAATTGAAAAAATATGGACCATTTGAAGGTTGTGATGATGCATCAATGCTTGCTGTACATTAGTTTCGAAGATGTCTTACTTAGCTTGTTAAAAGGGGTAAAATTTATTTCATTGTCTGACTGCTATGTGGTAGCATTCACGCACTGTGGCATTTTTTTAAAATTTTATGTATTCATCAAAGAAACACGAAAGGAATGTGAAATGATAGGTAAAGAAAAAAATTGAAATTTAAGATTTGGCTAGGGTGGTCAGTTACCAAAACAAAAATTGTCTCGACGGTTAGCTTTGAGATTAGGGTGGCTAGAGTGGTAGCCGTCTATTTAACTTGCATGTTTTTGCCGATGAAGGGTGATCTTGAACAAAGCATAAAGAATCGCACCTAAAGGGATATTTCCAAATCCCAATTGCGATATGGAAGAAACTTGCTGTCACGCAAATGTTTGTCATATTCCATCATGAGATCGACCAGTTCCTTCCTACATTTGTGATTGTTCCAATGCTCAAGGAAAACAGATGTTATGCAAAAGTGCACTTCTCCTTTTTCATGTTGAATACAAACCCCGACAGCCAATTCAATACCAAATGAATTGGGGATTTAAAAAATCAAGTAAATTTAAACCATATAAAGTTCCAACCTAAGAGCATGTGTAATGGTTAAGCCCATTCCACGGGCTTAATATCACTCCCACTCTGACACATCACCACTTTTCTGACATTCACCCTCTCATCTAGCCCTATTATTTTTTTTCTATAATGGTTCAGCCCTATTTCCTACCACATCATTTACCATTATCTATTTTCACAACATTATTCATTTAGAAAACACATATTTCTTTGTTATCATTTCTCAAGGGTTCACATTGGAAGTGACATTCTATCGTGGCTAATTCGTGGAATATCACGATTCATAGATCTATGGTTTCTAAATTTTCCATTATCAAACATAAGCCGCCTATTGGGTATTTTAAATCGAATACAGATGGTTGCTCACGTGGTAGTCCTGGAAATTCTTCAATTGGTGGCATTATTCGTGATCATGGAGGCAATGTTGTTTTGGCTTATTGTGATTTTATTGATACTATCGAATATCAGAGTTGAGATTCTTGCTATTATTCAAGGATTGGATATATGTATAGAGCATAATTTTTCCCTCTATGGGTTGAAACTGATTCGCTTGTTTCGATTTCCATCACTCGAGCAGGTATTAGTCATTGGAGTCTTTGCCAAGCCATTAGCCAAATTAATCTAATTTTGGCTAGTCATTTTGTATATCTGTCTCACATTTATCGACAGGGTAATTTAGTTGCGGATGCATTAACTAATCTAGCTTTGGAGGATCGTCTTGCTCATTCTTTACATTTTAATATGCTAGATTCTAGAATAAAAGGCTTGTGTAAAATTGATTGAATGTGTATTCCTTATCTTAGAATTTTTAATAAATTCTTGTAAACCTTTCTGAGAGGTTTTGGCATAGTCCCTTTCTCATGTTTTTGTTTTTTTGAATGGAATAAATGGGTAGGGATCTGTCTAACCCCATGTCATAACACTGGTAGTGTTGGAAAAATATATATATATATATATACCTAAAATAATTATTTAAATAGATAAGAAAACATAAAAAAATTATAATTTAAAAATTATATTAATAATTAAAATTAAAATTAAAAAGGGAAAATAATTAATAATTTAAAATTTAAAATTATATTAATAATTGAAATTATAATGTAAATTTAAATAATTAAAAGTTAAAATTATATTAATAATTAAATTACATAAATATTAAAAATAAAAAATGTAAAACAACTCTATGTTGACTGGGGGCTGACGAGTTGACTGGGGGCTGAGGAGTCAGCCCCCATTGTGTGAATGGGGTTGGGCTGGGGGCTGGCAAAGCCCCCCCATTGTATATGACTTAAGTTACATAATTCCTCTACTTTCATTTTTGCACTGGTGCTTCGATCCGAATTGGTGTACTGAGTGTATGTGCGGTGCTTTACTAAGTTTTACTAAGTCGCACACTAAGTTTTACTAAGTCGCGCAATGACGCTCCGATCATGATCTGTCACACTGAGCGATTGTGAAGTGCTTTATGACTAAGTTTTATTAAGTCATATGCTTAGTTTTACTAAGTCATGAATTTAAATATTTTTTTAATTCTCCGAAAATAATATAAGTCATTTTTAATAAATTCATAATATTACAAAATATGTTGAAACACATGGTAATATTTGGTTTCATTTTCGAATTTATTAACTTATGATTAAATATTAATAATTCATTTTCATTTTTCATTCCATAAAATATATTTTTCAGATAACAATAAATATCCATATTATTACTACGATAAAATAAAAGATTTGAAGTGCACTGTAAATAATATAAAAATGATGTAAGTTTGTCAAATATGATGTGTATTAGGTACATTTAGCTTTATTTCATCAGTATGCGATTATCAAATAAAAGTATATATATACATATTTCATATGTGTAAATAATATAAAAATGATGTAAGTATGTATTTCATCATGTTGTCTAATAGTATAAATTTATTAAAAACAACTTATATTACTTTGCGAAGAATTAAGAATGTCTAATATTTAAACTCACAACTTAGTAAAATTTGTATGTGACTTAATAAAACTTAGTCGTAAAGCGCGCACGCGCATTCAATACAACAAATCACCACCGGAGCTTCAGTGCCCGACTTAGTAAAACTTAATGCTTCTTAAAGCGTCGTGCATGCACTCAATGCGTCACTTCAAGACCGAAGCACCAGTGTACGAATATGGATATGATGATTATGTGACTTAAGTTTCAACATGTGTAGTCCCTGAAATAAAAACAAAAACCAATAATAATAATAATTAAGATGGGCCAAACTATACTACTTACTTTTTTTATGAGAAAAATCACGCAAACTTTATTATAATCACACTTGTATTTCCCTAGCAATCTAAGATTTTAATATCTTCTATTTATTTATTTGTCAGTCCATTCAAAAATTAGGCTATTCTCTTGATCTCAATTACTTATTAGTTGTTGGGTTTGACCCATTACCTGATTGGACTTTGGCCTTCTTTGTTCCCTTCTTTTATCACCGAGCACTTGTATTTTCCCCTCTTTGAGTTGGCTCTTCACTTACCCATTCCAGAACCTTCATTGCGTCTCCTCGGCTTGCTGGAATCAGCGTCCCTTGGGACTTGCTCTCCTTCATTGCTTCGTCTTCCTCGTTGCTATTTATCATGGTGTTGTTCCATGATGAGGTAAGTCTGATATACCCAAAGTCCTTTGTGTATTTTGCTTTCCCCTTCGTGTCCCTGTCCCGTGGTGTGTTCGGATTTGTGGCTTGAGCTCTTGCCCTGCTGTTAGCCGTGGTTGTGCTAACTGTGCTTGGCTGTGTAGTGCTCTGTGTTGCCCTTCTCCTTCCTTGGTGTGACCCTGTGTGCGGTTTCCCTTGCTGTTTTTCCGTCCATCGCCTGCTGGTGCTTCGGGCAGTGTTCGGGCAGTGTGTGTGTCTCCCACCTTTTGGCTACGATACATTGGTTCCCCGGTGACGACGTTGAAAGGAAACCCTGCTCGACCTGAGCCCAATTCCCTTACTCTTGTTTCGATTTCAGATTTATATTGTTCTTTGTGAATTGTATACTGTTGTTTGTTTTCTTGTTGTAATTACAGGATAACAATCGACGTTTAAGGCGGAACGAACACCTTACATTAGTTAATTCAAGTTGATAAGACTACTCAGAACATTACAAATAGTCCGTGGATCGCATATCTTAATTATTAGTTATTCCAAAAAATTAAAATTTTAATTTGATCCAACGAAAAAATTTATTAAGAAAAACTGTTGCACCGAGTTAAAAGTTTAGTCATTTACCCAAAACATTTTGGTCCCTGCGTTCGATATCTTCTTTAACCGTGGAACCTGGAGATAAGGAATTTAGGATTTCGAGGAAATATGGTCCTGCAACATAAGGTCTGATAGTTTTGACCGAATCTCTACCCGTGTAGGTATGGAGATTATTGATCAGCACTGGTTTGATAATCGTGTGTGCTGTGACTGAAATCAAATGATGTGCTTGCTGGCTGGGATGGCTCTTTCGAAGGCTACTGTTGCAAAGGTGTTCAAAGATTATTCACGTTTCTTACCTGCAGCAATAGAGCATTTGAAATTGTCAACTATTAAAGTTTACATCTTCAAGTTTAACTTGCACACCGAAAGGGTTTCATGCCTATATAAAGGCATACGACCGGTCCTAATCATATTTTTTAATTATTACACAATGATTATCTTTATGTTAACAGTGGAAGATTACTTAAAATTTATCAACATGTGGCCCAAAAAATTTCGATTTTACATATATCATAGTACTGAAAAATATGTAATTCCAGTTTCACAATTCAACATGTTGCTAATCACATAAGCAGTAAATATATAACCAACCAGTAATAGAATACTTAAAATACAGATACTCGGGGCATGCCCGACAATTTAAAATATAGTTAAAAGGTACTTTGACAATTGCTGGGACTCAGACTCAACAAATCATACCTGAGCTCAGGTCTCTCCTCTGTATATCTGTCAATATATAAGCTTTTAGATTTATGTATCTGTATACAGGAGTTGCGAGATTGTCCTGGAGAGTTCGTCATTCTTGTCTAAAAATATTAGTAAATTGTGTTTGCCTCTCATAGAAGTAGGCAATTGTCAAACCATACAAATATTTGTGTTATTATGTATGTATGATGTTTACACTTCTTTTGGGGTTCATTTGGGGTATTCTGGCATAACATGATGAAAATAACCGAAAATAACGGTGTTCAAAAATGATTTCTGATCATACCACTAGATTCATCTTGTTACAAGGAGTCCAAAACACTTACGAAACTTTTTTTTGATATCACAACCAATGGAAAATCTCGGTCAAAGACTACGGCAAAATTGTAATTACTTGAAAAAGTTGCAGTGTGTGAGAAGAAGACTGAGTCAACTTGGACTTTGACCAAGTCAACTCGACCCAGGCCGGATGCGCTGCCCGAACCGGGCTTAACCTGTCACGCCTCGAGACCGGGGTCAATAACACCGACATTGATTTCCATAAACATCTTGAAATCAATAAGCCTCGTAATATCGTAATAAACAAAACCAGTCTATATTCCATAAATAAAGAAATCATTGTCTTTACAACTGAATTAAAAAGGCGTAATCAAACTCTAAAAGTCTTAAATAATAAAATCGTACTTAAATAAAGTCTTGGGATCTTAATTCTTAGAAATACGCAGCGGATATATCACCAACCCCAAAATTGGTGATCTTCTTCGGCTTCAACTTCTTCCTCAGCTTTATCTGGGGATGTAGAGTAAGGGGTGAGTGTTTTGGAAAACACTCAGCAAGTGGGGGACAATCGATATGATATCATAATAGATATTTCATAATTTTCAAAACATGAATCAAAACTTGACATAAACCGATATGAATATATCTTGACATAATTGCTCCAACGAGCCATAACATGACATCTCATATCGTTCATAATTTTTCATTTACTTAAGCACAGTAAATCATCTAATCTCCTCTTGGTACTGATATCAGTCTCTAGACTTATCCCTCCTAGAGATGAGGTCATGACATCGGCTTACCCACGAATAAAGGGTCTGGAAACTCCAGAAACAACGGATAACCACCGTATAAGGTTCTTTTAGCGGTTACACCCCACCGCATCAGGGTCATGGGGAATTCCAATCCAATTAGATTTCGAGTTTAAGGTGCTTACAAAATATACTTTCATAATTTCAACATAGTCCAAAAGATCGAGATTTCAAAACATACTATAGTTTTTCAAAAACGAAACGAATAAATAGCAAAAGCCCACTTACCGCGATTGTAGACGTGTTTGAGTGATCTAGGGTATGACAACGACGGATTCCTTCCTCCTAATATGAACAGTAATTGCACACATTTACTGTGTGTGTTTTACGAAGGCTTAATGCTTGCAACTTTCGAAACTTGTTGCTGAAAACAGTGTGTGTACTGTGAGTATTTTTTTTGTAGGCTTTGGACTGATTTTTCGAAGGCTTGAGGACTGATTTTCTAAGGCTAAATAAATTCGAAAGTTGAGCAGGAAACTCTGAAAGAATTTCGAATATTTAGGCTTGAATTTCAAGAGATGGGTTGCTGATTTTCTCACGAAATTCTATACGGAAAGTACTGATTTTTCTCTGAATTTTTATATGGCTAAATCGTATATTTATAAGGTTTGAAAAATCCAAATTTATGGTGATAAGTTTTCAAGAGTTTTGAAGGTGCAAATCTAAAGATTTTTGATGGCTAAGGTATTAAGAGGATGTGGTTTAAACATGTAAGGACCCCAAGCCCTTAAACCTTGATTAGTGTATTAACCACTATGTGTGGTACATGCTTTCTATAAAATGTCAATCGGGAAGCTCTGATGATACTTAATCATTGCCTGTCAATGAAAGACTCATATGTTTGCCCTTTACCAACCCCTTGGTGCCACTTTTCACATTGTAAACTTTTATAAAAATTTGGGCAGAGTCTCCCCATAAATAGAGCTATCCCAAAAAAAAAGAGTACAACACATAACAAAATTCCCGGCCAGGGAATACATAATACTCAACAGAAAGCAGTAATACAAGTAGATTCCCAGCCAGGGAAGACACCACACATATGTCAACAAAAGTGGGTCCCAACACCCACATAATACACCAGTGACTCTCATATCATTCTAGCAATTCAACCTAATTGCATGCAATTTTAAATGAAAGAGAGAAAGGCTCATGCCTATATATACAATCCATATACAAGTATAATCATGCTCACATGCGAGCATCATGAATATGTATAAATCCTCAGGTGTATATATAGGTGCTCTATACGATACCGTGCTCCATCAAGCCCTGGTACCACGATCCTGGGAGTACCTCAAATCAACAGCTCGAGCTCAGCTCCATAGCCATCGATGTACCTGTCCACCTGTCCCAACAGAGACAGCCCCCAACGGGGTGAGCATACCAATACACAAAATCCCATAATCATAATAATGAAATTCATAATTTACAACACAAGTAAATACTAATGAATTTAAATGATACTCCCTGGATGGCAACATCCTCATCCGGGATTCCGTGTACTGTCCCTGTTCTCACAACATCAAACTCATCAAATCTCATAAATCAGTAAATCAACGCATTGATTAACTCATCGCATGCCTAATCCTCGAA
The DNA here is from genome assembly GCA_907163345.1 of Haberlea rhodopensis. Lineage (NCBI taxonomy): Eukaryota > Viridiplantae > Streptophyta > Magnoliopsida > Lamiales > Gesneriaceae > Haberlea > Haberlea rhodopensis. Next base: position 4,917,789 of record CAJQUN010000038.1, on the reverse strand, counting down.
TATCAACATATAGTGATTACAAATTCATTAAACATGCAATTACAGATATCACAATATCTAATACTGATTTCACAACCTTGCTATCAATCACAGATAGCTCAAATGCCTTAGCATTTATTTTACCAATCCTTCATTATACTTAGACATCTCAAGTGTCTTATAATGAATACATGAGTCTACAAACCTAGACATCTCAAATGTCTTATAATGAATACACGATTCTACGAACTTAGACATCTCAAATGTCTTACGAAGAATACATGATTTTACGATCATTCCCAGGCATCTCAAATGCCCTAATATAGTCAAATAAACCCAGTACCCCATATATCATGCAAGAGTCATCCTACTCTAGTGTCACGCACGCTACAAGCGGCGATATCAAGATTTGGGTCATTCCTTGGCTATATCAACATATATATATATAATCCTCATGCGCGATTATTCAATGAAATCAATTTTCATTATGCATTCACATATGCCTTAAAATATAGAAATGCTCGTACGTCGCACGTACCTTAAATCTCCGAAGTCCGAGCCAAGCCTTGCTCGAGTTCCATGCCCCGAGGAATGATGTGCTAACACGATAAATAATTCACAATTATTTACGAACATGTAACCTATGCTCAAGCACACCCATATCCCTCACAACATTGTCAATACACGACAATTATCCTCTTAAAAAAAACCCGGGGCAGGGTACATGCAGGGAAGGAAATAAATGAGACAATATCGAAATTTGTTCAAGAATGCCCTACAAAAATCGAACCTTAATCGCACAATTTCGAACCCAAAAAAATACCATAATTCATCTAAAATGTCAATTAAGCTATCCAAGCAAGAATCAACATCCCTTGACAAAAACTCCCCATTTTTCGAATTCAACCCCCTTAAAATCGAACCCAAACAAGCCTTTAAATCCCAACTCTTAAAATTCTTCAAATTTGAACCAAAGCTTCTCAATTCGATCTCAATCAAGCATCACAATACTCTTAAAACATGCAATAATCGATCAATTGCACGAAATAATACCCCTGCCAAAAAACCCCCAAAATTCGAACCAAACCCTACCAATTTCGAAAATAATTTCGAACCATAATCACCAATTAAAGCATGGAAATGCACGAAAAAGACGAACAAGGGTTAAGGGAGATTACCCAACGAAATCGGAAGCAAAAACAAACGAAAATCGAAGAACCCTAGAAATTGGGGATCGACGCTTACCAGCCAAATCCGACTTCCACACGCGACGAAACTTCCAATTGGCAGAGGGGAAAGGAGCGCCTCGTCGAGACGAAGCCGTGGGTAGGTCGCACGCGCCGATCGGCGGCCGGACGGCGGCGGGCGCACCGCTTGAAGCGGCGGGGGTCCTGTAGCAGACGGGAATCGCGCGGGAGAGAGAGGGAGGAAAACTTTGGGGCTTAAATGAAATTCTCTTAAAATCTTGGGTTCAAATGGTATTTATAGCAAAATTACCCCGAAAAATTAATAGCCCCACAAATACATCATGATTCCTTAAAAATCATCTGTTTTCAAAAACTCTCTCTCTAACTCCAAAATCCCCTACCGGTGCTCACATAGCACCCGAGATCCCGAGACACACCAAAAACCCAACTCTTAGGTTTTTTCACCCAAATGAGAATACAATCTCAACCTCTGGATTCAACGATCCCAACTACCCAAATAAACGAGCCCAGAAGGCCCAACACCTCGATTAAATCCCAAATCGCCACGTAAAACCACTTTAGGGATTATTAACACTACGGGATTAACACCTATAATCCCTGGTCATCACAATATCCCCCACTAAAAGAATTTCGTCCTCGAAATTAGCACTGGTGTATCACGTAACACCCAGGCTACACAACAACATGAAGCCATAACCTCGATTCCTGACCATATCAGAATCGTATTAATAAACGCGAGGATACTTACCTCTCATCTAACTCTGAAACAGAGCGACATACCAAAACCAACATATCACCCAAGAGGTAAAACGTACCTCGATGCGGGTCATCCCAGAAGTCAGCCTCTCATGACTGCAAAACAACCAATACATACGACTGTAGATCGGACAGTCATCCTTCGATCTAATACTACAGTACGAACACGTCCTGAATGACATCTCAACCGTAAGAACGTTGACCTCGTGTCAATCTCTGGAGTGGAATAGACTTCCAAATCCATCATAACGTCAAAGAGCGTCAGCACAACTCAACGCTAACAGTCCAAAAGCAGTTAGTCAACTGAAACTGCAAGGATTCGAATCGCTCTTGATTCTATCGTAGATATCATCCAATGACATCTTACCAAGACTCACGATGTCTAACATACATCGTTACGAGGGAAACACTAGTACAACCACGGTGTACACATACCAAACCTGGTTTCCACTTTCAAACTTTCTCCATCGAAGGAGTAGTCGCCTCATTGCAACTTAATTTGGGCAACTCACGGCCACAAATTAAAACAAAAGACATCTCACAAGATGTCCACCTACGGATGTTCCAAGAATCACGTCCTGATCATAAATAACAACCGAGACTCCGCAGAGTTTAAAATTCTTAAGGGGCATGCAATAAACCCATTGCATCCTCAACGCTTGTGTCGTCAGCGACACTCAACCAATCCGAAATCCTGCCATCCCTTGAAAATCCTCGGATTTAACAATCCAAACTTGGGAAGGCTGTCGCATAACTCGAAGGAAAACACCAACAAGGGAAGTACCTTAACCCTCACAAGAAAATCCCTCCTCAAGGGAGTCAACTAACTTCACGATCATTCCTCATAATCATCGTGCCATGGAGATTCCCAATCTCAAGGTGTTCCATATCTCACATCAGAGATTTAACCATCCTAAAATAGCATAACTCTATGCTTAACAGAGAGGAAATCAATAACTGGCATCCGTATACTCACCGGTATACCTGCCTAAGCACTGATATCGGATGCATACTCAATGCACTCGGCTCGGGTATCTACCACATATCCCTAAGCCCCAAACACAACCGTCAATTCTGAGTCATTCCTTACTCAGTGGAGGATGATAATCGACGATTAACAATACACGGTGTGATTCCCAAAATCAACACCACTTGCACCAACTTACCGAATCTTTCAAGATTCCCAAATAGGTATAATACTACCTCCTTCCTCGCAAGGGAAGTGCCATCGAACTCGAGATCCACAAGTCTCGAACCATCGTTCGGAAAAAACTGGATACAATAACACCCATTGTATCCCAATACACGGGTTCCTTTAGATTGAGTCAATAACAACCTGATGACTCTCTTGTTGGTACTCCAACATCCTGAGCTGTCCCAGACAAGTCTCCAAGATTAAACATAAACGTATACACGTTTCAGCGAGGCACGCACAACCTCAAATGATGTGGTGACTACTAGAGTCCACCACGATCCACATCGTATCACCTTACGATTTGCCAAACTTGGTTCCAACGAGCAGTGTAACGGCTCTAGCAAGCCCATCATGGTGCTACACACACGCGGCAGACAACCAGTCGCTGCCTCTTTAGGTTTACCTCAAACCTACCAATAAGACGGACGTTTCCACATGGTATAACATACTATGGGAAGAAAACTCAATAGAGTAGTGGGTCTTTATCCAACATTCCTCAATGCCGATACACCCTGGGCACTCCAATGTCCCTATGTACTTAACATAACCTGATCCTACTCCCTTAGAACCCATCCTACACCCTCAAGGGTGGTGTGATCATGTCTACCACATGTCACATCGACAGAAAGCGAGTAATTTCCTCCATGATTACTCCTGTCGTCAAATCACATGGCCAAAAGCCATTCCAACGAGCATACCTCAAGGGTATCACCACTCGTAAAATGATCCCCCAATCGTAAGCTGCGGTACAATCACATGTACAGCGCATCCAACCATTCCTCGAGCAACCCGCTCGGTATAAGGGTCACGTCCATCGGTGTCGCACACACCATCTTGTGCTCGGTACTGGCACCCAAGGCATACCACTGAATACGTATACTCAACGCATCGATCATCGTAACGATGATGCATGTCTAATAAGACATCTCCTACACCATCGTCATCGTCATCCCGTGACGACACATGCCAACTCATGGCATCTAAAACATTGTCAACTAGTGACGATACATGTACATCAGCGTATGTCAATCCACTATCATGCTAGTAAAAATAGGCATAATAAAACATGTATATCAATGCATGCCAGCTACAATAAAGCTAATAAAATAGCAATATCTCATACCTCATCGCTAGTGATATAGCGTCATACCTGTCTCCGTCGCTCAATAATAGTGCGTAATCAGCACCCATCGCTCGAAGGCGGCAAAAATCCTGTGCTGAGTACATAGCGGCAAGATCCCTCGCTATAGAATCGACGGTATGACACCTCGTCAGATAATAAGTGGCATGAAACCTCGCTATACCCTGAGCATGAATCATCGTCCACATAGTAGCGGAAAGAGGCATCGCTATCAATACACCTGGCGGAATGAACCATCGCCAATAGATATAGCGGAATGAACCATCGCTATAAATACACCTGGCGGAATGAACCATCGCCAATAAATATAGCGGAATGAACCATCGCTATAAATAAACCTCGAATCGAGTCACTTATCAGTAGTGTATTTCAATGCTTCTCACTACTCCATATAAGAGGAATCCTTCCTCGCTTCATATGGACCTTAGCGCAAGCATTGAAATCCTCACTAGGATAACCTGGACTCGTGAAATATCAATAGTGCATTTCAATGCTTCTCACCACTCCATATAAGCGGAATCCTTCCTCGCTTCATATGGACTTTAGTGTAAGCATTGAAATCCTCACTTTATATTTCACAATATACATATGCAAAACAATGCGTATCAACATGTATCATATCATAATGCACTATCTTATGCATACCTTGATTTACCTTGTGTTAAATGACTAACCACATAATACATGTTGCCCTTGGGATGCCCGTACATATGTATAATCATCATTCCTTTTCGTATTCCTTATTTCCTGTAACCTGCAACCATCAGGGTTAACAACAATAGCCATATACGCTATGCATCAACATTCAATACATAATAAAAACGCATTATATGAATGTATGGATATGCAATGTCATGACATTCTTTTTCCTTAAATCCTTATTTCATCCTGAGCCCTTATCATTAGTACATTTTAATGCTTCTTGCTACTCCAGGAAAGCGGAATTCTTCATCGCTTCCACTGGACTTTAGCGTTGCTACTCCATGTAAGCGGAACTCTTCATCGCTTCCAATGGACTTTAGCGTTGCTACTCCATATAAGCGGGACTCTTCATCGCTTCATATGGACTTTAGCATTGCCACTCCATATAAGCGGGACTCTTCATCGCTTCATATGGACTTTAGCATAAGCCATTAAAATCCTTACTAAGATAACTTTGACTCAAGACATGCATATGCAAAAACAATGCACAATAACATATATCATAACCTCAATGCACCACTTTGCATTCATCATGTGTCAACAAGACAACGTAAAATACATGTTACCTCGGAAATATCCCTTTATCTGATTTTCTTAAAACCAGCTTCCTTGGCACATAACACACGGAGTGCCAGACATCCCCATAAATGCCATCCTATCGTGTTCCACACGATTCCTGCAACCACAATGGTTAGCAATACCACTTTTCATATCATAAGAGCACATAAACAATTTGCTATGTCATAACATTAATGCCATCATGCATAAATATGTGCTATCAATAACTTCCTAGGCCCTTAACAGCCCCAATGAGCAACCACTGCTCTGATACCACTAATGTAAGGACCCCAAGCCCTTAAACCTTGATTAGTGTATTAACCACTATGTGTGGTACATGCTTTCTATAAAATGTCAATCGGGAAGCTCTGATGATACTTAATCATTGCCTGTCAATGAAAGACTCATATGTTTGCCCTTTACCAACCCCTTGGTGCCACTTTTCACATTGTAAACTTTTATAAAAATTTGGGCAGAGTCTCCCCATAAATAGAGCTATCCCAAAAAAAAAGAGTACAACACATAACAAAATTCCCGGCCAGGGAATACATAATACTCAACAGAAAGCAGTAATACAAGTAGATTCCCAGCCAGGGAAGACACCACACATATGTCAACAAAAGTGGGTCCCAACACCCACATAATACACCAGTGACTCTCATATCATTCTAGCAATTCAACCTAATTGCATGCAATTTTAAATGAAAGAGAGAAAGGCTCATGCCTATATATACAATCCATATACAAGTATAATCATGCTCACATGCGAGCATCATGAATATGTATAAATCCTCAGGTGTATATATAGGTGCTCTATACGATACCGTGCTCCATCAAGCCCTGGTACCACGATCCTGGGAGTACCTCAAATCAACAGCTCGAGCTCAGCTCCATAGCCATCGATGTACCTGTCCACCTGTCCCAACAGAGACAGCCCCCAACGGGGTGAGCATACCAATACACAAAATCCCATAATCATAATAATGAAATTCATAATTTACAACACAAGTAAATACTAATGAATTTAAATGATACTCCCTGGATGGCAACATCCTCATCCGGGATTCCGTGTACTGTCCCTGTTCTCACAACATCAAACTCATCAAATCTCATAAATCAGTAAATCAACGCATTGATTAACTCATCGCATGCCTAATCCTCGAATATCAACATATAGTGATTACAAATTCATTAAACATGCAATTACAGATATCACAATATCTAATACTGATTTCACAACCTTGCTATCAATCACAGATAGCTCAAATGCCTTAGCATTTATTTTACCAATCCTTCATTATACTTAGACATCTCAAGTGTCTTATAATGAATACATGAGTCTACAAACCTAGACATCTCAAATGTCTTATAATGAATACACGATTCTACGAACTTAGACATCTCAAATGTCTTACGAAGAATACATGATTTTACGATCATTCCCAGGCATCTCAAATGCCCTAATATAGTCAAATAAACCCAGTACCCCATATATCATGCAAGAGTCATCCTACTCTAGTGTCACGCACGCTACAAGCGGCGATATCAAGATTTGGGTCATTCCTTGGCTATATCAACATATATATATATAATCCTCATGCGCGATTATTCAATGAAATCAATTTTCATTATGCATTCACATATGCCTTAAAATATAGAAATGCTCGTACGTCGCACGTACCTTAAATCTCCGAAGTCCGAGCCAAGCCTTGCTCGAGTTCCATGCCCCGAGGAATGATGTGCTAACACGATAAATAATTCACAATTATTTACGAACATGTAACCTATGCTCAAGCACACCCATATCCCTCACAACATTGTCAATACACGACAATTATCCTCTTAAAAAAAACCCGGGGCAGGGTACATGCAGGGAAGGAAATAAATGAGACAATATCGAAATTTGTTCAAGAATGCCCTACAAAAATCGAACCTTAATCTCACAATTTCGAACCCAAAAAAATACCATAATTCATCTAAAATGTCAATTAAGCTATCCAAGCAAGAATCAACATCCCTTGACAAAAACTCCCCATTTTTCGAATTCAACCCCCTTAAAATCGAACCCAAACAAGCCTTTAAATCCCAACTCTTAAAATTCTTCAAATTTGAACCAAAGCTTCTCAATTCGATCTCAATCAAGCATCACAATACTCTTAAAACATGCAATAATCGATCAATTGCACGAAATAATACCCCTGCCAAAAAACCCCCAAAATTCGAACCAAACCCTACCAATTTCGAAAATAATTTCGAACCATAATCACCAATTAAAGCATGGAAATGCACGAAAAAGACGAACAAGGGTTAAGGGAGATTACCCAACGAAATCGGAAGCAAAAACAAACGAAAATCGAAGAACCCTAGAAATTGGGGATCGACGCTTACCAGCCAAATCCGACTTCCACACGCGACGAAACTTCCAATTGGCAGAGGGGAAAGGAGCGCCTCGTCGAGACGAAGCCGTGGGTAGGTCGCACGCGCCGATCGGCGGCCGGACGGCGGCGGGCGCACCGGATTGAAGCGGCGGGGGTCCTGTAGCAGACGGGAATCGCGCGGGAGAGAGAGGGAGGAAAACTTTGGGGCTTAAATGAAATTCTCTTAAAATCTTGGGTTCAAATGGTATTTATAGCAAAATTACCCCGAAAAATTAATAGCCCCACAAATACATCATGATTCCTTAAAAATCATCTGTTTTCAAAAACTCTCTCTCTAACTCCAAAATCCCCTACCGGTGCTCACATAGCATTCGAGATCCCGAGACACACCAAAAACCCAACTCTTAGGTTTTTTCACCCAAATGAGAATACAATCTCAACCTCTGGATTCAACGATCCCAACTACCCAAATAAACGAGCCCAGAAGGCCCAACACCTCGATTAAATCCCAAATCGCCACGTAAAACCACTTTAGGGATTATTAACACTACGGGATTAACACCTATAATCCCTGGTCATCACAAAACATGCATCTCATCTTTATTTATTAAAGAATTTGTCAACCAAAGTTTAGCCCTACAAGAACTCTTAATCAACTTTAGAGTTTTAAACCTACTCAAATTCTTAATTATCCATCTATTTAATTAGAGTTTTAAACCTACTAAAATACTTAATTATCTAATTAATAAATATAGTTTTAACTTCAACAAATTACCTTAAGTAAGTTGGTGTCATCAAATTCTCGGGTTTTACATCCCTCCCTCCTTATTTGAAGTTTCGTCCTCGAAACTCGAGTCAACTTGGTCTTGGAAAAGGTAGGGGTATTTTTCTCGCATCATTTCTTCTATTTCCCATGTAGCTTCTCTTTCAGTATGGTTTGACCATTGGACTTTGACATATGGAATTGTCCTTCGTCTCAGAACTTGGTTCTTGTTATCCAGAATACGGATAGGGATTTCTTCGTATTTCAAAGTTTCGTCCAAGCTCCCTTGAGTTACTAGGGGTTCTGCTTCAAGTACATGGCTTGGGTCAGCAATGTATTTTCTTAGTTGTGATACATGGAAGACATTGTGAATTCTCGATAGATTTGGCGGTAGTGCTATTTTATATGCTAGCGTTCCCACCTTTTCTAGAACTTCAAATGGTCCCACATATCTTGGATTCAACTTTCCCCTTTTGTCGAATCTAATTACTCTTTTCATTGGTGAAATCTTTACGTAGACCTTTTCACCAATCTCGATATCCACTGGTCTCCTTTTCAAATCAGCCCAACTCTTCTGTCGGTCTTGGGCTGTCTTGAGCCTATCTCTGATGATGGCTATCTTGTCAGTAGTAGCTTGCACTAACTCTGGTCCGGTGATAGCTCTTTCTCCTACTTCATCCCAGTATAAGGGTGATCGGCATTTGCGCCCATAGAGTGCTTCGTATGGCGCCATCCCAATGCTACTATGATAGCTGTTATTGTAAGCGAACTCGACTAGAGGTAATAGTTCGCTCCAATTTGCAGTAAAATCCAATACACAAGCTCTTAGCATATCTTCGAGGGTTTGGATAGTCATCTCTGTCTGGCCATCGGTTTGCGGGTGATAGGCCGTGCTAAGAGTCACTTTACTTCTCATAGCTTGCTGAAAGCTTTTCCAGAAACGCGACACGAATCTAGGATCTCTGTCAGATAGGATGCTCACTGGGACTCCACGCAATCTCACTATATTGTCCATATATAGAGTTGCCAATTTGTCCAAGTTGTAGTTCATACGGACAGGTAGAAAATATGCTGACTTGGTTAGTCTATCAACAATTACCCAAATTCTGTCATGGCTCTGTTTTGATTTTGGTAGGCCTACGACGAAGTCCATGGAGATGTGATCCCATTTCCATTCAGGGATTTCCAGAGGTTGAAGAAGTCCTCCGGGTCTTTGATGCTCAGCTTTAACTTGTTGAAATACCAAGCATCGGGAGACGAATTCTGCTACGTCCTTTTTCATGGCGTTCCACCAGAAATTTCCTTCAAATCCTTGTACATCTTTGTACTCCTAGGGTGGACTGAAAATTTTGATTTGTGCGCTTCAGACATCACTTCTTGTCTTATGTTGTTCACATTTGGCACGCACAATCGTCCTTTCATACACAGAATTCCATTGCTATCGATCTCAAAGTCAGTAATTTTCTTCTCTTTGACTTGTTCTTTTAACTTTGTTAGGCTCAGATCTTGATCTTGGCTTAGTTTGATGGTCTCTCGAAGACAGGGTTGAGCTGAGACCGAAGCTAAGATCATTTTTCCTTTGCCTTTCCGTCTCAAAGCGCCTGCTACTTTGTTTGCCTTGCCGGGATGGTAACTAATGGTGAGATCGTAGTCTTTTAAGAGTTCGATCCATCGTCTCTGCCTCATGTTTAGTTCTTTTTGAGTGAACAGGTACTTAAGGCTTTGATGGTCTGTGAACACTTCGCACTTGGCGCCATACATATAGTGTCTCCAAATTTTTAAGGCGAACACCACTGCGGCTAATTCGAGGTCATGCGTAGGGTAGTTTTGCTCGTGAGGCTTGAGCTGTCTTGATGCATACGCGATTACTCTTCCTTCTTGCATGAGTACACATCCCAGTCCTTCCTTAGATGCATCACTATAAATAGTGAAACCCATGCCTTCAGTCGGTAGTACTAGTACAGGTGCAGATGAGAGCTTTTTCTTCAAAGTCTCAAAACTTTTCTCACATTCTTCACTCCAGATAAATTTTGCGTTCTTTTGTGTGAGCCTTGTAAGAGGTACTGCTATTGACGAAAATCCTTCGACAAACTTCCGGTAGTAACCAGCTAGTCCTAAGAAGCTTTGGATTTCGGTCACTGTCGTTGGCCTATGCCAATCCAAAACTGCCTCTACCTTTTTAGGATCCACTGACATGCCTTCTTTTGATATGATGTGTCCTAAGAAAGATACGCTTTCTAGCCAGAATTCACATTTATTAAATTTGACATAGAGCTCCTTCTCTCTCAATGTATGTAGAGTGAGGAGAAGATGTTGTTCGTGTTCCTCATTGCTCGACGAATAAATGAGGATATCGTCGATGAACACCACAACAAAGTTATCCAAGAATGGCTTGAATACTCGATTCACCAAGTCCATGAATACTGCTGGCGCGTTTGTCAAGCCAAATGGCATCACCGTGAATTCGTAATGCCCATACCTCGTTCTGAATGCTGTTTTCGGTATGTCATCAGCTTTTATCTTTAGTTGGTGATAGCCTGACCTTAGATCGAGCTTAGAAAAGACTTTAGCTCCTTTGAGTTGATCGAACAGGTCATCTATCCTTGGAAGAGGGTACTCGTTCTTGATTGTGATCTTATTCAGCTCTCTGTAGTCGATGCACAATCTCATGCTCCCGTCTTTCTTCTTTACAAACAACACTGGAGCTCCCCATGGGGATACACTTGGTCTGATTTGTCTCTTGTCCAATAGATCCTGTAGTTGTTCCTTGAGTTCTTTCAATTCGGCTGGAGCCATTCGGTATGGTGCCTTTGAGACTGGTGCAGCGCCTGGCACCAAGTTGATTTCAAACTCCAATTCTCGGTTTGGAACAGAACCGGGCAGTTCTTCAGGAAAGAAATCCGGAAACTCTTGCACTACCGCTATGTCTTCTATCATGGGTCCATCTTCCTCTTTTACCTCGCTTATTGTTGCTAGGTATACTTCTTCACCGTTCTTCACGGCTTTCCAAGTTTGTGCTGCCGTTAGTAGAAATTTTCGTTCCTTGGTTTTGCCTTGGTACACGATCTCTCCCTCGTCTGGAGTTCGTAGTTTAACATTCTTGTTGCGGCAGTCCACTACTCCATGGTGTTTAGATAGCCAATCCATTCCCAGTATAACATTGAAATCCACCATGTTGAGTTGAATTAGCTCAGCATTAAACCTTATTTCATAAATACTGAGATTACAATCTCGGTGTATACTATGTGCTATAAGGGTCTTATTGGCTGGTGTTGCTACATTGTATGGTTCACTAAGTAATTCAGGTTTAAAAGCTAGTTTCTTAGCAAACCTCTTAGATATAAACGAATGCGTGGCACCACAATCAAACAATGTATAAGCAGGTAATTCGTTTAATAAAATGGTACCTGCCACGACGTCGTTGGCGTCCTCTGCCTCTTCATGTGATATGGCAAAGACACGGGCATTCGGATTGTTCTCCCTTGGTTTGTTCGGAGGCCCGCCATTTCTTGCAATTGTCCCCTTTACATCAGGTTCGGGACATTCGGCAATTCGGTGGCCTATCTTCCCACATCGGAAACATGCTCCTTTTCCCTTAAGGCATTCTCCCGGATGGTTGTAGCCACAGTTTGAGCATTTTGGGTACCTATGTTGGGTTGGCCCTATCGTTGGTCCCTTTCGCTGATTGCTGGACGGGTTAGGCCTCTTGAAGTTTTGATCATTAGGGGTATGCTGACTAATGGAGGGTCGCTTGCGCTTAAATTCTTCCTCGCGACGCTTTATGTCTGCTTCAGCTCGGATGGCTGCTCCCATTAGATCTCCAAAATTTGCGGTTTCGAAAATCGCAAGGGCGGATTGGATACGACTGTTTAGTCCAATCCTGAAGCGATGTAGCTTTAGAGACTCGTCTGCCATTATGCTTGGCGCATACGTTCCCAGCGAGTTGAACTTCGCGGTGTACTCCACTACTGTCATGTCTGGCGTCTGCGTCAGGTGTTCAAATTCTCGCAGTTTCTGGTTTTGTACCGCGGTTGGAAAGTACTGTTTTAGAAACGTACTTCGGAACCTTTGCCATGTGATTGGTCCCGCTTCTACCATAAGTGGTGATACATTTTCCCACCATTTTCCAGCTTGATCAACGAGGAATGACGTGGTGACTTCCACTTTAATGTTTTCAGGCACTTCAAGTAGTCTGTGGTGGTTTTCCACTTGCTTAAGCCAGTTTTGGGCCATCTCCGGGTCTGAGTTGCCATCAAAGGTTGGAACTCTGTTCTTTCGCAGTGATTCATGGTGATACTTCACTCCCTGCGGATGTGGCGTTGGTTGCGGATGTGGCTGATTAGCAGCAGGATTAGTTAAGCCTTGAAGTGTCGTGGCCACAATGGTGGCTATTGCTGCCAAGTCCTCACGACTCAGTCACACCCTCGGGGGTTGTGGCGGTGCAGGTGGAGGATTCTGATTTCCATCCGTTCTCTCCTCATTAGAATTAGGAGGAACAGCGTAGTTGGGATTACGGTTGCTGCGAGTAGGACGTCCGGCCATTTCCTACAATACATATAGTTCTAAAATCTTTGCGCAAAGAATATAACGATAGCGGAAAGATAAAGAAGACATAATAAACAGAAATGACGATTTTATTAATCATTGAAAATGTTTATCAAAACAAAACGGAAAGGAAAATGCTGAACATCAAAATAATCCTTCAAAACAAAACTCCTAAACAAAGCTTTCTAGAAAACTACGGATCTATAACGTCTCCACTTCCTAACTCCTCTACGATATCTTCCTCCATTGGTTCTTCATCTGGGTCTTCATCCGAGTCTACCACGTCCAGGAGGTCTCGCATGTGATCATTGGCTTCCCGTAGATCACTATTGACGTTCTGGAGGTGAGTGATGATATTCCAGTATCCATTGCTTCTTATTGCCAAGCGATGGTTCGTAGCTTGTAGTGAGAGAACTCACTCCGCCATTTGCTCCAGCTGATGCCTTTGCACTACGCATTTCTCGGCAGCAGTCCGATGGAGTTCATCTAATCGAGCAACTTCTTTGTTAGCTTCCTTACTCTGCTCGTCGGCTTGATGGTGATAGTAGCCGAGTCTATGAACATCGCCATGCAGGTGGTCAACTACCTCAAGTAGTTCAGACTTAGCTTCCTTGAGCTTTTCAACTTCTTGCTCCAGGGTAAGGATCTGGACTGTCTGAGCTCGGGTTGTCATCACCTAAACCCAAATACGGAACTAATTTAGTCAAATGGAATACTTGACAAAATCATAGAAATCAAGTATCAAAAGTAAGAGATCGAAATTTCGAATTCTGGAAAGAAAAAATTTTTTTTTTTTGGGTTCATAATCGAAAATTAGGGTTTCGAAATTATCCCTAATCGAAGCTTGGAATCCAAAATTGACAGAGGGCTATCAATCGTCTTGCTTGGAGGATCTGCCGAAAATTTTTAATTTCGAAAATACGCAGATAAGATCCAAAAATCGAAGGATGAACATATTTTTGGGGTTAGGGTTCTTGACTGGTACTGGTTCGATTGAAATTTCCCGTCGACCAGTGGTTGAGAGTGACGGTGTTCATGGGGTTTTTACTCCAGAGGTCAAGCTCGTCGTTTGTATATGTCGGATTAATCGAACGGCGTTCAGCGGTGGCGGATCGGAAAAATAAGGACGTTAGGGTTTCAGAAATTTTGAACAAGAAATTGATCGGGCAAACGTAGTCCGATCGACCTGAAATTTTTACAGTAGGGTCGACTAGAAGAGACGGTTCGATTGGTATTCTCGTCGACGGCTATCGTGGCGGCAGGCGGCGGCGACGACTTGAAGCTAGGGTTTCGAATTTTCTGATTTTTGAATTTCCGAAATTCTTTTAAAATTCTATTTTTTTTTTCGAAATAATTAAAAAAAACAGACACTAAAAATTTTTAAAAGTCGAAAAATTAATATTCACGTGATCAATCAGATTGGACTTCTGATTATCGTAATTATCGTGAATCGATCTTTTCCCAGCGGGATTATGGAACCTGGCTAGCTCTGATACCACTAAAATGTCACGCCCCGAGACCGGGGTCAATAACACCGGGATTGATTTCCATAAACATCTTGAAATCAATAAGCCTCGTAATATCGTAATAAACAAAACCAGTCTATATTCCATAAATAAAGAAATCATTGTCTTTACAACTGAATTAAAAACGCGTAATCAAACTCTAACAGTCTTAAATAATAAAATCGTACTTAAATAAAGTCTTGGGATCTTAATTCTTAGAAATACGCAGCGGATATATCACCAACCCCAAAATTGGTGATCTTCTTCGGCTTCAACTTCTTCCTCAGCTTTATCTGGGGATGTAGAGTAAGGGGTGAGTGTTTTGGAAAACACTCAGCAAGTGGGGGACAATCGATATGATATCATAATAGATATTTCATAATTTTCAAAATTGAAACGAATATATATAACAAAGCCCACTTACCGCGATTGTAGACGTGTTTGAGTGAACTAGGGTATGACAACGACGGATTCCTTCCTCCTAATATGAACAGTAATTGCACACCTTTACTGTGTGTGCACTGTGTGTTTTACGAAGGCTTAATGCTTGCAACTTTCGAAACTTGTTGCTGGAAACAGTGTGTGTACTGTGAGTATTTTTTTTGAAGGCTTTGGACTGATTTTTCGAAGGCTTGAGGACTGATTTTCTAAGGCTGAATAAATTCGAAAGTTGAGTAGGAAGCTCTGAAAGAATTTCGAATATTTAGGCTTGAATTTCAAGAGATGGGTTGCTGATTTTCTCACGAAATTCTATACGGAAAGTACTGATTTTTCTCTGAATTTTTATATGGCTAAATCGTATATTTATAAGGTTTGAAAAATCCAAATTTATGGTGATAAGTTTTCAAGAGTTTTGAAGGTGCAAATCTAAAGATTTTTGATGGCTAAGGTATTAAGAGGATGTGGTTTAAACATGCATCTCATCTTTATTTATTAAAGAATTTGTCAACCAAAGTTTATCCCTACAAGAACTCTTAATCAACTTTAGAGTTTTAAACCTACTCAAATTCTTAATTATCCATCTATTTAATTAGAGTTTTAAACCTATTAAAATACTTAATTATCTAATTAATAAATAGAGTTTTAACCAACCGGTTCAACTGAACCGGACCGAAGCGGTCTAAACTGACTCATCTTTTTTATAAAAAAAAAATCGTTCTTCTTTGGCTATCCAGGACTGGTTTCCCACTTTTTGACCATTCCGGACACAACAATAGCATCTATTTCTGCTAAAAAATTACCAACAATGTCGAATAGATGGATCAAGAAGCATTCACGAGTGGTTCAATGAGATGAACCATGTTATCAAATGCAAAGTTCGAGGTGGAGAAATTTGACGTCAGCAACTTTGGCATGTGGCAGTGTGAGGTATTAGATCTCTTATTCCGCGAGGGATCTCATATAACCTTGGAGTCCAAGCCCAATGATATGTCACCTGAGGATTGGAAATTGTCAACAATGGAGGTATACATCTTCAAGTTGAACTTGCACACCGAAGTGGTTTGCCTATATGAAGCCCTCAATCCATCATCTGAAAATCATCCTTCATCTGTATATCTTCCAATATATAAGCTTTTAAACTTCTGTATCTGTATATGTGAGTTGTGTGGTAAGTTTGTAATTCTCGTCTGAAAATATCATTAAATTGTGTTTGACTTCCGTGAACGTAGGCACCGTGAATGTAGGCAATTATCGAACCACGTAAATATTTGTGTCCTTGTGTATGTATGATGTTTACACTTCATTGGGTATTCTGGCACAACACTGCTTGCTTGTTTACTGTCTGTAAATGTGTTAGATATGTTCTAACATTAGCTCCATAATGAACCGTTTTACCTCTTGTTTTGTGTTTATGGCCTAACAGATTATCGGCTTGGGTTGTGACCTGATACTGGTTTGCAAAGAGTCGGATTGGAAAGAGGAACATGTATTCTCAACTAACGTGATTAATCATTTTTGCAAAACGAGGAAGCACACAAAGGCGCTGCTACCAAATGACAGCCAGCTTCGTGATTTCTGCTCCAAAATGACATGCCATTATCTATCATTTATCATTTAGCAGAACAAAATGTGAGATCTGACAGTCTATCCTTGAGTTTCTGATGTTTTTGGAGTGTTCGCCATAGCTTCAATGCGTGAATCGTATTTTTGTTGATTTCAGAAATTCTCTTTGAATGATGCTCATCTTCTGCATCATCCATAGATTATGAATTATGGATGAGGCTTGGAAGCTGAAATTTGGATATATTGTCGTTTTTGGTGCATGCTTTCTATTGGTGATCTAGTGAGAAAAACCACGGTGGTAAGTTGCGGTGGAGATTGCCTGGTACCTCAAATTTCAAGAGATGACAGCAACTAAATCATATCCTGGAAAGAAGAATTCTGTGATGTGATGGAGGAGAACCTGGGAAAGCATTCCCCCTGAATTCTCACCCTTAGGTCCTCTCAATGTTTGTACTAACTCATTCTAAAGGTTCAGATATTGCTTCTAGAATTCTAGTGAGAATGTTACTATCTCTGGTAGTGTACAATTGGCTCTATGCTATTAGAACCACCCTATAGTTTTTTCTGTAGAGAAGGTTTTCCGTATAGGAGGTAACCAGATATTGAGATAAGCATATTGTTTTTTCTAGTATTCATTCTTTTGTCTATGTATTGCGATGCAAAAGGAGGACAAATGGAGGTGGAATGTGGGGGTGCCAATGTGATGCTATCCAAACTACTGAAGAATCCCATTCCATGTGACATTTTTATTCCTCCATTATCAGGCAGATCACTTGGCATTTTCCCAATTTCCATTCCACCCTTATTAGGTATTGGTCCTGATGATTTCCTAGCTCCCGAGACTCTTTCATAGAATTCCAACAATTTCTCCTGCTCCTCAAAAGCCCGCAGGAACGGAGTTAAAACTCGTGTGGGCCTCTGCAGGAGTTCAAAATCTCCCAGGTCATTTCCAGCAAGTATAACAAAGTTTATTCAAATTAAATACATGGGCTCTAGTTGACTTTTGGTCTAGAATTCCATTGATTCTTATTATTTGATTGTCATTCTGGGGACGGATATCTTAAAGTATGTGAGTGTGATAAAGGGAGGATTTGGGAATTGTATACCTATTCTATGCATGAATGCACCAGATGCCCTTCACGTAGCTCAGTATTTTTATGTTACAAATTACTGAACTTGCATTCTTGTGCATCTTTTCTCTTACAATATCTTTTTGATGTAATATATATACTGCAAACAGATGCTGACCATCAATTCATGGTAAAAGGACGTTGATTCATTTTTGGCTGCTGATTTTGAACTAAGAACTTTCGAACCTCACCGGAGGTTAGAAATGAAAATGACAGCATAAACTATGACAACTAAATCAATTGTGATGAGTGAAGGTATACGCTTCTCAGCATAGATATTTGTTGACCATCAATTTTTTTCATTATGAGCCACTGTTTTAATTTTAATAGTTGGATTCCAGTGACTCACATGATCTAATTTCTATGCCAGAAGAGGTTCCACTTCCCTCCATCTGGACTTCAGGAAAGGTGGGGTAGTCTTGACTACATATTTGCATTGATGTAGCAATCTTATCAAGATATATGTTACTTACGTCAAGTTATGTGTTACTTACGTTCTACAGGTGGTTCACATGCAATATTTCAACCTCGACACTTCCCCCATTTTGCACATAGTGAATTCAGACTAGATTTTAGTCATAGATACATTTTCACTACTGGTATCCTGATTTGTCACCACTAAGGCATTTTCAATGATATGGAGTTTATATATTAAAAGTAATTAACCAATAACTAAATAATAATAAATGTGCTCAGTACTCAATAGGGTAATCTGCATCCTCACCTTGCATTACGATTATGCGTCAACTGCTCCTTTAATAGATATCAACTGCATTGAGTTTTGCCTTGAATGTTTTGTTTGGCCAAAAGGAGTTTGATACAGCATAGTAGAGCAGTATCTGCATCCTCACTCTTCATGAGCTCTCCTGCAACTTCAGCTGGTGTCACTTTCACTATTGTCAAAAGCTCCTCAATCGCAACAAATTGTTTGTGCTCCTTTATTTTCAGATAATTGGCTGCAAGTATCTTGAAACCATTGAATGTGCAGTAGGACATCTCCATCTGCACGTCCATGCGACCGGGTCTCAGCAGGGCTGAGTCTAATCTATCCCTGTGATTCGTCGTGAAGACTATGATTCTCTCATCTCCACAGCTCGACCACAAGCCATCAATAAAGTTAAGTAGTCCCGACAATGTTATCTGGCAACATGAACAGAACCCTTTTTGTTAATGTCTAAACACAGTCTCAATGACTCTGATATTCTGGAACAGAACTAGGAATTTGATTTGAAGGAAGCAAGAATATAAAAAAATTACTTGGGGAAAGGGTTGGGAGTTGTATTTATGAAGTTATGCATGAAATTTTTGTTATGTTTAGTCGACATGTCTTCACTAGGTGTTTTTAGCGTGTTTACATACCTTGTCATCCTCAGCTGCTGCATTATCAGTCTCTCTGTTGTGCAATCCGACATTGCAGTCAATATCCTCTATCACAAGTATAGACCGATTGGCCGTTCCAATCAACAGCCTTCTCAAATCTGAATTGCACTGTACTTCTCTCAAATCCAAATCATAGACATCAAACTTGAGATAATTAGCCATGGCTGCCACCAAACTCGACTTTCCTGTTCCTGGTGGACCATAAAACAAGTACCCTCTTTTCCAAGCCTTCCCAACTCTCCTATGATAATCCTTCCCCTTTACAAATCTATCCAGATCCGCAATCATCTCCTTCTTCACATCAGAATCCATTGCCATTGTATCAAATGTTGCAGGATGGTTCAAGACAACCGAGCTCCAATAATCCGTGCCATTGTAATCAACGGTATGTAGCCTAACTGTCTTTATTTCTTCCCTGATCTCCTTTGCGTTCCTCAATATGTATGGCAAATAAACTTTCAACACAGTATCTTTAAATTTCTTGTGAAAACTCAATTCGAAGTACCGTAGTTCAGTTTTCTGACTGCCATTTTTATTCCCTTGAGTTGCTTGTTTGATGGCAGATGACTGCAAGATCCATTGTAACTTAACCCCATCATGGAAATCAATGACTTCTTGGTTTATATCAACTGTTACGGACAATTCCTCCTGTTTCAGGGGTTTATTCACCTTGATTCTTTGTGTGGAGGGGGAGATTTTGGTGCCTAAATACACATTAGCTGCCTCAAACATGTGATTTGAAGTCAGGCCCTCGAATTCTTCTATAACAACAGTGAGTTTGTTGGAGAATTTTTTTATGGAGGAAGCGAGATATGTGTGAATCTGAGGAGGAACAAGGTCGTCGACGACGGATTTTAGGAGAATTATGGAGGCAACGACAGATGCCGCTGCTGTTAAAATCTTGTTGGGAGAGGGCAGAGATTCGTATGAAAACTGCATCCTTGTTCTTCGTTGCTTGTTAACCGCACCTTTTAGTGTGCATTTTTCTATGTTTGACCGCGGTTTCTTGAGATTCAAGGTTCTTGGATTGTACTAGAATTCTTGCCTCAATTGCGATTAACAAGCAATGGCGGCGGGGTAAATTGTGGCTTTTGTGGGGAAAATTGTATTTATTTTTACGAATTCGGCCTTTTAATTCGAGCCCACGTCTGGCCGTACTTGCTTAGGTATTTGTAATTGCTTATGAAAATTGCTTATCTGCTTTTCAGATAAAAAAATAGTTTTTGGGTGTTTTATTTGTTTACTTCTGTTATTGCTTCTCTAAAAATAAGTAGAAAAAAGCAGAAGCAGATAAACATGTCATGTCATGCTTTTGATTGTTTTAAGTTATTTTGTGGCAATTTCGTAATTAATTTAAGTTTATTAAGCTGCTTTTTTATTTAAATAATAAATACTCAATGTTTTTGCTTAAAATTTTAAGCAAAAGCAACATAGAAGTGTTTTGAATAAACAATCGCAAACACACCCTTAGTCTCTTTGTAACCTACAGCACTCTCCTTTTTGTGTTTTAGTTGTTGTCACGGTTCAGATAATGGTTATAATTATGGGAAAATCCAATCGAGAGTATTATAAATTACTTATAATAAAAAAAATTCTTGCTTTTCTGTATTTATAGGTTAGAAACCAACTTGAAGATCATTTCGGATCTACATGATACAGGATGTGTTTGCCTGGGAAATTTCATTTGAAAGCTCAACTTCTTGTTTTTGCCCCAAAAATATTAGATAATTTTTTCCCAACTTTCTTCGAACAATCACCCATTTTCCTTATAACGTCAAAAACTTTATTTTCTTTTTATCATATCAAATTTCAAATCTTATAATCAGACACAAAATCAAAAAAAAGTCCAAAAACTTGTACTCTGATTTTTAAATTAAATGGTTTATAGTTGGATATATGTTCAAAATTAAGGCTTTAAATTTCTTATTAATGTCAAACGAGTTTCAAACAGCGATATCATCCCTAAGAACCCAGTAAATGACACAATCCTAACGGCGTGAAGATAAGTTACATTTCAGGGTAATAGATACACAATTACAACAAAATTGTACAATGTATCAAGGGTCATATCGAGATCAAGAAGATACTGATAGAACGTACATCAACGGAGTGGGTAGTCACAGTTCCAATATCCCATTCTTCCACATAGTTGATCCAAAATTCGACAGGTCGCCAGTGGTGATGCGGCAGTTGCTTTCTTTCTGCGGCCAAAAAAGCTTATATGTGTTCTTCCTCTGAAGACCACATCTTACATTTCTGTGGAAACATGATAAAATGGCCACCTTTTTATCATAAACTTGTGTGCAAAAGGAGAGCACAAGTATTCAGTTCAACTTCTTTTGCCCAAACTTAACATATTATTATTCAGAACCATGCACTTCAGTTCATTTCGTGATAGTGGACCTGATAATCAACTTCGAAAGGCATTGAATATCAAAATGAAATATGCAGCGACAATGTGATACTTTTGGACTGACATAGCCTTAACTACAAGAGTGAGAGGAGAATGAGTTTTCAGCACCTAAAAGGTGTCATGGTTCGATAAGCACGAACAATGTGATGGTGGGAATGGATCCAAGGCATGCACATGTATCTCCAAGGAAACTGTTTTACAAGTGAATTATCTCGATTAATTATACATGACATGAAGAATGTGTCAAGTTTACCAATAAGACCCAATTCACTTTTTGAATTTAAACAGTTAACCATGAAGATGAGCTTGCCGCATCATCAACTGTCCTAATTACACAAGGGGCAAAAGAACCAAAATGAGCAGAACCATAGCCATTTTTCATATTTGAGGTCGAGCTCAAATTTTTTAACTGATTTGAAGCTCAAAAGATGATCTGTTCTGAGCTCAAGCTCAACTTAACATTTGAATTCGAGCTCGATTCATTTGGTCACTTAATTATCAAGCGATCTCGCTATGTAGTGTAATTTTTAGTACATTTATAGCTCACGAGCTATCCAACAAAATAATTTCGGTTCGAATTCGGTTTAAACAGATATTCGAATATGTTTGACGTCAATTCGAGTTCTATAATTTCGAATACTCAGAAAAGCTCGCAAGCCGACTAAATTATTTGCACCTTACATTAGTGATCTGTTTGCAATACCTGAAGATCTAAGGTTTAGAAAGAAAATGGTATCTGCAAGTATGTCTAGGAAAAATTGAGTACAAAACATGAATTACTGCGAAGTACCTGGCATTGCATTTGCGATTTGGCATTGGAGCATCTTTTTGGCATTGTTTCAATCTGAATTTGATGAGTTTACGGTTCTCCCACCATTTTCAAATTCGTGTTCATTTTTTACTCTCTGGACATAATTACTTACTATCTGTTGGTCCAACTCATAGTAGTGCTCCATTTTCTTCAATGGTTTCATATCCAGGTCAATGAAAGATGCCTAAAAGATTTCAAGGTCGATTAGCAATGATAGTATCATCAATTGTAAGAATATAAACTGCTGATAAAATCAATTCTCCATTATCTTTTAGCACCATGATTAATTTCTTGAGAAGATAGCCAGAGGTGAAGGTCTTTCCCATGAAACCTAAGCATACTACAATAATATCAAACGCAGTGCCACGTGACTCCAGCAACGAATACAGGGAAAAAATACAAAATCAGTGTTATTTTCTTGCACTATATTCCACATTTTATGAGATAAAAACCTTCGTTGAAAAAGAAAAACGAAAGATCTTTTGTGAACCCTATACCTAACTATTAAGTCCAACCAACATGACCACAGTACATAATACCGATGCTAGCTGCAAAAAATCATCTCCAGAAAGGGGGAAAAAATATTAACGTCAATGCTTCTAAATTACAATGTCAGAAACCTTAATTGACGCTAAAACCAGCAATTTTTTATCTAGAAGTTAAGAGGACAGCTATCAATAATTTTTTACCTTGTAATGAAAACATTGATCGGTTGAATCCAGATAGACCACATTATATGATGATCCCTGGTCCATATTACTTCTAGATCTAAAACTAATCATCATACTTAGGTCCTTGGCAGTAGCAGATATCAAGTAATCTCTCACAATTTTTAAGCTTTCATGCATTGGCATTGAATGCAGGGATGAATACTTCCCTGAAAATACTTTTTCACCTTTTTCCCGACAGACCCCACAAGGCTGAGAAATAATGTCATAGTATGCATGAATGGCTCCTTCAATATCAATAGCATCAAGCTTCTGTACTTCAAGCAATTGATTCAGCAAACCAGAGTCGAAAACAGCCTCAGCTACAAGTTCCAGAAAATAATTTGTATGCATCCCATCTTTCGCAAGAATGACATGTTTGAGGGCATCATCAAATGCTTGGTCAGAAGTGCAACTGGTACTGTCGGTGACATCTAGGCCTCCAAAAACAATTGCGCCATTAAGGAAAACCCGGAAATTATTCTGAGGGGTAAGGAAGAGGGACTTAATTGCTTTTTGTACTCTATCCTTGGATCCCGAATATAAATCTAGTGGGTTATATTTGCTTATTTGTGATACCTGGACAGATCCATTCGCAGAATCCATCAGTAACACAAAAGAAAACTAGTGCAAGTACAGGTATAGATCTAAGATTATAGGGTAGGGCCATCATCAACCAAAAAAAATTAATATGGAGTTGAAGCAAAGCAATGGTAAATCTATAAAAAAAACTCATATCCCAGGCAGTTTGGGGAAGAGGCAGTTTGGGGAAGGGGGGTCGTTGTTCAGATCCGTGTGTTACCTTTCCTTGATGTAGTCTCAGAACTTGGTGCATTTGAAAACGAGCAATTCTCCTTTTGACAGCATTCTCTTCGGCAATAAATTGTGAAGTAGGAAGAAATCCACATTTGGGCTGCATTTTCAGAAGAGAAGAAATGAAAGATGTTATAATTCCATAGATGTGTTTAAGAAGGAATTGCCTAAGCATTGTTGGCCCCTCCCAGCTATTGTCTATTTAAAGAAGAAAAGTATTTCGACTCTATATCTGTGCAAATAATTCCCCTAAATTACCAAATACCAATCCAAATATCAAATCAACGTTTTCAAACACAATAATTACCTACTCCCTCTTTTCCTTTATAATCTTTTTCAAGCAATCATTATATAACATCCACGTGTCAAATCAAATATCAAACATATTATCCAAATATCATTTCAAAATTTTCCTCTTCCACTTCTTTCATTTTTCTCAAATATCTTGAGATGAGAGAAGTTAGAGGCCAATGAAAAATAATTTATATCTCTGACACAATATGTATAAACATGTAAAGGAACATAGCAATGTAACATATATGACATCAGAAGTACCTTTATCTCCACAGAGATGCAAAAATCCTCCTTGACCATACCTGAGACTGAAGATTAGACCATGATTAGGGAATTGTTTATCCAACATGAAACACTAATTTAATATGGAAGACAAGTAAACACATCCATAGCCTCGTGATTTTTTTCTTGATCATAAAAAATTCAATTAAAGCGAGAAGATTTCACAGATAAGATGGATCACATGTAATTAAACTACCTCAACTATATAATCATATGAAATTATGTACATTTAGGTCCATCTAAGCCAAGTACCGAGCATTCCATTTAACATGCAGTTGAGAAGCTTATCTGCATCTTCAGTAACAGGAGGATCTATCTTGAGGCAGTGCACACACCTGCCCCTAGTGACTTGCTAATTTGAGTGTGTATTAAGACTTTCAATGTAAAAAATACTATAATTCACGTGTTTCTCACACTGGGTTTATATTTATAACCTATTTCTTTCTTCTTTTTTTTATAATCTCATAATGGCTACTTGGATGATTTTTTTTAAATTAAACCCTCCCATATGTTAAACTCACATCAAACATTAAAAAAAAATGCAAACAGATAACATGAAGATTTTCTTTACATGCTGAAATAGAATTTATAAGGAAAGTACATTTTTACTCTCTAAACAGTAAGCTAGACATATTTCAAACTCCAACACCCACAAAACAATATTCTTTAAAGGTAAAATATAGCCACATCCACAGGGAGAAAACCTTTTATGGATCATGGGCACAATTTGAGGATGCCGTCAAATTGAACAGTAGATGGAAGAGAAAAATCTCCAATAGAGCAATCATAACTATACTTAGTCCATTGATGTTAAAGAATATCTGAAAAGACTCCATGGTTTCAGCAAAGAATAGATTTGACAATGATAAGATATAAATGAATATATGTAGACACAACCTAAATTAAGGAGAGCACAAGCAACAATGCATTTTTTACAAGAATGCTAGAAGGAAGCTGGTACCAAGAGGAAATACTGAATGGTCAGCAATAAGAAGAACCGAGTCACACAGGGTATTGACTGTGGCATCATCAACACGCCAAGAAGGACGAGAACGAAGAACTCTCTTTTCAACTGCCTCCAAAAATTCTCTTGATACAAGAACGCGGATCTGCCAAAAGCCATTACAAGATCCAATATATTAGTTGCAGAGGCAATAATGAAATAATCAGCTTACATATCGTGTCAAGTCGACAGCAGTTTTTTTCTTCAATTTACTGATTTCATCAGCAAAGGACATATGGCATTAATAACTAGTCTATAACTTACTCAAACAACATGTATGAAGCGACGTGGAATTGTACCCTCATATCCAAAAATGGACGAATAATGGTAAAATAGGTGTGTACTGAAGGATAGCAATTAATAGATGAAATTAGAATAAAATTGAAGGTCAGATACAAGAGCAATAAAAGTTTCCTTCAGAATTGACATAGCAACAACTTACCCCGGCATCAACATGCTCAGAACCTAACAAAGGACACATTACTTGTTGCACATACAGTTGCTCTACAATTTCCCTTGTAGGGGCCGAGGCAATGCCTGCCACTTCTCCCCACAGGACGTATTCATGCTTGGTTAGAGCTGCATGACCATTCTCATATTCGGATCCATTCCTTGAGACCTTTTGTATCCTTAAAACCTTTCCAATCTAGAGAGATAATAAAAATATATTACTGAGACATCCGTGGAACTAAAATTATATATCTCTACCATCAAAATTGTATTTCAAGGTTCTCCTAATATTCTTAACACAAATATTTTGATTGATACAACCCAAAATTTCAAAGCAAATAAATGAAAACAAATCAGTGTCTGTTATTAGCAAGAAAACAAAGGATATTGTCTCAGGCCTCCCATCCGCTACTATTAATTACACAGTACAAACAGTTTATACAGCAGCTTGCATGGCCAGCAAAGATGGTCTTTAAGACATCGAGAAATTTTCAATTGATTATTTATTTGGGAAATTCCAATAACGACATAGTAAAGGTGAAAACATGTATATATGTCATCAGAATCAAAGCAAATTAAACAAAATCAAAGAAGAAAAAACAAAAGAAAAGAAAAACGTACAAATTTAGGAGAGTTTCCACAGTATGCAAGAACCAAATTGACAGCTCCTTCAGCTCTATAAGTCCATTCCACCGCGTCCTTTGCCTGCAGAACCATCTCCATCAGCTGCAGACAACACACAAGTACGCCATTTTTGTTAAATTTCCAACCACCAAAATGCACAACAAACTAAACACGGAATTAACAGTGTGTATACAATTTAGAGTCTACGTTTACTGGGTTTTACCTCAATCAAATTTGGGGATTAATGACCGGAGATTGTAGGGCTTAAACTTCGAGAGAGTGGCGTGTTTAGTTGACTAGTGAGGTACTGAGGTTACTAGCCCATAACACTTCTATTCCCAATGCCCTTTTATACTTTTATATTTTCTTTATGGTTTTTTTTTAAAATTTATTTTGCTTAAAGTTTTATTTATTTATTTTTTTAATTTAGGAACAAGAATAATTATTTTGCTTAAAGTTGAATTTGCTTTTTTTCCTTTTTCTTTTTTGGAATATTTGATTTTTTATTGAAAAATAATATAAGTATCAAATTCTATTCCAATATTCTCCACAAGCCCTTATATTAGAATCGATCTTTATTGAGTCAATTTACAATATTTCAATAAACTATAATTAATTTAATTTAATTTGAAAAGCTAATTTTTTTTTATATTCAGATTGAAATTTAATCAAACATGAAGTAATGGTTTAGCCTAGTTATAATACTACCTATTCAATTTGGTCCAGTGAGTAAAATTATTCAATTATTTTTAATTATTCATAATTCTGCTCAATGAAAAATAATAAAGTTGATGGGTCATGTCTCGATTCTAAATAAATAAGTCTTTCAAATCTTAAATGAACATTTAAATAATCTAATCCCCCAACTTAGAGGAGAATATAAGCTTACTTTTAAAATTTTGATCACATTATATTAACGAGAAGTACAATACAAAGTCAACCAAACAACACGAGAAACTACAAGCAAAAGACAACAAAAAATATAATGTCAAGCATAAGTAATTACAGAGACCCACTGACTAATATACGAGATGCAAGGTGTGATTGAAAAATGAATAATAACATAAGTACAATAACCTGACACATCTCTAGAGTTAAAGCAGATCCTCTCAAACCATGCATTCTAGAGTGTGGTCAAAACTCGAAATAGGGAAACTGTCTTCCAAATCAGAAGGAACATGATAATTACTTTGTTAGAGTATTCCCTTCTAAGTGATCCATCATCATTCCAATCGAGTTGCACTTAAGTTGAAGCATCATAGATTTTTCAACAAAGTTGTATTCATGCCTAAATAAAATAATTGTAATTTAAAATAAGATGAACTGCTCATTTTAATTGAATATATTATATTTGTGCCCCTCATATATGACACGTTTACCCTTAATAAAAATTCTATAAGTTTATTATATCCCTGAATCACAAGGCTAGGTTCGCCCTCGCATAGCTTCATATGGTCGCAAAATGTTAACTTTTTAATGGACTTTGACACACTGGATTGTGGTTTAGATTATTATCCTAATTATTATTTTACATGTGAACAAGAAGTAACTTTGACAAAGCCAATGAGAATGTAACACCGCACCCGTTCAAGTCATTGTGAAATTTAGACTCTCGAATTTTTTTTTGGGAATTTATGAATAAGAGAAGAAATTTTGAATTATATCGGATAAGACATTTTGAACATTGATCCAATAATATGGATAGTATTCGCAAAAAGGTAGAAGAGAATGTGGTAATCATTAATGTTTTCAAAAAGACGATTCAACATATGCATTGTATGACTTTCAAAATTTTTTGATACGATTTCAAGAAAAAGGAAAAAAAAAAAGAGACGAAGAAATTTAAACCCCAACTAAAAACAACCAAGATAACCTGAATTTTACCACCTCACTATCATTAATTCAGTTATTACAATAAAAAAAATTAAATGGTGTACTACGAAAAATTTGACACCACCACCAAAAAAACATATACAAATTAAGAATGTTGTATGTGATGGAATACTGGGCATCCAAGATGAATCATGTCCAGAAGATGAGTGTGACAGATATGTGTATACTCTGTTGGATGTGTGGTAAGATCAAAATAGATAAAATAAGAAATGAAGACATTCGAGCTGAAGTAGGTGTGACTAGTATAGAAGATATAAGAAAGTCGTTTACGCTGGTTTGGTAATGTTTGATGTAGGCCAGTAATGCACCTGTTCTTCTGTTTATTCCATGGATTTCGGCCATTTCATGAGAACAAGGGGACGATCGAAGAAGACATGTCTCAAAGTTATGTATAAAGATTTGGAATCTAAAGAGAACAACGATGATATTTTAACAGAAAGAAGCACTTGAAAAAGACTGTCGTATGTGCACTACTCAACTTGCTTTCTTCTATGGTTCTTATAGCCTATCATAATCCATTATGATCTTAGCTCTCATTGTATTGGTCTCGCGTGACTCTCTATGAATTTCTGTATAATTGAGGGATACAAATAATACAACATCAAGTTCAGACATTATATTTTGCATATTTACCATTCTTCTGTTTACACACACACACGAAACATCAATTAAACAATGATATTTACACATTAGGACGATAGATGGATAGTTATGGAGATTTAGATAGCAATTTAAGGAATCGATAATGATTCCATTGAAACACTTTTACAGAGGGGAAACAAAAAAGAATGTTCCAACATAAGCCCACGATGTCAAGGTAATTATGGCTTAATTTAGTGCGTAGTTAAAGGTGACACAAATAGATTAGTTTTGCACCCAATATTGCAAAAGAGAAAAGTCACTTTTGTAATTATTAGAGTGATAAACTATCATTGGCTAATTATATATGCATAAAGCAACATGTGTTTTCTTGAAAGCCACTAATCCTGGATTTCTCGCGGGCCGTCAATATAATCATTCAAATTTCAAACCATCGTGTTGAGTTGGAAGTGCAAAGTGAAATTATAATGGGAACCATCAACAGGACAAAATGCATGATGTTTATTAAACAATATATGATAATAATATGGATATTAGTTACTATGTGAATAACCCGTCCTCCTCAGATTAGTCAACATTTATATGTTTCGACGCAACATTCTTAATTGTTGGTATAAAAAATAAAGCAGTTGATTCAGTAGCATCGGCTGCAATAAAGGCCCGTTGCCATTGTGTTAATATCACCCATTAATACATCACCAACATTCTGTTTTTTTAGAGCTTCACTTTTTTTTATCAAGTATAATTACATCCACAACTATAAGGCATTACAAGATCATTACATTGATAATACAAGTCAACATCAACTAAAATACAACATTGTCATCAAAACAAAGTACAACCAAATACAACTAACAAAAATAAATAAACATATACCCACACAATGATGGGATTTAAACCCGTGAACTCTTAAAAAGTGAGGATCATGGTTACACCCCTTGCCACTAGGCCAAGGGCTCCTCGGCTGGAGCTTCACTCTTCATATATTGGCTTCGTGATATCTTATCCACTATAGAAATATTTCGTTTTGCCTTCATAAAGACCAAAAGATGCAAGCAAAATTATGTATTATGATATTGTCAGAGTAATTTTAATGAAAAATGCAAGCAAAATTAAGCATATCCGAGTAACATGATTGTTCTATAAATAGCAGTGCCCTTAAATTAATTGTCCATTTGGATGCTTCGTGTTTAAATGGGTGTATTTGTATCTGAAGAAAGATTGTCATGCCAAAAACATAAAAAGGCGTAGATCCGAGTAATAAAATTAGTGAAATTAATGTAGCCTTCAAATCTCAGACAACAGTAAAATTAGACATTTACAGATATTCAGTGGCGGCACTAAAACTTGCACTTCTCTTACAGTAATTATTATGTCATTTTTAACAAGTGATAATTCCCATAGTTTTCAAATTGATTCGGTTTTTTGATCCAGTGTTTGTCGATGAAAGCCTCAACAGTACGCCGGAACTCTTCGCTGCTCAGAGTGTCCATCCCTGACTCTTCGAAAGACTCTGTCTCAGAATTCTCCTTTCTCTGGTATTTCTCCGACTCCGATCTTCGGAGCTCCAGCCTCGGCCTCACCGCGATCTCTCGCTTCAGTTTGTCCGATTGCGTCCTCTGAAACCTCCGTATTTGTCTCGTGGCCTTTTCGATCGCAGTCGCCACCTCATCGCATTGGGTAATCGCCTTAATTTGCTCCGTGCATACTACAATTTGCTTCTCATCATCGCCAGGGCCGTCTTCCTCCGCCGATAGGTCCATATTTCCCGTCGTCGGAGTATGCGGAGGCGGAGGAGGCTCTCGCTGATGAACCGCCTCGCTGTGTTTCACGTAATCATCGTACATATCATTGCCGCCTCCGGAGAGACTCAACGCTTCGTTTTGCCGACAAATCACAAACAACGAAACGATAATGATATTCCCAATTATGAAAACAACGTGGTGATTGAACACATACGTTGAAAACTCAACAAAATACCCGCCTGCAACTTTCATAACCGCCGGAAGACGGGCAGAGGACCACGAAATCAGCCCCAAAACCACCAATAGTTCAAAAATCTGCCACACCTTCACGATTTTGCGAAAGTTGTTGAATCTGGCGACTGCCTTTTCCTTCTCAAACCTGACATTATCAAACACTGTTGATTCCATATTCAAATTTCGAACAGGCGATTCTCGATCATCCAGCAACACAGGGCAAATCTTCACCGGGAAAGAATAATTGAGGGGAGAAACGAAAGGAAGTGGAAATGGACAGGCATGTAGATTGTGAATACAGAGAGATTCTATACATGAACACAAAAAGGGAATTTGAGGAGACTGGGTAAAGGGAGATTTTGGGTTGAGTGGGTCTTCTTTCGGAATGCAAGTACCTCTTTTTATAGATGCCAGGGAGGGATAGATACGGGTTATCGTGTGGACGTTTATTAATTGCTACACAACAACCACTAAATCCTTAATATCAAGGTAGACTACAAGAACAAAATTAAGATTTAAGTTGGATATTGCACATGTATTAATATTTTCAATAGATTTTTCGATCAGAATATCTTCATTAATCTCTTTAAACTTCATATATTTATATATAACTTCAAACCATGTCTTTTTCGGTTGTTCATTCGCACTTTTAAAAGGACTTAAATCCATGAACTTCACTCGATGCATATATGCATCACTGGTCCTACGTCGTACTGACCAAACTAGCGTGACCGATTTTCTTGCATCGTTTCTTATATAGATGCCACATCTATTTATGGTCGAATGTCTTCGTTCCTATGAAACATATACATATTTATCATACTCATCTTTTGGACGTGATAATAGATAATAAATATTTTGTGTATAATTTATATGTATAGGTGATGTTTATTATCTAATTTATAATTTTATAGATGTTTAGCATCTAAAATATACTACATATGATATATCATTGATGTGGTATGGACAAACAGCAGCATTAATTGATTTGATCAATACTTATATAAACCTAATGTTTGAATAACTTATACAAACCTAATTTTGGGCTAATATATTTGATTTTTAATTTAGTTATTTGACAGCTAGATGCTAGACATGTATCTTTATTTGAAAATAAATGTGATGAGTGTAACTAGTTAAAAAGAATTGAAATATTAGATAACTG
The DNA here is from genome assembly GCA_907163345.1 of Haberlea rhodopensis. Classification (NCBI taxonomy): domain Eukaryota; kingdom Viridiplantae; phylum Streptophyta; class Magnoliopsida; order Lamiales; family Gesneriaceae; genus Haberlea; species Haberlea rhodopensis. The sequence goes on along the minus strand of CAJQUN010000038.1, from coordinate 4,885,511 downwards.
AATTGTTGTAAAAGTTATATTGAGAAAACTTTGATGCGTAACATATTTTTCTAATTTTTAAAAAAATTACTAATAAATATGTTGCTATTTCATATTTTCGTCATTCAATTACATTTTTTTTTTTGAACAAAAAAATGTAATATATTAAGAGAACAAACAGTTACATCGATATCCAGCCACAATCGTCCAAAACACAACAATACAACCAAAAACAACGGCGAATACATTCGTGTAACATTGACACAGACTAATCCACAGTGGTAATTACATATTTTATTTGAAATATTTTATGTAAAATAAATGGACAAAGATACCCATTTGTGTTGGTTGGTGCCATGATACATCTTCTTTGTATTATATTCCCCAGATTGACGGTGGACCTAAAGTTTAAGTCTCACTGTCTTCGCTTAATTTTTGCATTTAGTATCGTGTGGTATAAGCATATATATATATATATATATATATATATATATATATATATATATATATATATATATATTTGACCAGCCGAGTAGCGATGCAAAATTATTATATTGTCCCTTTTGTCTTATATTATTTAATTAAATCAATAGATAATCTTACATTTATTGTATACAAACACAATTATCATAATACTATTTTAATCTTTTGAATCCAGATTAAAAATAGAGGACAACTTACAGATAACAAAAATTTGTTTGGAAAAAAAAAACTAAAATTATAAATAGGTAAAGTAGTACCTCGATAATTTAATACTTGATTAATTAATAACAACGCTTAAATAATATTTTTGTCGATCTCGACTGGGATAACATGCTACATTATTAATTCGCTAAATTTAATATTATATATATAACATTAATTCTTTAATACATAATAAAATTATGATTAATTTATTAATAATTCAAAAAAAGAATCAATTATCATTTGTTTCTTGTTGAAATTTAATAATGCATCTTGGATCTCATGAATTTTCTTAACACAGTAAAATTTCTCGTATGATTTTCTTGTAGCTCAATAAAAAAATTATTCAATATCACCGTTGTTTTAAGAGATTCCTTTCGAGAAAAGATCTCTGTAGTAGAACTATTATTTTCAACCTCTAGTTATTTAGTTCCTTCATTGGTTCATCCAAAATTATCTAAAACCATGCTACTATGTTACTTAATCTACAAAAATGTTTCGATGTTAATTAATCTATAAATTAATAGTTATTAAGTTATCGATTTTTTATTTGCTAAATTTATAGGACTATGATAATCTAAAGTCTATTAATTTATAAATTTATAGCTGTTTAACTATATTAGAAACTGAAAGGAGAATTATGGGAAGGGGTTGTCCGTAGAGCACTAAGATATTCATTCCTTATAATTATAAATAGATATATGATATTTTTCGTTATATATATTGACTAATTTTATCTTATATTTATGTAATGAGACGTGACTATTTTATCTGGTTGACTGACTGGTTGTCACAACCTACCGTCACTCTCCTTATTTATCCTGGCTTGGGACAGACAACGATACATATCAAAAGTGATATATCACTGGCGGAGTTAAATGTTTAAGTGTTGTTGTATATTGACTAATTTTAGATAGTGTGGCAGATAATAAAATGTCAAATTATATGGAATATTTAATGGGCATTAGTGCTATTTTTTTGGTGTTACATTTCTAAGAAGAAATGTCACGACAATGGAGTAAGATTAGATTATTTTGTCTGAAAAATTAATTTGCCAACAAAAAATTAACTCCAGAGCAAATTTTGACAGTTATATTTAATAAAGTTATTTTAAAGACTGATATCTACCGAAGATAACAAATTTAAATTTTCTAGCATATTTTTTATTAGAAAATATAAATTTTTTGATCTGAAAAAAAATTTGTGTAACTGGCTTTTAATTTGCAGCCGAAACGTAACCATTGAAGAAGGTAGTGGAATCATAATTGCTACTCATTCAAAGAGTAACCGGCAACTACCTACGATAGCATCTCATCAAAAATTCAAAATTTCAGTCATTTTTTCACTATATTATTATATAATAATATAAATAGAAAATTTATTATAAAATATTTCTCACCATATGTTAATCAAGTTTTTATTTAATTCCGTGATAGTTGGATGGCGGATCAAACAAATTGTGCTCCTAATAAAATAAGTTCGTCTACGAAAAAATCACTTTAGTCAAAGCTCCAAACCAAGGGAACAAACACATGAGCGAATGTATGTGTTGGGTAGAGAGCAGTTGTTCCTCTAACAAATTTTTTTTAATACCTAAAAAATAATTCTCAAAAATTTATATTTTGCTCCCCGTTAAAATTACATTATATGAACCCTTAAAAAATTTATCTACCATTTTTTATGTTATTATTTTTTATCCTCTAAACAAAAGTTCTAGATTAACCCCTGCACACAGAGACTTAATGTCACGCCTCAGGCCCACGGAAGTGCAACTACACAATGTGCTCTTGTAGCAACTAGTTCGTATCCGTATTTATTCTATGAAAATGCTTAACTCAAGTTGATGTAGGAATCCATTGTAATCTCTTATAAAACATTTTTAAACTTTCAATTTTTACCCATGTGGGACAAGGGTATCACATTCACCCCTCCTTCAGAACGCAACATCCTCGTCGCGGCCTAATTCATCCACCAGCGTCGGGAATCTAGACGTGGCTCATACAAGTTCAAGAAGTTGCTCCCGTACATGTAGCACTTTGCCCCGTAAGTCCAAAGGTTGCTCTCACGCACGTGTCACTTTGCCCCACATGTTTAAGAGTGTACCATATCATGTAGCACTTTGCCCTTAGGCTCAAGAGGTGACTCCCACGTACATAACACTTTGCCATGCATATCATTTATCTTTCGATGTTTTCTTGTTGGTGATCGGCTCTGATGCCATTTTCACGGCCCATGCCTATGTCCACGTAAGCGCGACTGCATAATGGGCTCATGTAGCAACTACTTCGTATCTGTCATCGCTCTACGAAAATGGTTAACCCAAATTGATACATGAGTCCATTGTTACTCATTTAAAACCATTTTTAAACTTCCAATTTGTACCCTATGGGACATGGTATTACACTTAAAACCCAAAAATGTCATTTGAAAAATCTAGGTGATCATGACTTGATTATGAACACACGAATAAATTTTCAACTTCCGCCGATCACTTTGTAATTCATAAGCATAAGATGAATTTTTAAAAAATAATTTTTTTTTGTGAGGTACATATTTGTTGACAATGCTATAGTGAGAGTTACAATTTATTTTGAAGCTCAATAAAAAGATTTAATTACTCGTATTTTTCTAATAAAGAATCAGAAACTAAGCAAATGTAACCAAGCGTTTCTCTTCGCCAAAATATTTTGAAATCACTGATATTGCACATTGTCGAATCTATCTATTAGTTCGACATAAATTTTATGTCAAGTTGCACACATTAACATTATATATTACTAATAGGAATTTTTAGTTCACACCAATATATGGAGACTCGTCAAGTTGCACACATTCTAATAGGAATTTTTAGTTCACACCAATTTTTAGTTCACACCGATATACAAAAAATCAATTGATATGTTGTGATTCATCGAGTCCAATCAATCTGATCAGATTTACAAGTCCAATATCAAATCTAGTTTGATGTCGGCGTTTCTACGATGAGGGTGTACTGCTTGTGTATTGATTGATATTTTTAACCCTAAAAAATGATCAACATATTTATAGTTGAGTTTGAATCACTACTGGTACTATGTTTTTTATAGCACGATATGACAACCATTGACTCATTGACTTATATGACATCTTATGCTAACACTTATGTATATACCATTTGATTTTATGGAATTAGTAAACATAATCCATACAAAGAAGAAATCGATATCACTTCTATACACTCGGGCTTAAAAATGCTAACACTACAAACATATATAATTTGATCTTTATAAAACATCCAGAAATATAATTATTTTTCAGGAAGAAATGTTTAATTCCAACAAATTATGGTAAGAAATGAGGGACAAGAAGCGGATTGAGTCAAGTGATTTGACATTTTGTTGACTTCAACACAAAATGAACAATAATTGGACATATGTCTTGATATACTTCGTACCTCAATCCATGCTTTGTTCCTTATTAGTCCCAATTATCAGTCGGGTTGATTTCTGAAGTGAAACTTTGGTGAAACAAATGTCCACAAATTATAACGTGTCTTAATCTCATCATAATTTTCATTGTCATTAACGGGATCATCTTGACTACTCCATGAGGCACCACCCCATAAGATATATCCACCACACATTGGGGGTAGATCCACCACACATTGGGAATATTCTTCATAAGAATAATCTCAATGTGTGGTGGATCTACCCCATGAGGTGGTGCCACATGGGGTAGATAAGACAAAAGCGTCATTAACATCTTTTGTGTCTTTTTCTAATACAGTGAATCTTAAAAGGTATGTTTGGCTCAACTTTAAAAAACTTATGATATATGTGGGCATTTTATAAGATGTCTTGTATAATTTTTTTTATCTGATTTTATAAATTAATTTATTAAAATCTTATAAAGTGGTTCAATAAGGTAAGATGATCCCCGGATTATGCATTTTAGTATACAAAATCATATCAATACTTATCTTAATACCTCAAATTCTTCTTCAATCCCTTTCCCCCCACTATTTTATTATTCAATCCCTTTCTGCATCTCTGAATTAATGTATGTATTTTAAGAACTTAAAGATTTTCGTAATAGGTTTAGCCAACAAATGCCAAAAATATTGGTAAACCAGAAGGCATAATTTTTAAAAAAATAAATAAATTTATGTTTTATCTGAGTTTTCTCTTCAAGTTAAAGATCTTTCAACTAAACAAGGGTGACTTTTTTGGACGAAGAGATGACACAAAATTCATTATCATCAATCACATAGTAAAATATTAAAAATTAAATTGTACGGTCGAAGAACTTGTGGCCCATCTGACAGCACATCAAATCAATTAAGGGGGCTCGAAATCTTGGATTCGAGCCTTTAGTTGTAATAATAATTGTACAGATGTGATAATTTAATATATTATCATAGAAAGAATAAAAACAAAATTACGAGAAATTATAATACGATTATATATTTAATTTTTAAATAAAAAATCTCATTGATGTGATTTGGTTAGTCGTGTCTTTGGTATTGTCTTTTAATGAGTCCTTGCTTTATTGTTTTCTGACCGAGAGGTAAAAGAAAGTGGAAATTGTCATGCGTTTCTACCGTTACTTTAAACCAGAACCTACGTGAACGTCAAGTACAGAGTCTCAATTATTTGCATGGGAAACTCATGATTTCTAGTTGAAAAAATTAGTAAAAAATAATTTATTTATTATATTTTTTTTATAAAAAAAAGACTATGCCACATATAATAAAAAGTTGTGTACATACTAAATTTTACCCCAATAAATGTTCGAGTTGGTGGAAAATTGTGACCTCGGGACTGTAAAATCACGAGTTTGATACACGCTGTTAATATTTTTTTAGTCTGAGCTCGTTGCATCGGGCTTGTCTAATGCGGTTTATCTGGTTGACGCCTTTTACAGGCTGCAACCAGCATCAACCCGGTGGTTTGTCCAATATGCATTGTAAGGATAGCGGATGCAAGTTACTCGTAATAAAAAAAAACAATTAAATAATAATAATAAAACGTTGTATACAACTAAAAAAAAGCTAATGATTCCGTGAACTCGTGTGGCTCAGCCAACTTTGATCTTTTTAAAGCTTAAAAATAATTATATATTGCAAATGTGTCATGCTGTTTAAAATTATATTTGACGTATTTTGATCAAATTATCTTTTATTATTTATGTTATTATTATCGAATAAGAAAATAAAAACAATATTTGGAGGAAAAAAATATCTTGTGGCCAAAGTCCACAATTCAAAAAGAGTCTACTACTGGGTCAACTTGTAACGTGCATCGATATGGGTAAACTCAGTAGTGTGTAACCTAACATTAATTTTTTAGGTTTTTTTTAATATTATATTTAATGTTATTCATCAGTCTTATAATTTACATATACTAAATAAAAATAAAAAAAATTATTTGAAGAAAAAAACTATATGTATGGAGCTCTTTTATCTTTCTCTTTTTAGAAAAAAATAAACTCCCGTTATACATAAGGTCGGGAAAAAGTCGGGCCACTTTGATTATCCACTATTCGTGCTAACTGCTAAGGAAATGTACGAAAAAAAAAATAAGAAAAGACATGGGGACCCTTTTGGACACGCGTATTTAATGGAAAGTTACCTTCGGAACTTTAAATTTGTGATTCCTTTTCTTCCAGAGAGAAGTTTTTAAAGGATAAAAGGGACACATCATCTACTCTCTTAATTAGTTCATATTTAAGTGCATTAGTCCAATGTTACGGCTATATAACGCAAGATCGATTAAATTAGGTATTAATTAAGATTTTAATCTATATTAATCAGCATGGATCCACAGGTTCATTTCCTTATTTATATTAATTATGCTGTGAAGTCACCTTAATTCAGACTTATTATATATATTATTATAATTACTGCCTACGTATATGTGGCATACGCAATATATGTGAATGCTATTATATGTTTTTTTTTTCTTTAAGAAAAAAATAACTAAGGTAGCTTTAAATTAAAGTACTGAATTCAAAATAAATAAATATTAAGGTGATTAAATCAGAACTTTAGTTAACTAATCTGTTGTTGCTGATTTAATTTAAATAATACAAAATGGAAAGAAATAGATTTAAATAGTCAAGATCAGGAACGGAGCCACGATTATAATTTCGGGGACGATTTTTTTTTTAAAAAAATTAAGAATAAAAAAGCACATTAAAATTCGCCCCATTTTTTGGAATAATTTACTAGCTGAACCGATAAACTCAATAGAAAATAAGGACCCCCTTAGATTAATATTAATATTAGTCTTGATGGTGCTTCTCTAAATGATTTCGTTACCCACTTGTGGCTTCTTTTTAGTGAAAGCCCTCTAAAAATTTATGCATTTAATTATAATAAATAAACTTTAATGTTGGTGATACTTTTATTTGAATATATTGTGCCATGGCAAGCTAGCCAATCAGACTATTTTTGTAGGCTTTTTTGCTTTTTTTATTGGAGGCCAATGAGTTTTTTTTGGCAATGTACCGTATGAATTTCAAAATAGACAGTTTACATATTTTTGGGTTGCAGATAAACAGTTTATCCCTCACTATGATTTTAAAAATAGGATTTTCAATTTCTTTGTTTTAAAAATAGGTTGTTAAACCTCTGTGGTTTTCCAAATAAACAGTTTATATCTCTGTATTTTAAAAATAAGTTGTTTACCCCATGTTGTTTGTGAATATATGTAAAATGCACCATTATATAAGGGGATAATGTGCTATATTTAGCAAATAACATGTGGATAAATAAAATGATTATTTTGAAAACCACATGGGGTAAACTGTGTATTTTCAAATCACATGGTTTAAATTGTATATTTATAAGTCAAAGAAGAGTAAAGTTCTATTAGCGATATCATATATGACTAAACTGGCACTTACTCGAGACCTGTAAGCGGGTTATATATGCTCGGCCCCCAATTTATATATTTTTCATGCAAAGAATGTAAGATTAGGCTTGACTTGATAATAATTCTTTAAGTCATGTTTGATTTAATTTTCTATTAATTACTTAAATAAAAGTCAATTTCAGGGACTCAATAACTAAACTCATTAATTGCATTTTTGTTACATGTAAAGATTATCGTTGAAATGCTTGAATACTATTAATTGATTATATTCTTTTTATATTATTAATTCTATGTTTTATATATGAAAAACAAGAATAGTTTTATCATTTAAAAACTATAAAATGCATGCAATATGAATTAAGTTATCAATAATGCGATTTTTATAAAATGTAAAAAAAAAAAGGTTAAAACTCTTCAATTTAATCTTTTTTTTTATACATCCGATGGCATTCGTTAGATCTACGCATGGCTGGAAATTGATATCATAAAATATATATACAACGAAGCAAACAGATAGCTTTGAATCCTATTTGGTGGGTGACGTTTGATTTGAAAATCTGATGCCATAATCAAGAATCGAGAAATGAATAAATATATGTTTGGATTTTTAGTAAATTTTAAATTATAACATTGTAACACTGTGTGCTTATGCAATTGCTTATTCAAAACACTTTTTGTTGCTTTTGCTTAAAGTTTGAAAAAAAAATTATTTTTAAACAAAATTATTGAGTATTTACTATTTAAAAAAATAATTTAATGAAATTCAAATTATTACAAAATTGCAAGCACACAAGTAAGAACATAAATATTATCTCATGACATACTTCTCTGATTATGCTTTCACCTATTTATTTTTAGAGAAAAATAGCAACAGTAATTAAATAAAACACTCAAAAACTGTTTTATTTGTCTGAAAAGTTGATAAACAGTTTTGAAAAGCGATAACAAATATCCACTATATATAAGAATGATATTTTTTTGTAATTTAAAAAATTATGGTATTTTATAATAATTTTATTGATTTTTTTAGATTATGGTAAAGTGTTCAAGGCTTTGGCATGTGGTATGACTGAAAGTTTGAAACTCAAATCCCACTTATTCACATGATCACAAGGAAACCACGATTACATTTGATGGCAACACCTACAATTAAATTAAATGGTCAATGAAGACTTTGTAATTATTTATTTGCATGACATTATTAACAACCAAAATTAAATTTCCTCTAAGTTTCGGGGAAATTACGACTCCTTAGGAAAATAATACTCAATATACAAATAAAGTCATAATTAATAATATCAATGGATGGTGTCTTTTTCCACACCAAGTAGTGAAAATGATTTAAATTTAATGAAAAAACAAAGGACAAGCCTCTGCTCACTATTTTAAATTTGAACTTCTTTGATGATGCACACACATATTACGTCATCATGCATAAATTATACACATCACTTTTTAGTGACTTGGTATGCATTTTAATAAGTAAATTTAAAATTAATGGTTTATATATATTTATATATTAAATATTTATTACTTGTAGCAATTAAACAATGGATAACTATAAAACTTAAGGTTGTGTACCTAACTGATGTCATATGACATATTAGTTTTCTTGGATAAAATCCTCTGCAAAAAGCCGAACAAACAGATATCGAACAGAAAATATCCGAATAAGCAACATTCGAGCACAAGGTAGTCGAACGCTATTAAACCCTGCTCGGTATAATGGTCAAAGACTAGCGAAAGACCCGGTTGTAACCAATAAATTAACCGGTGGAGATAAACGTGTGTTAATGGGGTGCGAATTTCTCGGACACACTCGCCACATTAACGCCACGATCAGGTGAGATCGTGTTCTAGCTTTCCCGCCAATTAAACACTGAGATTGGCCCTATAAATAGACACTTAGAGTATCAATAAAGGGGTTGGACTTTTTATGCAAAAGAGACTCCGAAGAGAGCATTATTTTGTCTGTTCGGTTATCTCTTGTTATTTTTTCAGATATCCTTGTGTAATAATGTTTCGCTTATATATTGTCAAAAGTCATGTAACAAATTTTGATTGTGATTAGTACAATTTATACTGGACTAGGTCCCGTGGTTTTCCTTCAAGTCGAGGGTTTTTCACGTAAAAAATCTTGGTGTCTTTCTTTTATTTTTCGCATATATTTAAATCTACCGAACATGGAGAATAACGGATCACATCATTTATACTTGACTTGGTATGCATTTTTATAAGTAAATTTAAAATTAATGGCTATATATATTTTTTAATTATTTATTACTTGTAGCAACTAAACAATGGATAACTATAAAACTTAAGGTTGTGTACCTAACTGATGTCATATGACATATTAGCTTTCTCGGGTAAAATCCCGTGCAAGATCCCGAAGCTTGTCCTTTATGGGATTGGGCATTCAACTTCTCAGGCATCATAGACTTCATCATTTTTGTTTCTGAAATGAGTGAACAGAGGTCAGTCCGAAAATATAAATCAAAATGCGCAAACAAGTAAAAGTGCTCAGAAACGCTCACCGATGGGTATTTTCAAGGATGCACCCTTCAGGCTCAGCTGGAACAAGTACAACAGTCCGTCGTCAATCAGCTCCACTAGGTTAAAACACTGATCGCCAAGCTTACGACAAACCGACAGATACGGTTCTTTCTCAAGGTGTCCCTTGATCAATTTGCCCTTCGGGGGGGTTTTCTCTCCACTTCATGGGGCAATCCTAAGATTGGAGTGAACGAGCAAAAAAGTAGAATTTTTTCCAGTTCTTTATCGATGAGGGATATTTCTTGAGGAAACCTACCCCTGTTCGAGAAGAAAAGTAAAAAAATCGATCTATTTCGTATTCAGTTGAAAACAGCAATGAAAAAGTTCGGAGTAGGGGTGAAACCCAAAAAAGAATAACTATAAAGAAGCCCGCCAACAATCTATAATTGTGGGGAATAATTGGCTGAGAGAGATGGAAAAGTAAGAAGCAACTTCAATAAAAAAAAGTGGGGGACAGGAAAGCGAAGGCCCCCTCAAAGTTGATCTAAGTAAAATGGAAAATATCCCTTTGATGGCAGATGAGGGCGAGATCCTGAAGGGGGAGCAATAATAGAAGTCCCCCTCAGAAATCCCCCATTTGGAATGAATGCTGGACAGATCTTGGTCCGATGTAATCTCGGATTCAAAAATTTCGAACCAGGGGACTTTGGCATTTATCAAGTCTTGTTCCGTAGTAGCTCGCTGCTCATTTTTACGAGCAGCTGAAGTAGACGAAGAGCTTAGAGTCTCCTCGATATCTGGGGCGGACGATGATTGAGGAGAAAGAGTACTAGCTCTTTCCTCATCATGCTCGCCATACATGTCTATCGCCTTCAAAGAGGAATCATCCGAAGAAGGGGCCATACTTGGTAGATAGAAGCTGTAAAGGATTGAAGATAAATTGCTCGGTCGTCTAGTGCTAGCTCGAAAGCAGAATGCTGCAAAGTGAAACAAATGAAGGGAATGGTGGAGTATTTATAGATGGGACCACATGAACAGTTGTTAAATCCACGCCGACCAAAATAAGTTGAATGGACGGTCATAGATGTGCCTCGGAAAATGAAACTTCACGCAACATTTGAAAATTTTGAGCGGAAAAAAAGAGAGCGGCAAAACCCCCGAGCAGGTCAAGTTAGGATTTTACCCGAAGACAATAAAACAAGACTTCAATGTTCTCGTCTTGCTTTACTTCAGGGGGGGTGAGGTGATGTCATATGACATATTAGATTTCTTGGGTAAAATCCCCTGCAAGAAGCCGAACAAAAAATATCCGAATAAGCAACATCCGAGCACAAGGTAGCCGAACGCTATTAAACCCTGCTCGGCAAATGGTCAAAGACTAGTGGAAGACCTGGCTGTAACCAACAAATTAACCGACGGAGATAAACGTGTGTTAATGGGGTGTGGATTTCTCGGACACACTCGCCACATTAACGCCACGATCAGGGGAGATCGTGTTATAGCTTTCCCGCCAATTAAACACTGAAATTGGCCCTATAAATAGACACGTAGAGTTTCATTAAAGGGGTTGGACTTTTTATGCAAAAGAGACTCCGAATAGAGCATTATTTTGTCCGTTCGGTCATCTCTTATTATTTTTCCAGATATCATTGTGTAATAATTTTTCGCTTATATATTGTGTCAAAAGTCCTGTAACAAATTTTGATTGTGATTAGTACAATTTATACTGGAATAGGTCCCGTGGTTTTTACTTCAATTCGAGGGTTTTCCACGTAAAAAATCTGGGTGTCTTTCTTTTATTTTCCGCATACATTTAAATCTACCGAACACGGAGAATAACGGATCACATCACTAACATTACGCATGAAATTGCTAAGTCACACATATGTCAAGTAGCAAGAACAATTAATTTTGCATAATGAAGTGTTTTAATAGTAGTTTTATTCACATGATACCAATGGTTAGGGATGAGCATTCTGCTAAAATCGAACAGACCGAACCGAACAAACCAAACCGACCGAATTTTGATAATAATTTTATTCACATGATTTTAATGTTTACCAAACCAAATCGATCTAATTGTTTATTAAAAACCAAAATAACTGAACCGAATTACAATCGATTGTTTCGGTCAAAAACTGAATTAACTGCTATTTTGTTTAGAAAAGTAAAAACTAAGATAATTTGATTTTAGATTTTTTTAAAAAAATAAAAATAAAATCATTTAAAAGAATAACCGATTTTTAAAATGAAAATCGAAACTGAAACCGAACTAAATTAACCGATTTTTTTTTTAAATCAAAACCAAATTAGCCGAACCGAATTTCTGAATTATTTCGATTCGATCAGTTAATTCGGTTCAAGTGTTTAACCGCTACCTATGGTAATATTCCTATATGTCAATTGACCACCACAAATTCCTTTATCCATGATCGCGATTTGCCCGAAATGTCTTCAATTCTTTGCTGCTAAGAAACTAAAATGTCGGATCCCCGTTATTTACTTTCAATGTGGCATACTCACGACTATGTGTTTAAAAGATAAAACAATATTCCTTTCACGCTTTTTCTAATATTCGAGTTATATTATATTTATTTATTTATTTATACATTTGGCCTTCGTGATTTGAATGTAACGTGTATCTATCAAAAGTGAGCCGACATTGGAAGAAATTCAAAGAAAAATTATTTTGGAATTCTAATCTTAGAAAGTTTCATATTTAAAAGAACATTGCTTTTAAAAAGTTTTCACAAATAAGTGAAAATATAAATGATGAATATTCATGTTATACGTGTTGGGTATTTCTATCAATTATTTCAAGCTTTATACTTAAATGAAATACTTCGAAACATATATATTATTAACCTTGATAAATTACAATTTTGTGACAAATATTCAACATATGTTCGAGAAAAGGTATTGATATAATTATATTGGGGTGGAATAAAATCAACATGCCATAACTAGTAATTGACAAACTTCGAGGTCGTGTTATATTTTAAAACTTTCAATATTTAAGTAAAAGAATTAGTAATTTTTTTGTTTGCGTATAAATATATCATTAGCTCTATTTTTTGTATGAATCGGGTCCTGTAAACACCAAGATACATACATATAGATACATATTCATGTGTTGATGCATGACATGAACGGGTGCAAAAAAGAATTTTTCTAGTTGGTGCATGTGATCTCATACTGGGCTCCAAAGTTCGGCCCGGGTTTGAACATATTAAAACCAAGGATCCAAGCCCAAAAGTATAGGCAGGCCAATATTCTTGGCCCAATATATGAAATGAATTAACGTGTAGCCAGAATGTTGAAGAAGCACAAAATATAATTTTTAATGGTATACTAAGGCACATAAAAAGGGTGAGCGGACGCATGCGCGAGTGCATCAATTTTCAAAACATTGAACGCGGGTGTGTTTTAATTTGAGTACTGTTAGTATTTGAATTTGTGATTGCAAATTGGTTCCCAGGGAAAAAAGTTTATAGGATCTAAGATTGAGGATTATGTCAGTTGGAAGTAAGCAATTCAGTTTGCATTTATATTGTTTAGAAGTATGAACTCTATAATCCTTGAATATGCTGATTTAGCTTTAAAACGATGGTGGCTAAAAACGAAACTTTCGAGAACACCTTTGTATAATTGCTTCTCAAATGCGGATCGAAGTTAAATGTCCATTAGTGATGAGAGTTAAAAGTGAACCATGAACCTGTTTCTGAATAGGTTGCTTCTACATCTTGTTTGTTACTGAGGCAAGCCTCGAGTGTCACTCCATTCCAATTTTCAAGTGTCTGGTATTGGGCTACTTTACCATCATAGTACTCTCATTTTTTATTTATTCTTTGACTATTACTTCTGATCAAATGTATGGTTGAAGGGAAATTCTGGTGTGAATGATTTATATTTGGTAAAAAAGGCGTGTGTTAACAAGTCAAGGTGGCTTCCCTCCTAATTTTCAGTCTTTAATTGCAGAAGTTCCTTTTTATCCTCTCGTAAAATTACTTACTCTTTCTGATTAATAATGCAGGTCTGCACACACCGCTCATTGAAGCGACCTTATGGTGTTGGTCCGCTGGTCGGTGGTCTTGATGAATCTGGAACTCACTCACATATACTACAACTGTCAAGTGGCACTTACTTTGAATATCAAGCATTTGCAATTGGATCTCGGTCACAGGCTGCAAAAACTTAGAACGGAAATTTGAGTTTTTCAGGGAAGCGTCACGAGAATCTGATCAAGGACGCACGGGAAACCATACAAGGGGAGAAAATTACAAGCTCGACATGCACAATTGCCGTACTGGGAGTAGGGGAGGCATTCCATATACTGGATCAAGAAACTGTGCAATCCTTGATAAATGAATTTGAGATTGTGGTGAAGAAGATACCCCGACTGAAGAGGGCTGCTCCGGATCAAGCTGGTGATGCTGATACAGGTGCTGCTACCCCTGCTGACCGAGGCCTTGCTCCAATGGATATCCGACAACGTTATCCAATATCACTGCTTCTCTTTGAAGAACTTTGTGACTTGTTTACAAAATATCTCCTTTTTACAGACAGAAGATGCTGAAGCAAAGCATACTTCGTATTTGTTGAGATGCATTTACGTCATGCTTCTCCATTTCAACGATTTGAGTCATCCTATCGTAACTTGGTCCATACTCAGGTCAAAATTTTCCTTGTTCGGAATAGATCGATGCCATTTGGTTATACTTCATGTTACTTTCGTTTCAAAGTTTGTTTTTCATTGGATTCGGTTACAAAAGGGGGGAAGTTAATATTGCATGCTAGGTATAAATAGGTCAATCACCATCATATAAAATAATTCGAGTATGAAATGGCGGTAGCTAAAATAATGTATTAAGAAAATTGTCTTTTTTAAAAGGCCGTCGGACAAGAAGTGCAACTGCGGCATCATGTATCATGGCAATCAGAAAACTCGTTTTATTTGTAAAAGTGGTGAATTTGTTACCACAAATCTGAGCAAACTCGAGGCCAAAACAGCCTCAGAAAAGAATCTCATTGAACAGCCTTTTGGGATTTATCAGGTAGGATGCTATCTGGAAGAACAAGTTCTGGTGGAGTTTCTCGAACCACCCCGAGCATTGAATCATACTCTTCATCGCGACGAGCATATTTCTTGCGCAGTGCCTTTTCAACTCAATTTCGTCAAACGGCTTGGCATTTTCAGCAGCATGGACCTTCGCGAGGTTGATGTAATTTTTGGCTGACTGGAAAATGAAAGCTATTTCTTCGTTGGTAAGTTTCCTGAGAAATTTTGCGGGATTACCAGCCCATACCTGTAATAAACAAGCGCCATATTGATATAGATCTCAGTCACACCAAAAAATCGGTGGCAACACCGATAAGCACAATAACCTCCTCAGCATGATAAAACTCTAATTTTTTCTTCTTTATTTGGGAGAAAAAACGAGGACCCCCGAGTAGACCCGACATAGGTTCTCAGGAAACCTCAAGTTATTTTAAACTTTAAGATCTTATAGCATACATATACATTAAATTATGTAATTAAATTATATGATCTATCTAAATTTAATTTAATCCCTTGTTTTATTTGTTTTTTAATAAAATCTAATTATTAATATTATTTTACAGTATAGTTGTTGAACAAATCGGTTTCACTGTCCCACATAATGTATCGTTATTTTTCATTTGTCTTTAAAGTTGAAAGAAATTTTTTAATTCATATAGGTTCAACCATAACAGGAAATATTAAAAACCAGAATCCGAACCGTATCCAAATGTTTTGGTTCCAGTTTCACATTTTGTTGGAACCGGAACCGTTGGTCAGGCCTACCCCTGAGGGACTGGGGCTTGAGGTGTACACGAACAAGTACTATTAACGGCAAGCAAATACGAGGGATTGAAGCTTACCTCTGAAAAAATGATTCATTATACAAAATTGAAAGACTATGGTAAAATAGATATGAGTCAGAAATGAGAACAAAGAAGAGCCAATGTAATCAGGAGAACAAATAATTTCCTTGAATCACGTGCCCGACTCACAAGCATCCCCAGATTAACCCAAGTTCCACTTAACAATTAGAGATATGATTTTTTTGCTGGATGTTTGGGTTCTCAAGGGCAAATAAAAGCGTACCTCCCCAAAAGGGACCCTTGTATCTTGTCTCACAAGCGATCCAGCAGCGACCATGGCATGTTTCTCCACAACCACACCATCAAGCAAGGTAGCTCCCATGCCAACGAAAGACTCATCCTCGATTGTGCAGCCATGTATAACAGCACTATGACCTGTGTGTCCGAATCTTATGTTACCATAGTTTGGAAATTAGGTTCAAACCACGATGCAGACAATTATCGAACTATTATTTTCTTGTATTTAAAGCAATTGAGAAAAAATCCCGACAAGACAAGCAAGATATCACTCACCAATGGTGACATTATCTCCAATAAGAGTTGGTAGTACCTTCCCGCTTAGGTTAGATTTTACCACATGCACAAGAGAGTTGTCCTGTATATTAGTTCCAGACCCAACGGTGATGCCATTGACGTCCCCTGCATCCAGGAAAGAGGCAAAGTAATCAAATTATACCACAAAAGAGAACAAATATTGAGTTTTAAATTGTGAGAAAAAAATTATGGCTGCAAATATTTATATGTTAGTGAATTCGAATAACCACATCCAGACATTATATCATAGAAATCAAAATTCATAAAGCAAATCTAGCAGTCATTTTCCTGCATAGGCAAGAGTATAGACCTCTCAAAGATTTAGCATACAATCAGACTCCGTTACGCACAACATTGTTTGGAAGAATGCTTCGTCAAGAAAAAAGATTTAATGGAAGTTGACTTATAAATGGACAGTAAATCCTCTGCGATGAGACAAAAGGTTATTTCTCTAGTGAGTGTAGAGGAATTAAAAGCACAACAGTGGCCCCACAAATCCAGAACCGAGATACGGCAAAAGCAAGTAAAAAAACTTAGTCGAAAAACATGAAAAAAACCTAACTGATTATAGAGTTTGTATGCTTATTTATCAAATGAAAGTAGGCTGATTCAATCAAAGAAGCTTAACTGATTTCAATATCAGTGCAACAGGAAATACTTTATAGGTATCAATAGGGTTCTTGATTTGAAACCTACCTCGAAGGACGCACCCATACCATATAGAAGATCCTCGTCCGACTCGGACATCACCAATGACAGAGGCACTTGGGGCAACAAAAGAATCCTCATCGACTATCGGAGATTTATCAAAAAGGTTCATCAAAGTTCGATGCCTAGACAGTAGACACTGAAAAAATTAACTGTGAAATTATGGGTGTAAGAAAGCAATATATCACTGAAGCTGCTGGAAAGAAGATCGTACCATCAATTGTTATAATTTGAAACGTGGTAGAAAGATATACAAGTCTTAGTAAGACTGCTTTAAAAGAATGATCCACATATAGCCAAAAAATATGAAAAAACTTCAGATTGCAAGGCAAAAACACAAAATATGGAAGCGTTTTGGTTTTATGGCAATAAGTGCTAGACATAGTAAAACAAAGAAAATAAATCCACGGGGTGGGATGTGTACGTCAGCATTTTCATATCTATCATACTTCTTTCCAATTAACAAAACTCTGCGGATCTGTTTTTCCACAAAATATTTCAACCATAACAAGGAGTTTTCTCCACAAAAATGTTTCAACACAAAACCCTACTGGATTTTCCTATCAAAGCTACTAGCATAGCCTTGGTAAATATGATGAGATGGACAACAACGAACATAATATGCGACTAACTCTATATGTTCGGGCAGATGCCACCACATATGTAGATTATGCACATCACCTAGAGGTTTGCAGCTATTACATGCTAAGTGAGATGCAGCTTTCTACTGTCGCACAGTAAAATTACAAGTATGAATAATGAGAAAACACTAAGTGCGAAATGATAAGATCAAGGGCAAGATCAACAACACCTCATCCAGAAAATCCTTTCAGTCCTCCCTTTCTCTACCAAACTCCCAGTACACTATAGCTCGTCAAAAAACCATAAAAGAACTCAAATTATACAACGCAACACATGAATGAAAACCAACACAGCATCTCCTAAGTTGGCATTCAAACCAATCCATAAATTAAAAAGGAAATCAAATGTGGGTCATCGATGTTCCCAAAAATAATTCCAAATAAACCAAAAATGAATTACGTTGTTCTTGGATATAGTAATTTCCCTGGAAGCGGCAGCCCAGGCGATCAATGGCTTGCCCCGTTTCTCGAATCCAGTGCCCAAGAGAATATACTGCCCGCCCCAAACTCCCCATACAAATCCAATTCTCTTGTGTCTTCGATTATAGAATGTGACAGGAATCTTGATCCCCCCTGTGTGCAAATTAACGAGTTTTTTCAGCTGCCTTTTGGGTGTTGAGGGTTATGGGGAATGGAATAAAATAAAATAAAATAAAAAATGCTTTGGGAATCCGAATAGGGCATCGCAGGGGTTATTTCGGGATTTTTGAATTGTTACTTACATATCATTTTTTTGTTAAACATATATTTTTATTTATTAATAACATAATTTGAAATAACACTTCCCATTCCATTCACCATTCTTAATTTAAAATATAAATTTCAACTACTTTACTTATTTTAAAAATCTATATTAACAAAAAATGTAAAAATCCGTTAGATATAGAAAATCAGTACTTTTAAACTTTTTAAAACTGATTTATAATAAGTCTCGTAAAATATTTTAAACTATTAAATTTTTATTAATTTGCTGTCGTTCCCTTCAAAATATCAATTTTTTTTATAATACGAACACATGATTTTTTATATAAATTAGAAAATATCACGTTATGATTCAGCCAAAGAAGTGAAATGTATATTCGATGTTAAACTTTAAAAATATTTAAAACGTAAAAAGGGTGGGACCTTCCCCCACCTCACATCAGAACCTGTTAGAGCAGGTCCAGACCCGCTCGGACCGACAGATTTAATTCGGGTTCGGGTAACACCCACCCAATTGCAATCCCGAGGCAATATAAGTAAAGCTAAATACGTTCTGCTAAAATAAATGATTTAATATGTTGATCTGGTAGTTTCGAAAGAAAAAAAATATGTTGATTTGGTAGATTTTTCTATTTGTATAATCGAATTTAATTGTTTTTTAAGAAAATAAAATTAGATCCAACAAATGTGGAAAAATATTTTTTTTAGTTTCGTATATCTGATAAAAGTAATAGTATGCATTAGAGATGTCAAACGGGCCGAACGACACAAAGCCCGATACGAGCACGGTACTCTGGTGGGCGAACCGGGCCAAGGTTTGAGGTCCCGTGGGCACGAATATATTTTTTAATGCTACATGTCATCGATAACATGTGTGTCGATGGATCGGTAGCATTCGAAGTGATATATTTCAATACCGAAAATAATTGAAAGGGACACTGCCGTGGCCCGTAGGGGCCGTGCTGAGCCATTTCTATTGTGGAAACGGTCGGCACTGCACGACCCGTTCGTGTATAACCACTTAAAACCCAACGCTGCACATTTGGAATCCAAGGATAATGGAAATTAAGTAGGAAGTAGAAAACAGAGATATAGGCTCACCCACACATTTATTCATTATTAATAATAATTAAAAAAACAACATAGGCACATAACACATACTATGAAAACACCTTGACACTAGATTCTTAAACAAACTGATCAAGATACTCTTCCACAGTTTTGTATTTAACATCTGGATAGATCTCCGACGCCTCAAACCCGAATGAGGGCTCGATCTGGAAGTATGTATGATCCCCCTTCACCAAAGCTGAGTGGCTGATTGAGAGTATGACGTTGACTGGGATAGTAGCTTCTGCAATTTGTTTCAAGATTTGTTCTTCGGGAACATACTCTTTCTCCAATGTTTTGCCGATCTTCTTCTCCCATAATGAAACAAGCTCATTGGATGAATATATATTCTTGGGAGGCTTGATGTACAGAGTCTTGTTCAATGTTCTTGGATCATCCACTGTTTTGATCGTATATGTACCAATATCGAGCTCATAATTGAAGACAGCTATAAACAGAGGGCAAAAATGAAGAAATAAGCTCACTTTGTTGGATAATTGATTTAAATGTTAGAACAATAAGTGGCCAAAAAAAAAAAAGAAATGGGCATATTATACCTTTAGTGTTACCATCTCCTAAGATAATAACTTTATCTCTCGGAGGAGCAGTAGCGCCTAGTTGATTTAGCGTTGAGAGCGAATAGCCCGCGAAATAGTTGGATGATACATAGGTGTAAGGTATTCCTTCTGCTTCAATTGCTCTGCGGATTTTAACTTTAAATCCAAATACAGTCTTTGCCGGTTCAACAGCAAGAGTGCGATCTGCATCGTTCCCGAATTCCGAAGGCACGAATCTCTACAACATAGAACAAAAATAGTTTGGATTCATCACAGTTTGCACAAGCTGTTAATTTATAGCTATTAGTTTTTGAAAAAATATGGAGCATGAAACGCGGACAAGTCTTTATAGAAATTTAAGAGAGCAATAACAAGAGCTGGACAACAATTAGAGAACTTACACTACAAGACATCATTAATATACAAGAATACAAGATTGCACACAACACTTTCTTGTCCTTCAAACTTGTATTGTATCAATGTTAAATGAGCTAGCGATAATTTACCTTATTTGGGTATCGTTAATAGATAATTTACCCCTCAGTTGCTTGTAAAGCATTTACCCCCTGTAACTTACGAAATTTAGTTAATCGTCCGCTCCACAATTTTCAGAATTTTTGGCTTATAAAGACAAAAATCTCATAGTTTAGGATGGGTGTTTTGCAATTACTCGCAAACCATAGGGTCGTTCTCCCTGTTTTGAAACC
Organism: Haberlea rhodopensis; assembly: GCA_907163345.1. NCBI lineage: Eukaryota > Viridiplantae > Streptophyta > Magnoliopsida > Lamiales > Gesneriaceae > Haberlea > Haberlea rhodopensis. The sequence goes on along the minus strand of CAJQUN010000038.1, from coordinate 4,864,638 downwards.
ACATGGAGGTAAGTTGCACCTAATCGAAACCATTTGGGTAAATTGCCAAGGGATAAAATTATGTCAATTTTTTCCTAATTTTATGTGCAATTTTCCCCATTATATTATTCTTTATTTACCCCTATATTATTCAAAATATGCAGGTTACCCTATTATGTTATTATTTAGGACCAATCGACCTTTTAACATCTAATTTCAAAGCTCAAAAGCAAGTATGACACGTGTAACACAAAACATACATTGATGGATGTTTTGCACCTTTTTTCAAACCACATGGATAAACTGAAAGTAAATCTCACAAGTAGGGGTTGTACCGTTGTACATGTCGAGCACTCAAGCCTTGTTGAAATCTATTGTCCAAAAAGCTCAGTTTTTTTGACAAGCAGTCTCCAAATATATCACAGGCAGAGATCACATTTTCAAGACACTTAGAGTGAAATACCCATATATTTTATCAAGCCTGTCTTACCTTATTTGTCGAGTGTTTCCGATCAATTTGCACTTATATTTGTCGGATATTAATTCTGGTCATATCCGGTTACACGAAGGGAAGACATGTTAGAAGTTAGTTATAAATTATCGGCCCACATAGGGTGAACCCAACGAATTAACTAGTAGTAACCCAATAAAAACTTATGTATGAATATCCTTAAAAAAAAGAATATCTGGCTCCAAACCTCTTTGAAAATCATCCAACTAGGAAAAAATGGGTAGCGAGAAAACAGGAAAATCCAAGCCAACCTTAACATTTCCAGCCTCTTTGATAGCAGCAATGATCTTCACTTGATCAACCAACTGCAAGATACCAACTGTGGATATGACCACATCCACTTGCTTTATAGCCTTCACCAAGCTCTCGTGATCATTCAAATCACCCTGCATATATAAGTTTTTCGCAAACATAAAAATCCAACCTCTTTCACTCACAAAAACAAAGGGTTCACAAATTAAGATTACTTGACAGACTTAAACATTGGTTCGCAATATTAGTCTCAGAACAGCCGGAACAGGAACTACAATCACCACAATAAAGTTCCCGGCTAAAATGAATGTGTAGCTATAAAACAGTGATTTCGGGCCGTCGCTGGTCTGATCATATCTTTCCGTAAAATGTCAATCCGTGATACCTATAGCGACCGTGTCTGCGAACCATGGGTCTAAAAGAGGCAATATTGTAATGGGATTCAAAGTAAATAAATACAAAAGCATACAATAAGAATGGTGACACCAGAGTTCTTGAAACCCTCGACTTATTTTGCCTTTAACAGGATCAGAAATGGTGTTCTCTCTGAATAGAGCAAAAGTGGGGTGGCCGGATTTGGCGCTTGCTTCCAATACGAATTTGCCGAAGTGCCCTGTTCCTCCGATGATCAGAATCTTGCTCTTCTCGGCCATTTTCTTGCTTTTATTTTTCCTCGAGAACTTGTGGGAAATAGGTAGTTGAAAATAACTAACAAGACAGTGCAATGTTGAGCCTCGTGTGGTCTATATATACACGAGACACTACAGGCAATCCATGTTATATCGTTATATGTTTTAAATATTTTATTTTATTAGTTCAGTAATCAATTTCAATCTCGGAAATATATTAAATTAAAGTTGTATCCATAGAGTGATCTCAATGGAAAGTAGAACATATAGACCAACACTGATCCATAAAATCATCAATCAATCGCTATAATATCCAAAAAATACAAGACCAACACAAACAACGTATAACATAGTCCAATCTTCACAAAACATTCGCAAATTGTTAAGAATTCACGGTGTTTCTATTCATAACCATTTGGGTTTTGAGAGTAGTAACTCAGAATCATTTATAAAAAGCAAATATAGTTTTCAAATTCCCAAAATGGGATAACAACTTCTCAACACATCATCTAAGCATGTAGACGGAATAACCAAATCTTATGATTTTTTGAACAATATCTTTATCAGATTCCAACATCACTTGTATTATCAATTTGGCTTCCAAGGGCAATGGGGTTTCTCATTATTTAAGTGCAATGAACATTATGAAATTCGACCACATTTAGATTATTAAAAAAAATGTAGGTAGACATTCAATTTTAAATGATTCAAATTAGATTGGAAGTGCAACGAACATTATGAAATTTTTGTTGTGGTGGTAAAATTAAGAAAAGATCAAGACGATAAATCACGCAACTCAAATGAAATATTGATTTACTTGGGATACTTAGTCTTTCTACCTCAATTCATTGAAATTAAACTTTATTAAAAACTTAATTGTTGTCGTAATGAATCGTGGATTTCATTATGTTCGCTGACGTGAAAGCTACCAAGTATTTTAATATTTTTAGTGGTAGTTTTTTGAATTGAGTTCCAAGTTTAATAATTGTGGTCCTATTTTCAAAAGTGACAAATATTCATTGCCGTAGGCATGTGAGACGATAGCAAACAGCAACCGTAAAATGGTCTCTGTCTCCAAAGTTTTATTAGGATCCAACTTCAAAGCCTCTATTCTTGGATTCGTTCCGTCATCTGTGCAACTTAGAGGCGTAGGAAAAGAGAAATTTAGGGAGGGGGAGGGGGGTAGTTGGATCTCACCATCTTTGATTAAAAAAATTAATTGTGTTTCTTTTTTAGATTAAAAAATATTTTGACATTTCAAATATATCACTTGGTCAATCGGTCTCATTCGCGAATCTAATGGGTCCCGATTATGAAAAATGGGAATGATATTGCCAGAATAATTATTGTTGCTGTCAGATCAATTTTCATATTAAATTCATGAAAATTGATCTAACAATAATAATTGATATGACAATATCATAACACATGAAAAATAGTTTTGTATTTTCATTGGTAGGAATATCACGATTCATTACATTTCTGTTGGATATTCACAATTTGATCAAAAGTATTAAGTTTATTTCTATTTTAAAAATAATAATTTCAAAATATATCAAAACTACCCTCCTTCTCAAACACTTTACGTTTGCAAATAGTGATTTGAGGAAGAATTTTTATTTAGTGTGCAGAAATACTAATATACAACAAATGGATACAAAAAACATTTTAGGGGGGCAATACATATTTTTTTAGATGAAACTATAATTTTGAGGGGGGTAAATATAATTTTTAAATTTGTTTTATTTAAGGTAATAATTTTTTTTTTTGCAAGGATGGCAGTCTTTAACGTGGCTCCATCCTCGTTATAGACACATCATCTTCTCATCATAGCATAGCTGACCATATGCTGCACAATGATGTTGCACGGATACGGATACGTGGATACGCAGATACGGGTACGACTGCATGGGATTTTCAAAATTTGTAGGATACGATACGTCCGGATACGGCAAATTTTATTAATTTATTTATATATATATTATATAATTAATAATATTTGTACTAAATCAAGTTTCAAGCATATAATCATACACATTAGAAATCAGAATAAAGTTACAAACTCACCAACTTCACGACAAATGGTAAAATATTAATCCAGACATCTAAAAATTCCAAGCATATAATCGACATAAACACATTAAAGTGGTTAGGAAATAAGGTTTATAATTAAATAATTTAATTTTAATTACAATTTCAACCCTATTGTTTCAAAAAAAATCGAAATTCCCGTATCTTACGCGCGTCGGATACGGTCAACGGTGTATCTTGACCGTATCCGAAACGTATCCGAAATAAAAAATTATTTTTTTGTCCTCGGATACGCCACGTGGCGTATCCGATACGTATCGGTGCCGTATCCACGCGTATCCGTATCCCAGAAGTATCCGATACTTGACCGCGAAATTTTTTGGAGTATCGGTGCAATAATTTTAAATTTTCCTTGAGAGGAATCACACCATCCATCACATGCTCCAAGTTCATCGCATGCTTCTTTGGAGTATTCGTGACCTTGAAGTGATATCAAATTTCTTTTAATTTTTAAGAATATATAATTTTTTGGAAAATATATTGTTGAAAATTGGTAGATGCATTAATTATTAAACTCGGTGAACAATGCAACGTGGGTGCATTGATGTTGGTTGTGGCTAAATTAAACATGGTGTTGGTAGTTGAATAAAGTGGCATGCCGATGGTAATCTAAGAAAATGCGTAGGCTGTGTTTTCTTGAGATCTCTATAAATAGAGCTCTCCACCCCCCACTTCAAACTTCAATTATCTCAATCTCGAATATTAGTGTTTATTTTTAAATAATTAGGGAGTTAGTGTTCTCATATATTAATAATGATATTTTCTTTGTAAAATAATGAGAAATTGTGACTCGTTAAATATTATAGTGAAATCTTTTCATCATATCTGTGGTTTTATCTAGTAATTTTTAGGGGTTTTCTTGAATTGTATCCATTTTTACCTTTATTTTCATTATTTTTCTATTTCATATTGATGCACTTGAAGCCAACGTATATTACGAGTATCCTTTTGCGAAATTTGTTGAAATTATAGTTTAAACAAACTACATGTTATCTCAAAAAACTACCATTTACAGAATTAAATGAGACACAAGATTTTTACGTGGAAAGCCCCCCAAATAAGGGAAAAATCACAGGACCTAGCCCAATATAAATTCCACTATAATATCCAATAGTTACAATATTTTTGTCAATAAAATCGTAATTAAAGTGAAGACAAAATAGTATAAAGATTATGTTTTGGTTTAGCATTATCGATGAATTCTCTTTTCATTCAAAGTATAACACTAGCATCCCCTCTAGTCGAGCTAGAGTGTAACTCGTTGCCTCGACTCCAGTATTAGGCCAGAAGTATATGCGCGTCCTACTTGGAATTTATGAATTTCATACTTTGAATATGGCTAGCATAAAACCATAATGTAACATGACTTCACATAGATTTACACTGAGATGAACTGAGCTTCAAGAACTGAACTGATCAGAGATGTGGAACTCATCACAATAATATAGTGTGTAATCGGTGTGTAAACATAGTATGGTAATTATAGCCCATAAAGTGTTATGCTCGGCCTTACGATAATATGTTGACGAAATCTCTAAAAAGTCGGTGTTCGGCACAAGCATATTGGGTCTCGCTTGGCATGAGGTGGACAGGAATCCCAAATTACCTGAGGTGATCGAGAATCTTGAACTGACCTGAACTGCTGATCGGGGAGACTGAGGCTGAGATAACAGAGTCTGAACTGATAGCTGGACTGACTGAGATAACCGACCATCCGCACAAAAATTAAAGTCATCCTGAGATTGTTCATACCGACAAAAAAATGAATCAATAGAAATCCCGAGCTAATAAGACCATGAGCAAATAAAGCTCATTATATCCAGTTACTTAAAGAATGCGTATTTGAATTCCCGAATCAAGGAACATCTCGAGCTAATAAAATTTATTAGGATATGCCAGGCACGTAAAGCTCATCCAGACTCCAGTTCTAAATATCGTGAGGTGATAGAGCTCATCAGAATTCCTGAAATAAGAAATATCCCGAGCAAATAAAGCCCGTACGAACTCCGATAACAGACATTCCAAGCTAATAAGATATTGAGCAAATATATCTCATTATAACCGAGGTCAATAAAAGATATCCGAACTCTCATAACCTTCATGAAGTTGATATTATATCTCATCCTTCCCTCGCCTCATTCACATATCAACCCCCCCTTCCCCGCACCACATTATGTATGTTAGCCCTCCCTCGCCTCATTCTCTATGTCACATGCTCACATATTCTTCTTCTCATTTTTTTATTTACCCGATGCCAAACTAACCAAGACCAAACTGAGGCGACCGAGAAGAGGCCAAAGTACGTGGCCGAGATGAGGCCAATGAATGAGGCCGAGTAGAGGCCTAAGTATGAGGTCGAGGTGAGGCCAATGAATGAGGCCGAGATGAGGCCAATGAATGAGGCCGAGATGAGGGTTAAGTATGTGACCGAGATGAGGTCAATGAATGAGGCCGAGTAGAGGCCTAAGTATGTGGCCGAGATGAGGCCAATGTATGCAGCCGAGTAGAGGCCTAAGTATGTGGCCAAGATGAGGTCAATGAATGAAGCCGAGTAGATGCCTATGTACGTTGCCGAGATGAGGCGAATGTATGAGGCCCGGTAGAGGCCTATGTATGAGGCCGAGTAGAGGCCTATGTATGTGTTTTTCTCAAGGGATGAGCTCTCAAGGGGTTGAGCTCTCCAGGAATGAGCTTCTCAAGGGATGAGCTCTCAAGAGGTGAGCTCTCCAGGAACCGGTTTAGCCTGTTTTGGAACCAGAACCGGGGGCTAACCGGTCCCAAATCAGTTATGATCGATTTTACGGTTCTGGAACCTGTAGCTATGGGTGCTTAACTGGCCGAAACCGGATCGGTTAGCCTGGTTCGGGATCAAACTAGGCTAACCTGTTCTGAACCGGTCCGAAACCGGTAAGATATCGATCCGGATCTGTTCTACCGTTCCGGAACCAGTATCTTACCGGTTCCGGACTAAACGGATCTGGTTCCGGGCAACCCGGAACCGGATCCATTTTTTTAATTTTTTTTTATTTAAGCTAATGTAAGTTAGATTTTTTGAAAAAAAAATCAAACAAACTAGTTCCGGGTTGGAACCGGTCCAACCCAAAATTGATTGGATCGGAACCGGATCCGATCCGGTTCCTTAACGGATTGGACCGATTTCGGGATTATCGGATCCGGAATCGGCCGGTTTCGGATCAGTCCGGACCGAATCAATCCGTTAACCACCCCTACCGGTAGCTTACCGGTTCCGATTCTGGATTGGAACCGGAACCGGGTGAATTTTTAATAGAAATATAAAAAAAGAAAGATTTTAGTGTTTAACGACGGATGAAAGCAATTTAATTTTTTTTATTTTCCGATTTTGGGTTGGACCGGTAGCTCCGGAACCAAATCCAATCCGTTTTCCAACCAGAATGGTCTAGTTCAAAAAAAACCATTAGTGTTTTTTTCTATTTTCTATTTTCTATGACGCCTCTAGAGTAACCTCTAGCATTAGTGATATTTTACTGCTTTATTGGACTTTACTATATCGTAAACTTTGTTCTATTGAGGATGTCTTGACATTGTTCCCCTCCTCTTTTGTTATGTTTGCTTTTATTAGAATAAACGGGTCTGTCAAATCTCCCACAATTTCAATGGCGGTTTTGACTTTTAACAAAAAAGTTTGATGAGTTTTCTAACATAATAAATTAGTCTTCAATTGAATTTCTGTGATTAAAATGATATATAAGTGGGCTGCTCCTTATAATTTACAATGAGGTTGATGGACTGGATCCACTTAAATTGGGCTTCAATGATGTCACTACTCACTAGGCACATTTATATTCCTTTACTGCCATCCTCTTCAATTTCCCTTTAATTTTCCCTTTATTGGAAAATGTTCATGGAGGTCCAATTCATAAAGTCCAATTTCAGGTATCGTCTCGTATGATGTATTGTTTTCTATAAATATAAATTTCGAAATCAACTGTTTTTTTTTAAAATTATAATCAAAGTTGTATATAAAATTTATTATTTTATTTTTTTTATTATGGGGAACCGCAGCTGCTACTTTTTTTAGTGTATATTGGGTAAACCTTGGGGCTAATGCAATATTCTGCAAACCACACCAGCCAGATACACCGCACTAGACAAGTCCAGTACATTAGGCTTGACCAAGAAAGTGTTGGTAAAGGAAACAAACTCGTGACGAAAGGATTCTGTGCTCATCTACTCCACCAACTCGGTCACCCAATGAGGGGCAAATTTCAAACTCTATCTTACTAGCTCGTGCTACAGACCACTCCTTAACACGAATAAAGTCATCTATTTTGATTTGATTAGGTGTATTAAATAATAAACTTATACTATTGGCAACTAACACAAGTTTTTTGACAAAAATAGAATACTACAATGAAAATGCATTATACTTAGATTTGTCCAAGGAGCTTAGATGTGTCAAGTGAGAATAATACAATGAAAATGCATTATAATTCCAAAGTTATAGAGACCTTATGTTGGTAAAGAAATATAAATAAAATAATAATGTGACGCGAGAATAATAATAATAATAATAATATTATTACATATGAAATAATATTATTGTGATTAAATAAAGATTCACCCAACTAGGTGGAATTGATGAATAAATAAAGGTCAAATCTTCCTAGCATATGTTTCTCGAATCAATGTTAATATATCTCCTTATCTTCTGGAATAAATCTCATCTCTAAGTGGTCACACTCACACCCTAACTTGATCCCTTTCAATGTTGCTATAAGTTCTTGGAAATCTTTTTCCTAATTCCAAATTTACGACTTTTTATTCAAATATTCTTTTCGAATTTTTTAAGGAGTCAAAAAACAAATTAAGAGTGGACAAACCATATATTTTTGGGGGCTAAAAGACAATTTTTAGTGGGTAAATATGTATTTTTTTTTTAAAAAAAATATTTAGGGTTCAATTTTTTTTTTTTTGGGCAAGAGAGGGCACTTACACCCCCTTTATTGGAGGCATGCAGGTGCTCTCCATCAACCAAAATGCTAGATTCACAACTGCTAGTGATCATATAGTTCATCACAAAAATTTAGGGATATATGATATATCAAATTTAATTTAAAGTAGATTATTTCTACCGTATAACTGTATGGTATGAGCAGTTCAAAGCAGACATGATCACGGTTCAGAACCGTCGGTTAGATGGTTCAAAAAACTTGATCATTAACTTTAACATTCATTGACTGTTCCGATTACGGTTCATGAACCGCCGATTATGGTTATGGTTCCGGCTACGGTTAACCAACGGTTACGGTTTGACCCTTATTTTTTAAAAAAATATTAAAAAAATTATAAAATTTGAGATAAATTGTAAAAAGTATTTGAATGTGGTTTCATCATGGATTAAACATAAAATAACGTGAAATAAATTCAAGCTCAAATAATCAAAATGTGTAAGATATATTTATTTGGTTAATATATAAATTTTAACACTATATTTTGAGTAACAAGGTTCTTATAGTTTAGTGGTTGAAGCTAATTCTTCAAGTTGGAGGTCATGAATTCAAATCTACATCATAACATATATTTTAAATTAAAAGTGTAAAAAAATTTAAAATAAATATTTTAACCGCTGGTTAACCGACGGTTCACGGGTTAGAAAAATTATGTCCCTTAAACGGCCCGCCTATAGATGGGGCCGGTTACGGGTTCGACCCTTCGAGCCGTTGACTCGGTTAACCGTCCCCTTGATCACGGTCCGATTTTGGGCCGGTTAAAAATCGTTTATGACCTTTGGTCAGGTCTAGTTCAAAGCCTAACCTTTAATTTTCAGGATTACTTAATTTATTTAGAAAACATTAAATTTTTAATGGTCCATGAATAATATGGATAATGTACATTGTCCTTCTATTTTTTGTTAACGTCATCTTCAAACAGTTTGGTGCATGCATGTTCTTATTATGATCAATATATTGTAATTGTGGCCAAAACAATAAGGACTTTAATTTGTCGACTATCACTAGCTGACCAAAGGGGTCGATCGCCCCTATAATAAAAAGGAGAAATTGTATATTGATATTGTTTCCAGAAGTTAATTCAAATAAGTCTAGCAAAAAATTATGTTTACAAAAAAATACACGTATGAGATAATTATATTCACGTAATGTCACTTTTTTAAAGAGTTGGTTTGCAAACCACTTTCTTACTTCCCAAAATACCTTCAACTTATAAAAAACTCTAAACCTAATTTCAGATTAACTATTTGTGTCATCTATTTTCCCCCTCTGCACGTAAAATCTCCAATTTTCGGCAAGTATCAGATCATTATTTTCTTCATCATCTTGTCGCCTCATCTCGTCGCCCCGACCTAAAAATTATTTGCTAAATGTTATCCACATGAAATATGTTTGAATCGAATCATATAAATTATTCTAGCATTTCGAATCTTTTTTAATTGATGAAGACATCGGACTATTCTGCACATATAATTTCTGGATCTGCTCTACACATTCCATCTCGTGTGTATATTATGTGTGTATGTGATTATAAATTTGAATACCGATGCTAAATTTTAGATAGCGAAAGTCTATTGGTATGTGATGTCATATGATATATTGACCTCCTCGGGTAAAATCCCCTCAAGGGCCGAACAAGTCATATACCGAACAGAGTGCACCGAACGGATAGCACCGAGCAGGGTTTTTTACCGAACAACTTCTAACCCTCCTCGGTTTTCTGGTCAAAGATTAGCGGAAGACCCGGGAGTAACTAACAAATTAACCGGCGTGAATGAACGTGCAATAATAGGGCGCGGATTTCTCGAACGCGTTGGGCTCCAGTTAAGCCACGATCAGAGGACATCGTGTTTCGGATCTCCCGCGAGCCAATCACTGGGAACAGTCCTATAAATACCCGCGGATGTCATCATAGTAAGGGTTGGATTTTTCTGGGCAAAAAGACTCCGAAGAGAGCAAATTTATGTCTGTTTGGTCTTTTCTGTTATTTCTCTAAAAAATTCGTGTAAGTCATTGAGCGATTGTTATTTGTGTCCAGAGAGTCTTGTAAATCATCAACATTTATAGTGAAGTTTTATATTAGACTAGGTCCCGTGGTTTTTCTCTCCATTTGAGGGTTTCCACGTAAAAAATCTTGGTGTGTTTATCGTTATTTTCTGTTAACACCTTATTCTACCTTATATTCGAAAATCACGGATCACATCATTGGCGCCGTCTGTGGGATTAAAAAGAGTAAAGACGTTGAAGCAGGGATTTTTCATTAAGAATCCAAGGCGAAATGGTTAAAAGCAAAGGGCGAGGGCCAATGTCGGGGAGGGATAAACCAATGACCCCCCACGTTCATGCCCAGAACCAGAAGGAGCAGGGGAGGCTGGATCATCGCAGAATGTTTCACAAGTATTACCTACCGGAGGAATACCCATGGAACATTTGACTGAGATGATTGCCAAAACTGTCGGAGAAGTTATGAAACAATTCATGACCCCCCTGTCAGGAAGAAAATAAAGAAGAGGAGGAAGACTCAACCTCTGTAAAGAAGTCGGAGGAGGAGGCTGGAGAATCGAAAGATTCTCCTAATCGTTCAAATGATGAAATAGATAGGGTTTTGCACCATCAAATGGAGGATTTAAAGGAGGAGTTACAAAAAATGCGCAATAAAATGGAAGGCTGTATTAACTCGGCAAGAAGAAGCACCACATTCACTCCTCAGGTCATTGATGATCATCTGCCTCTTAATTTCAGAACTTTAAGTGTGGGGAATTATGATGGTAGCACGGATCCAGAAGAATATTTGTCTCGATTTGAGAATGCTTCACTCCTTCATCAGCTGTCAGATGGGGTGAAATGTAGAGTGTTCTTGACTACTATAGCCGGCGCTGCTCAATCGTGGTTCAATCAATTACCATCAGGAATAGTGGACTCCTTTCCCAAATTCAGCTCGTTGTTCCTTCATCAATTCGCGAGCAGTAGAAGTTGCAAGAGAACAGCCTTGAGTTTGTTCGGTCTCATGCAGATGGATAAGGAGTCCCTGCGGGATTTTCTGAAAAGATTCAATCAAGCATGCCTTGATGTTCCACATGTGACATCCGAAATACTAGCCAGCGCTTTCACGCAAGGGTTGAGAGAGGGGGATCTGTTCAGATCGTTGACCAAGAAGCCACCGTCTGATTATGATGAATTACTGGGGCGTGCCTCTAAATATATTAATTTGGAGGAAGCGCAGATGATGAAACAGAAGAAGGAAATAAAAAATGGTGGTGAAGTCAATAGGAAGGAGAGGCCATTGGAACAGCCTAAGAGGAACTTTGACCAGTACCTACCGATGAGACCTTATCGAGAGGTAGCCATGAATCAAATTATGCCGAAGAGGGGTCGGGGGGGGCCTTATGGAAGAGGAGTATTCCGAGGAGGAAGTGCCCGAGGAGGGAGCGTTCATGAAGGAAGAATGGATGTAAGGCGAGGAGTTGTCGATGACCTAAGGAACAGTGCTCCTTTCCCTCGGAATAATGTTAATCCAGGGAGAGGAGCACTTCAGCCAGTTCCTTGGGCAGTACGGGGGGAAAGAGTGGAGGGAGGAAATCAAGTTACCAGGGAAAGAACCATGAGCAATGTTCCTAACCGAGGGACTATACATATGATTTGGGAGGAACATCATGTGGAGATTCTAACCGAGCAAGAAAAAGTTATGCTCGAAGACTCGAAGTGTTATCCATTAATCCAAGTCATACTCAGGAGAGTCCCTCTATAGCTTTCGGACCTGCAGATTTACAAGGGATTTATTTTCCCCACGAGGATGCACTGGTAATTTCAGCCACATTAGCCAACTACAATGTGCAAAGAATCTTCGTCGATACAGGCAGCTCGGCAGATGTGCTCTTCCTTAGTACTTTGAAGCAGATGGAATTGGGAAGTATAGCTGTACAAAAAGTAAATACTTCTTTGCATGGGTTTACCGGAGAAGCCATAAGTCCTATATGACAAGTGTCTTTACCCGTCACATTAGGAGAGGAGTCCAAGACAAAGACGAAGATGATCACCTTCCTCATAGTGGATGCACACTCCTCCTATAATATAATATTGGGTCGGCCGGCATTAACGGCCTTCGAAGCGGTTGCTTCTACTTACCACCTGAAGATAAAATTCCCGGTAGGAGAGGAAGTGGGACAAGTAAGGGGAAGTCAGAGTTCATCAAGAAAATGCTATGTGCAAGAGTTGAAGCAAGACAAAGGAAAAAATAGAGAAGATGGGGAGCGAGGAAGTAATAAGAGGAAACATGGACAGCCTGAGGCGGATGAGCGGATAATCCCCGAGGAGGAATTTATGAGTATCGAGTTAGGTCACCCGGCGAAAACTACTCGCATTGGGTCCAAGTTGGATCCCGAATTGAGGAAAAGGGTGATTGAATGCTTAATAGATAACGTGGATGTGTTCGCTTGGAATACCTCTGAGTTAATTGGGGTAAAACCCGAGATTGCTGAGCATCATCTAAATGTTGACCCGGGTGCTCGGGCAATTAAACAGAAGAGAAGGCATTTTGGACCCGAGAAGGATGCCGTCATAGCTAAACAAGTAGAGGAGTTGTTGAAGGCAGGTCATATACGGAAGATTAGTTTCCCTACATGGCTCTCAAATGTTGTTCTAGTACCTAAAACAGGAGACAAGTGGAGGATGTGTGTAGATTTTCGGGACGTGAACAAAGCGTGTCCCAAAGATTGTTATCCATTGCCAAGGATTGATCAATTAGTGGATTCTACTGCGGGACATGAGCTGTTATGTCTTATGGATGCTTATCAGGGATATCATCAAATCCCCTTAGCCCGCAAGGATCAGTCCAAGGTTAGCTTTGTCACAGCGGGAGGAACTTTCTGTTATGTCGTCATGCCCTTCGGATTGAAAAATGCTGGGGCTACTTATCAGAGACTGATGGATAAGATGTTCAGAGATCAAATAGGACGGAACGTGGAGGTTTATGTTGATGACGTCCTGATCAAAAGCAAGAAGGCCCAAAATCTGATAGAAGATATGGAGGAAGTCTTTGCCACTTTGAGAAGATTTGGCATGAAGTTAAATCCAGCCAAATGTACCTTCGGAATTCATAGTGGAAAATTCTTGGGGTACATGGTGACAGAGAGAGGTGTGGAAGCTAACCCTGAGAAAATCCGAGCAATCCAAGAAATGAACCCTCCTCGGACCTTGAACGAAGTACAAAGGTTAGCAGGAAGAATAACAGCGCTTAGTCAATTCATATCTAGATCGGCTGATAGGAGTTTGCCTTTCTTTAAAGCATTAAGGCGAGGAATGCAGTTCGAGTGGGATGATCAGTGTCAGAAGGCTTTCGAAGACTTGAAAGAATATTTAGCTCAGTTACCCTTAATGAATAAACCCGAGCACAATGAGACCCTCCTCGTCTACTTGTCGGTAACCGAGGAAGTTGTCAGCTCGGTGTTAATTCAAGAGAAATTTGGACAGGAGTTTCAGACTGGTAGTGAGGTAAATCCAGCCTGAATCGGGTTTGTACGGCAGGATTGTATAATCAAAGTCTTCTAGTATAAACCTTCCTTAATTGGAAGAAGGGGAGACGTAGAAGGATTACACCACCTTCGAACTTCCAGAAACATATCCTGTGTTTTATCCTTATGCACTTAGCCATCGAGCCGTTCTTACTTTTACAAGAGCAGACCGTTTCCGCACTTACCTTTTTAGTGGTCTGATCTGTTCAAAGAGTTGATTAAGTAACAGATTTCTTTCACTAATCCGAAAGAATTCACAAGGGATAAATTTTATAAGGAGTGTTCACCCCCCCCCCCTCTAAACACTCCGGACCGATCCTAACAGCTATCAACAGTATAATGAATTTGGAGCCTTGTATCATATCCGATTGGCGAGAGCATGTCATCAAATTCTTGAAAAATAGGGTGTTGCCATTAGATCCGAAGGAAGCTGCTCGGGTGAAGAGAATGTAGAGGTGTTTTGTGTTAGTAGAAGGTAAATTGTTCAAAAGAGGATTTTCAGCTTCCTTCTTACAATGCACATCAGTGCAAGAAGGAGAACATTTGCTAAAGGAGATTCACGAAGGCTGTTGTGGAAATCATTCGGGAAGTAATATGTTATATCAGAAAGCCCTTCGGGCCGGATACTATTGGCCCAGTATGAGAGAAAATGCCGAAGAAATTGTTAAAAAATGTAACAATTGCCAGAAACATGCAAATTTATCTCATATACCCGCAGAGGTCTTAAATAGCAGTATTACTTCCTGTCCCTTCGATCAATGGGGGATGGACATCGTCGGACCTTTTCCTCTTGCCACGGGGCAAAGAAAATTCCTCCTAGTAGCAGTTGAGTACTTTACTAAATGGGTGGAAGCTGACCTCTAGCAAAAATAACTGAGGAGGAAATCATCAGATTCTTATGGAGAAGCATAGTATGTCGGTTCGGAATACCGAGGAGAATTATTTCGGATAATGGAAGGCAATTTCAGGGAAAGAAACTACAGGAGTGGTGCGAGGATATGAAAATCAGGCAAGTATTCACGTTAGTAGCCTATCCACAGTCAAATGGGCAAGTCGAAGTTATTAACCGTATTCTATTACATGGGATTAAGACGAAGCTAGAAGGGGCTCGAGGAGAATGGGTAAATGAACTACCTGGAGTCTTGTGGGCTTATCGAACAACTGCTCGGGTATCTACAGAAGAAACTCCGTATAGTCTGGTATACGGTTCGGAGGCCCTCATTCCAGCGGAAATTGGGGTTGAATCTCTCCGCGTACAATGTTATGATCCAGAGCAGAACGAGGGTAAGAGAATGCAAGAGCTAGATGAGATTGATCAGCTAAGAGAACAAGCTGTAGCAAGAACAGAGCTATATAAAGTAAGGATTACCAACGCCTATAACCGAAGGGTTCGATCAAGAACATTTCAAGTTGGGGATTTAGTGTTACGAAGAACAAATCCTGCAGGTGAGGTAAAAAAGTTGGCACCCAAATGGGAAGGCCCTTACAAAATCAAGGAAGTGATCGGAAGAGGAGCCTACAGGCTGGAGGATCATGAAGGTCGGAAATTGGTAAGACATTGGAACATTCATAACTTGAAGAAGTATTTTGTGTAATCTTTCTTTTTTATTGTTTTATGAATTCAGTAGTAATAAAATAAAAGTATTTGATTCATCGAGTTTGTTCGGAATTCTAATGATTTACTCGTGTGATCGGGATGTTTGGTCCATGTTTAAACATTACAATATCATCGGTTTACTCGTGGGATCGGGATGTTTGGTCCACGTTTAAACATTACATTATCATCGGTTTACTCATGGGATCGGGATGTTTGGTCCACGTTTAAACATTACAATATCATCGGTTTACTCGTGGGAGCGGGATGTTTGGTCCACGTTTAAACATTACATTGTCATCGGTTTACTCGTGGGATCGGGATGTTTGGTCCACGTTTAAACATTACATTATCATCGGTTTACTCGTGTGATCGGGGTGTTTGGTCCACGTTTTAAACCTAAAATTGCCTAAGTGTTTGTGCTCGGGGTAGCGAGCTTTGTTCGGAATTTTAGTTGTTTACTCGTGGGATCGGGATGTTTGGTCCACGTTTTAAACCTAAAATTGCCTAAGTGTTTGTGCTCGGGGTAGCGAGCTTTGTTCGGAATTTTAGTTGTTTACTCGTGGGATCGGGATGTTTGGTCCACGTTTTAAACCTAAAATTGCTTAAGTGTTTGTGCTCGGGGTAGCGAGCTTTGTTCGGAATTTTAGTTGTTTACTCGTGGGATCGGGATGTTTGGTCCACGTTTGAACCTAAAATTGCCTAAGTGTTTGTGCTCGGGGTAGCGAGCTTTGTTCGGAATTTTAGTTGTTTACTCGTGGGATCGGGATGTTTGGTCCACGTTTTAAACCTAAAATTGCCTAAGTGTTTGTGCTCGGGGCAGCGAGCTTTGTTCGGAATTTTAGTTGTTTACTCGTGGGATCGGGATGTTTGGTCCACGTTTTAAACCTAAAATTGCCTAAGTGTTTGTGCTCGGGGTAGCGAGCTTTGTTCGGAATTTTAGTTGTTTACTCGTGGGATCGGGATGTTTGGTCCACGTTTTGAACCTAAAATTGCCTAAGTGTTTGTGCTCGGGGTAGCGAGCTTTGTTCGGAATTTTAGTTGTTTACTCATGGGATCGGGATGTTTGGTCCACGTTTTGAACCTAAAATTGCCTAAGTGTTTGTGCTCGGGGTAGCGAGCTTTGTTCGGAATTTTAGTTGTTTACTCGTGGGATCGGGATGTTTGGTCCACGTTTTAAACCTAAAATTGCCTAAGTGTTTGTGCTCGGGATAACGAGTTTGTTCCGAAATACAAGTAAATGATTTCATTAATGAAAGAGAAAGAAATACAATAAAAGTTAAAAGCTCTACCCTACGGCTGGAATAGCTCCTCGGGGAGGCTCTCCAGAGCAGCTTTGACGTCAAGGAAATCTTTTGAAGCTCCTTCAGGAGGATAGCCTTGAGATCTAAATTGGCCGACGCATGCTTCAAAACCATGATCAAAGAACTTGTAAGCACGGTCAGCCACCATGTTGCTATACTCCGGAGACTTCAAAAACTCAGCTTTCTTCGAGAGCCAGAGTTCTTCCACACGAGCAGCAGTGGAAGATTTCTCTCGAGCAAGCTGCTCGGAGACAGCTTGATGTTGCTTAGCCAGGGCTTTATACTGCTCTGACAAAGTAGAGTTGGCACCTTCCAGATCAGCAAACTTTGTCCGCTCCTCTGCCAGGACCTTCTCCGCCTTGTCCCGAGCTGATACCAGGGCCAAGTGCCGCTCCTCCAGAAGGCTCACTGTTTTCTTCAGCTCTTCACCTATACCCTCCAACTGCCTGATGCGTTTCTGGTTTTGCCCATCGGCCAATCGAACTGAATGAAAACGAGTGAGAAGTTCACCCGCCATCATGTGGGCCTGCATCAGATCATATATAAAGTTAAATTAACAAATGAATGTATTGAAAAAGATAAACGAAACAGATTAATGGGTAAAAGCATTTACCTGAGTAAAGGAGGAGGAGAAGTCGTTCACCAAGTTGCTGAAAGCCAGCTCCCCGAGGTATTTTCGATCAACTGGGTTGGGGGTATAGCACAAAATGGAATGAGAGGCTTTGGGATCGGGTTTTTTCAGTAGTGGAACAGTGGGGGAGTACGTCCACGAAGGGATATGGTATCTCGAGGTAGGCCGGGATACACCGAGAGCGGGTTGAGAGGAGGCTCGAGGTTCGAAAGGGATAAGGGAATAAGAAGTTTTCTTAGTAGGAGGTGCTTGGGGCGAAGAACTTGGACCTTCGGGAGTAGCCTTTCTCTTGCGATGAAGAGCTTGAGTCCTCTCAGGTGAAGCCTTCTCCTCAGAAGGAGTCAAAATCTCAATGGACGGGGGAGGTGCAGGAGTAGTAGCAGCCTTAGAAGTTTGGCCTGTTTGGCTCTTCTCCCTTAGCTTCTCGGCTATCCTTGCCTTCATCATTTTTGTTTCTGAAAAGAGCAGAGAAATATTAGTCCAAACATGATAAGTTAAAAGTAAAACGAAGAAGATTACTTGGAAAGCACTCACCGAGGGACATTTTTAAGGATACACCCTTGGGGCTCAACTGGAACAAGTATAGCAGTCCGTCGTCAATCAGCTCCATCAAATTAAAACACTGATCGCCAAGTACACGACGAACCGACAAATACAGTTCCTCCTCAAGGTGACCCCTGATTGATTTCCCCCTCGGGGGACTTCCCCTCCACTCCATAGGGCAATCCCAAGGCTGGAGCGGACGAGCAAAGAAGTAAGAGTTTTTCCAATTTTTTATGGACGAGGGGTATTTTTTGAGGAAGCCAACCCCTGTCCTTGAGGAAAAGTAAAAAAGCCCAATCTCTTTCTTGTTCAATTGAAAAAAACAATGAAAAAGCTCGGGAGTAGGGGTAAAACCCAGATAAGAAAGAACTATGAAGAAGCCTGCTAATAACCTATAGCTATTGGGAAATAATTGACTAAGGGAAACACAGAAGTAGGAGGCCACTTCAATAAAGAAAGAAGGGACGGGAAAACGGAGGCCTCCTCGGAGCTGGTCTATATAGAAAGGAAAATACCCCTTAGGGGGTAAGTGAGTACGAGATCCAGAAGGGGGAGCAATAATAGAAGTCCCCTCGGAAATCCCCCATTTAGTTCGGATATTGATGAGGTGCTGAGTCAATTTGACCTCAGACTCGAAGATCTCGAACCAAGGAACACGGGCTTTAACTAAATCTCGCTCTGTAACAAGTCTCTGCTCCTGTATACGAGCGGCAGACGTGGCAGATGAGCTTATAGTTCTGTCACTATCAGAAGAAGAGGAAGAGGGTTGAAGAGAGGGGCTAAGAGCGTCCCCCTCGTTGAACATTTCTATCGCCTGCAATGAAGAGTCGGCGGAGGAAGAAACCATACTTAGATGATTAAAAAAGGTCTGCTGGGGAAAGTTGTTCGATCGTCTGGTGCTAGCTCGGAAGCAAAATGCAGCAAAGTAAGGACAAATGAAGAAAAAGGAGGGGTATTTATAGCGGGGACCATGTGAACAGTCATTTAATCTTCACCGTCCAAAAATAAGGGAATGGACGGTTATAAAGGAGCCTCGGGAAACGAAACGTCGCGCGGCATTTGAAATATTTGGGCGGGAAAAAAAGGCGGCTAAAATGTCCCGAGCAGGTTAAGTTTAGGATTTTACCCGAAGACAATAAAACAAGACTTCAAAAGTCTCGTCTTGCTTTACTTTAGGGGGTGAGGTGATGTCATATGATATATTGACCTCCTCGGGTAAAATCCCCTCAAGGGCCGAACAAGTCATATACCGAACAGAGTGCACCGAACGGATAGCACCGAGCAGGGTTTTTTACCGAACAGTAGCGGAAGACCCGGGAGTAACTAACAAATTAAACTGCGTGAGTGAACGTGCAGTAATGGGGCGCGGATTTCTCGGACGCGTTGGGCTCCAGTTAAGCCACGATCAGAGGACATCGTGTTCCGGATCTCCCACGAGCCAATCACTGGGAACAGTCCTATAAATACCCGCGGATGTCATCATAGTAAGGGTTGGATTTTTCAGGGCAAAAAGACTCCGAAGAGAGCAAATTTATGTCTGTTCGGTCTTTTCTGTTATTTCTCTAAAAAATTCGTTTAAGTCATTGAGCGATTGTTATTTGTGTCCAGAGAGTCTTGTAAATCATCAACATTTATAGTGAAGTTTTATACTGGACTAGGTCCCATGGTTTTTCTCTCCATTTGAGGGTTTCCACGTAAAAAATCTTGGTGTGTTTATCGTTATTTTCTGTTAACACCTTATTCTACCTTATATTCGAAAATCACGGATCACATAAGTATGTTTTTTTTTAAAAAAAAAATCTCTCATGGCTTTGACTGATGCATATGGATGAAGAAGTAAGGCATGCATTGATGTCCTAGCTTGTTTGCTCATTTCCAAAATTTACAGCATGACAGCAAGATATTGCAACGAAGAAGATGGGCCAGAGAAAAAGTAATTGGTGCACAAAAATATAAAAAGTAACTGATGCACGAAAATATAACCTTGGTGCACGAAAATCATAAAAGTAATTGGTGCACGAAAATTATAAAAAGTAACTGGAGCACAAAAATATAACCTTGGTGCACGAAAATATAACCTTGGTGCACGAAAATCTGGAACGAAGTGATGAAACGAAAAATCGAAGAGATGAAGAGAAAAACCAACTGTAAGAAACCGTAACTGGTGAGGGAGATTTACGAGGATATTTGAATCGCAGTGGTGAAAGAAAGAGATCGAACAAAGTGCTGAAAGTAAGAGATTGAATTTTTTTGAGATTGCCGTCTTTTTCTTATTAAGGGCACTTTTGTCATTTTAACTTAAAGTTGGCTTAAATAATTGCAAGTTTTTTTTTTTGGACTATGATGAATAAAGTTTTACCTTTGAGTACAAGCCTGGACTTTTCTCTAATAAAAAAATGTTCTATAATTATATAATTTATTATAGGTCGTTGACCATTTTCAAAATTCTTGGAAAAGGTCCATCCATGAAGCAATGTAAACAATTATTACGAAAAAGGAGAAAAAAGAAAATTTATGCTGAAATATTTTCTTTATTGAAATCTTTGGGACTGAAATGAGCCGATGTAATCACTGATTTTAATTGTGCATTAAAACAATAAAATGGCCTTTTTTTAAAGAATTTTCTTTAAAACCCACCAATCGAATATTTTTCTTGAAATTTTACGTTGAAAATGACTAATAAAGTGTAACTTTAGGGTCAACATTCAAATTAGCAAATGGAGGAGAATCATGGTACTGTAACATGTTCCATCTGAAATTTTCAAAAGCAATGGTGATGAATTAGAAGATTTGGTGTGATAAGGAATCAATTCTACGCCAAGGGAAGGACAGAAGTGAAATCAAGATTTAATAAAATGATTCCAAACAAGTGGAATAATTTGGCATATAAATCACTTGATATTCAAGATTACGGATCACTATAGTAAGCTACAAGCATTGTATCCCTAGCCATAGGTCCGGAGGTGAGAGAGCATGAGAACACGAATGTTAGATAGACGGCGAGGAGGTATTCGGTATGACCACTCCAACGATCAAGTCAGTGCTCAGGATATAAGTGAAATATGAATAAAAAAGGACGAAAGAATTCTCCATAATATATTTTATAATTATATGAAGAACATGATATACGTGTGTAGGTTTTTTTGGGAATAGATTGAATGTCCTCTATTCTGCTGTTGGATGCTCGTATTTATAGTGAGATTTTGTAGAGTAAGCGTGAATCTCGTACCACGATCTGCCCATGATTGTGCATGATCTTCCGTAATTATCGTCGGATATTAACATAATCTGTCCACGATCCACCCATGTGCATCTATCTTCTCGTAACTGTTGCCTCTTCTCGTATCTGTTGCCTAGCCCTAATTCAAGTCGTGATCTTCTTGGGGGATTAATGTTCGTCGGATCACTTGCTCTGTTAAGAATACATGGGATTCCAACTCAAAATCAATTGACAATGAGTGGAGTAGTCCATGTATCTTATAAAGAGCTATCATTGTTGTTAAACTCACAATGTGTGATAATTTTCAACACGTCCCTCACGTGTGACATTATATAAGTCAAATACGTGGACTGATACGCGGGGTGACGGTGAACATGCTGGCTAAGTAGCCTGGCGGAGTAACCAATCGCATGAGAAACCTGGCTCTAATACCATGTTAAGAATATATAGGGTTCCAACTCAAAACCAATTGACAATGAGTGGAGTAACACATGTATCTTATAAAAAGCTAGCATTGTTTTTAAACTCACAACGTGAGACAATTCTCAACATTCGTTGACTGAGTGCTAGGTTATGTCCATGATTTAAGCACATACTCGCCGAGTGGGCCGAGGTGGTATTCTTCCACCATGACGTGGCAAATACATGCACTTGAATTGAGTGAACCCAATTGTACTGCGGAACAACGCAAATATAGTAATATTTTACATAGTTTTATACACAAATTCCGATTGGTTAAATGTGTCGGGGCATCTATCTTAACTAGTATGTCTTCTAGAACAGATTAAGGGATCTAATCCTACCCTGTGGGCGAAATTCCCTTGGTAATCCACTTGCTCATGATGATATTATAAAAAGACAGAAAAGGGACTTTTCAAGAATTCACCAAGATCTTGTCTTTCAATTAACATTCACAAATTCTGTCAACTTGCCCTTCCACCACCTTTAATTCATCTATATATAAAGTACCCTTTGCTCGGCAAATACCTCAATCAACATCAAATTTGTTTAAATAAATTTACATTGTCTCCCTCTAATGTCGTCGAGTTCTAGTCAATCATCGCGTTTCATGATATGGACACCCAAACAGAATAAGCAGTTCGAAGAAGCTCTTGCAAAATATGACCGGGATACTCCGGATCGTTGGCATAATATAGCCAAGGCAGTTGGTGGGAAATCAGCGGAGGAAGTGAAGAGACATTACGAGGCTCTAGTTAAAGACATTATGCACATAGAAAATGATCAAGTCCCTATACCAAATTATGGAGCTATCCCAAGCAATTCTAGAGGATATGGAAATGAATACAGGTAATTTAAACAACGCTTCTTCCTTCATTCACTCAACATGCATTTCTAGAACTCTTAAGATTTTTGATACTGGGAATTACTTCTCATGGAGTACTTGAAAATTTATACACTCAAAACGTTTCGTTTTATCGTCAATTCGTCGTAAATTAATAAATGTACTTGCCCAGCTCCATACGGAGCCCTTCTTTACCATCCAGCCTAGCTGGAGTCTTCGTAAATATACTCTTTTAAACATGTATATGGATTATTGACACATTTATTTTAGCTTTTGAAGTTCATTTTTATGACTAGCATTGTTATTTATATTTGGGGTCTGGTGTTCTATCTTTGTAACAGGCTTTTCAAGAATCTCAGGCTACAGTAATGGTGCAAGGTTAAATACTTCGTTGCCGTCGGAGCTCCGTAAAATATATAGAGCTTATACGCATGCGCGGCAAAAATACATATATCGCTTGCGTTAGCTTTATATATTGCAAAAATGGTTTATAGAATATGGATATTTGTAATAGTAGTCCAAATTTGTAGAACTAATCAAATATAGTAAAGAAATTATGTTTTACAAAATTGGTCCCACG
The DNA here is from genome assembly GCA_907163345.1 of Haberlea rhodopensis. Lineage (NCBI taxonomy): Eukaryota > Viridiplantae > Streptophyta > Magnoliopsida > Lamiales > Gesneriaceae > Haberlea > Haberlea rhodopensis. The sequence continues at coordinate 4,841,500 of CAJQUN010000038.1, read as the reverse complement.
TGATTTTTTTTTATATCAAATATATTCCCATACATTTTTTTATAACTATTTTTGTACAATATTTTCGTGTGACTATATTTGATAAAATTATTTATGTGAGACTATTTTGTTACAAACATAATTTATTTGGGATTATATTTGATTACTCATAAACGTTTGAGACTATTATTGCATATGCTTCTATTACATATGACCATTTTGTAATTTACCATAATATATGTTACCTCCTTTTTTGGTTCGCTTTGATAACAAAATGAATTTATAGGGGGGAAGGGATGAGCAAATTCGTGAAATCACAGATTAGGCCGGAGCCAGAGAAGGTCTAGCTGGTTCTTATGTACCATGATTATCCGAAAAGTGTATAATAGTCTTTAAATTTTATTCCAAATCGCCTTGATGTCAATTATTCGAGCTCATTGGATATATAAGTTATTTCATCATTTATTAAAAATATAATTTGAAACTATAAATTACTTAAATAAAAAAGCTAAAAAAATTTTGATTTAAATAGTTCAATATTGATTCGAGTTTTTGTATTATGTGACGATTATCTGCGCATTCTCTACGAGATGATTATTATTATTTATTTGAAAAGGTTTTAAATAAAATATAAAAAGTATTGTGATTGAGGGTGCTGATTGCCGTTGTTGGATTTTGTCCCCTACCAGATTTGAAGTAGTGAGACATCATTTATTTTACATTTAAATGTAAAATATTAGTCTAATTGTCTTAAATCTAATATATACCAATTTTGTATCCCAAACACTTACCCCGCGATAACATAAATGAGAAATAATTAATACACGTATTTCATAAATAAGTGGGCCAAAGCGTACCAAAAAATAGGCTCATATACTTTTATTAGCGAAAAATATATAGTAAGAAAAAATAAATATGAAAAAATGTATTTTTTTTTTAAACAAATATAATTTACACTAGCTAATTATGTAACTATTTGTATACGTACCTGCGTGTATACAGAGACTTCCACATAAAAGTGACTAATCAGTGAAACTTGCGATGTATCGATTAATTCTTCTAAGCTATCTAATGGGATAGTGTTCCGTAAGATAAATTCATGGCTCAGAAAGATTCAACACATATCCTAAATATTGGATCAAAAAACTCCTACAATAGATTTACGGGGACGTTAACCCATTTGGTAAAGTAGAAGTGACCTGTATCGATATGCATCTAAAATAAACAAAAAACTTGTTTTGTCTTCAACGGATTTGGGTCTATGTTCTGACTTGTATATTCTTACGGTCTCTGTACATTTTGTTTTGGTTCGGTTGTGATTTTGTTTGCAAATTTTATAGCAAGACTCTTTCTTATTTGAATAAGTTCTCAAATTTAAATAATTATGAATTTTTCCGTCTAGTTTAAACAATAACATTAAATCACCTGCTATTATTTTTATATCAAAATATAGGGGAGACAACTGTAATTTTCTATTAATATGTTACAAACTAGATGAAGTGAATTCATAATAAAGCTATTTCACATAATGTTTATTCGTTATTGTTCAAATAGTAATAAAAAGTTGTAATAAAATTCTTATTAGTGGGGAGACATCATTAACTTTTCTTTTATTTATGTTGTACTAAATACTAGTGAGATCCATAATAATGGAATACTTTCAATCAACAATTAAATTATCCAATTTCCCCATAAAAATTAATACCAATAAAACACGATTCAAACATTATGTGATTCGTTATTTCTCGTGTTCGATAGTTAAGTGTGCGAAAAATAAACAAGTTGATATATTTAGAAGTTATTAAAAGCAGCTCGTCACAATTAGAATGCGATTTTTTAGCTAAAGATCTGAACAGATCTCCTTCTCGTAGCCCTTGAGTAAAGGCGCTGATGAGTATCTCTGAGGTAACATGAGGGACGTCGAGGTATGCCTGATTGAATCTTTTCAGAAAGTCCCGAATAGACTCATTTTATACTTGCTTGAGTCCGAACAGACTGTGGCTGTCATTTTGCAACTTCTGCTGCTCGCGAACTGGTGTAAGAATAACAAGCTAAATTTTGGGGAATGAATCTATGATCCCCGATGGCAGTCGGTTAAACAAAGAGTGAGCGGCCCCATCTAGGGTTGTCAGGAAAACTCGACACTTCACTCCATCTGTAAGTTGGTGATGGAGCGAAGCGTTCTCAAATCGGGATAAATACTCCTCGGGATCTGTGCTGCCATCGTAGTTCCCTACATTCAAAGTTCGGAAATTGGATGGTAGGGGATCATTATCAACTTGAGAAGCAAATGGCATGCTCCTCCGTACTGGATAGATACGCCCTCCATCTTGTTGCGCATATGTTGCAACTCATCTTTTAGATCCTTCGTCTGATGGTGTAAAGCTTTATCACCTTCTCGTCCATCCTAATGGAGAGATCCTTAACCTCCTTCGCTTACTCTTTCAGTTCCTTTGAAGAAGCCAAATCTTCTTCATCTTCAGTGGTTCTCTCAGGTTGGGGCGGGGTCATAAATTACTTCATTACTTCCCCCACAGTTGTTACAATTACTTCAGTTAACTGCTTCGTAGGTATTCCACTAGTAGGAAATGCATGAGGAGCGTTTTGAGATGACTCCGCATCATCTTCTTCTCCTTCGCGCACCAGGGTTGAATATGAAGGGGGGTTTGGTATGTTCCCCCTTATACCTTGTCCATGACCTTTACTTCTAACCATACTTCCTTTCTTCGATCTATGCAAAAAATTCCTTTTTCTTCAACTTCTTTGCTCGAAAAAATTTCCCACAGACAGCGACAATGATGTGATTCGTTATTTCTCGTGTTCGGTAGAACTAAGTGTTTGTGAAAAATAAACAAAAAACACCACAATTTTTATGTGGAAAACCCTCAAGAACGAAGGAAAAACCACGGGACCTTGTCCAGTATAAATTATTTACTCTAAAAAATGGATTTGTTACAGGACTATGACACAAAACAATAATAACAAACTCCTAACATGAATATCAGAAATGAATACGGGAAATGACCGAACATACTTAAAATGCTCTCTTCAGAGTCTTTTCTTACCTCAAAGTCCAACCCTTGTGATGAGACCACAAGTGTGTATTTATAGGGTTGATCCCGGTGGTTAACTCGCGAAAAATCCGAACACGACCTCCTCTGATCGTGTTGTTATTGGGGCCAGCGTGTCCGAGAAATCCGCACTCCATTACTACACGTTTATCTCCGTCGGTTGATTTGTTGGTTACGCCTGGGTCTTCAACTATTCTTTAACCAATATACCGATTAGGATTTAATAGTGTTCGTGTACCTTGTGTTCGAGGTTATTTATATTCGGTATTTGCAGGGGATTTTACCCGAAAAAATCGATATGTCATATGACATCAAAACACATTCTTCTTTGGTCGCGGTGTCGGTATAGAAAGACTTGACTCTTTTTTTCAATAGTAATTAAATTTTATATATGAACTAATCCCGATTTTTTTTTTCTCGGGAAGAGAGTATACAAGAAACGGGATCAAAACTTAAATTTGAAGAGGTAAAACATTAAACATGAATCTTGGGGAAAAATAAACATAAAAACTAGTCTGTGTTGCCACCCATCATAATATCGAAATGTTATTGGATATCGAATGGGTAGTGCATTATGGGTAGATCTATCCCTTCATTGTAAATATTTACAATGATCTTGGATTGGAATATCCACAATGAATGGATTGATTTACCACATGGAACATTACCCCATGTGGTAGTCAGGACCTAATCCAAAATATCCGTAGGCTGTATGAGCTCATAAATTATACAACCTGAGGCATATTAATTCCTCGAGAATCATAGTTGAATTTAAGAATGTTAAAGAATTCAAAGGGTTACTGGTTACAATGAATTGGTTGTGAGAAGAGTAACACATAATCATTTAGAAGGAGTAAATATAGTTTTTTAGTTCCAATTGGACAACTTCTCAACATCCCCTCATATGTAACTTTATATATGTCAAATACATGGATTAATGAATTGGCTATGAGAAGAGTAACAAACAATCATTTATAATGAGTAAATATAGCTTTTAAGTTCTCATTGGACAACTTCTCAACATCCCTTTATATGTGACATTATATATATTAAACACGTGGATTAATAGCGCGGTAAGCATGTTGCATATCTATAGGTGTTTGCTTAAATTTGGGAAGATGAAGTACAAGAAACGGGATCAGAACTTAAATTTGAAGAGGTAAAAAACACATTAAACATGAATCTTAGTGGGGAAAAACAAACATAATTATTAATTTGTGTTGCCACCCATCAGAATATATCTGTATAACCTGAGGCATATTAACTCCTCAAGAATCATAGTTTGAATTTAAGAACGCTCAAAGAATGAACTCATTAATTAATCTCGAGTTCTTCTCCCGAATTATAGAATTGGAATTTAATGAAATGTTAAACTCGTCGATTCAATAAAATAAAAGCTGATCCCACATAAATCGTCTAATCAGAGAAAGCAGCTTGATGAGTATAAAGTGTTTAAGCATGCAGAACTTGCACCAACATAATATTTAGCAAATTCAATAGAATGAGTCTCAAATAATCACAAATTCATGATTAATATATATGAAGCACGTTGATTATTTATTTATATATATATATATAATAGTTATTACAATTCTTGGGGATTTTTCTTGGAAGAATTGCTCTTGTTATTATGCATCCAAACCTTAAAAACCTGTCTCTTTACCCCAACTTCAGCACAAAATCTCTGCAATTCACTATCATCTATTCTCGGAATCCGCCACCCTAGTTTCTCAGCGAATACCATCATCTTCTCTTTCTGCTCCGTCGTAAATTTCGACCGGAACCGCTTCTTGCTGGAAAACTGCGGCGGCGGCGGCGCCACCTGCAAGGAGTTGAAGTTCAACTCCTCACTGGAAGAATCAGTACCGGCGCTTCCTACACCTCCACCCGAGCTGCCGAATGCCATTTTCATAGGCTGCACCATGGAACTCCAGTGAACACCGGAGCCGCCAACGCCGACATGGTGATGGCTCATCGAGGGAGAAGGAAGAGGCCGAGGAAGACGGAGGGGGTGAACCATCGCATCACCAGCTGCCGCTGACTCACCGTGATGCTCTTTGCGGTGGAAATTCCGGTGGCAGTTGCAAGCGGCGCACTTCAGTGCTTCGAGGGTTCCTTCTTCGCCGCTGGGCATGAACTCTCCACAGCCGTCGGTGACGGTTCCGCCAATACTAGCGGCGTGGTTCTTGAGGCATTCCCGGTAGCTAAATATAGGGTTTGAAGGCTTGGGTTTGGAGCCACCGGAATTGGGGTCGGGGATTCTCGTTTTCTCTTGTTGAGTATTCGAGTTTTCAAGAGAGTTATTGTGTCCAGAGGAGGAGCTTTGCATCCTCATTTCCTTGTCTTCACCAGTAAACGCCATTTTTATGATCTAATAAACCCTAAAATAACACAGCTAAGAAAGTAAAATTCAACCTTCAAACGAGGCAAATCTGACCAACCCAGTACCCCAAATCCATAACTCCTCTTAAATAACAAAACCCTAATGATAATCAGAAGAAAGATCGAAGGAGAAATAAAAGGGAAGGTGCAGTGACTTAACCTCTGAACCAGAAACACAAAACCACAACCTAAGTTATTTGCTAATGGATATTTGGTAAAAGCACAAGATAAAGAAAGGGGTTACGAAACATTAGATTGAAAAACAAAGGACATTAGGAGGTGGTGGTGGTGTTGCAGTGGTTCCAACAGCCAACTAAGTATCCAACAAGGGACAGCTTGGTTGCTTGTGGTGAAGCTTAGGAGAGAGAGAGCGTGTGTGTGTGGAAAAGAGATATATTGGGACAGGTTGGGAACAACAACGTAACTGATAGAGATTAACAGTGCATCTGAAAAAATTACAAAATAAAGTAAAAAAGAGAGAAAGAAACCGACAAAGTCATGTTCGTCCTCTCCCACGCCTGCAACTTGGTCCCGTTCCACCACCTTCATTATTGTTCAGTCTGCACCCTTCTTTCTTTCTTTATTATTATTATTATTATTATTATTATATTGTTTATTTAGATATAATCGTGTTCATTTAAAAAAAAATCATTTAAAATATCTTTTTGTTTTTTTACTTTTTAAATATAATATAAATATCTAAAAGCCGATTGTAAATGGGAATATGAATTTTTAATAAATGATAATTATATCTACACCCATCGACTTTGACATATTTACAGAAAGCTCTTATCGACTTGGAAAATAGACCACCCATGTCATTAGTAAAATTAACGGCCGTTACAAAAACATCCCCTAATTTTTATTGGAAAGCCCAAATTGCCCATGGTTAATTTTGACCACTATTTGACCTAAATTTTTTGAGTAGTTATCTTTGTAATTATGATATTTTATAGGATGTGTGATCGTAATAAAACTATTATTTTTTATTTTTTGAATTGTTATTTCAAATATAATAATTACTTACTCAAATTTTTTTATTTTCCTAAAAAATTTAATATTTATCATTTTTATTTAATCTTGTAAAATATCAATATATATCTTAAAAATAATATATATATATATATATATATCATTTAAAAACTTTTATTAAAAATAACGACATTGTATAATATTTTGAATTAAATCGAATTGAAAGTCAAATTAAAAAATAATATGTTCGATTGTCATTTTCGAAATTGACATCAATAAATATTGGTCAGCCTAAAAATCTGAATTTGATAATATATAATAATCTTACTTTTCAATATATGATTTAAAATATAAATAATATATGATTAATAATTTGAGAACGGGATAAAAATCTAAATTTTGAAAACAAACTACACATATACAAGTTCAATTAGGGTGAGCTTCAGAATCGAAATTTAAATTTAACCGGTGTCAAATTTGTTTTTCAGCCCACCGAAGTGGCTGAATTATATATTAAATCGAATAAACCGATTCGATAAAACACAAGTGTTATTAAAGATCATGACCTAAGACATATCATTTAAAGTCAACATCAAAACATATAATTATAATTAAAGATCATGGCTTAAAACAAAATTATTTTATTATTATTATTACAAATAAAATAAAATACTATGATAATAATACAATTAGATAATATTGAATGTATTTTTATATATAATTAGTTTTAAAATATTACTATTAATATGAAAGCTAGTTTATAGTTTAAAAATATTTAATAAATAATTCTTTGAAATAAAAAAAAACAAAAAATATAAAAAATAAAAGAAAGAAATAAAAATAATATGACACAATAGGGGGTGTAATTATAATTTATAGTATACTATAGGGAGTGTATATATAATGTTTTGATAATTTTATATTACATATAGTATAAGTGGTGTATCTGTAATGTTATGATAATTTTATATTATACTAAATATATAAGAGGGTAAAGACGTCATTTCGTGCATTCTGTTAATTTTTTGACGGTGTTATGTCTGGAGGGGAGGTATCTGTAATTTTCCAAAGTCGATGGGAGCTTTTTGTAAATAGGCCAAAGTTGATGAGGTTTAGATGTAATTATCTCTTTTAATAATAACAATAATAATAGGCGGATTGGTTTGTAATTGCCAAAATCACATTTTTATCTATCACTTTCTCTCCATATACTGACACAACGATATATATATGACGCTATGTATTTTTAAAAAATTTAGGCTATGATACGGTTAGGACACACACACACACACACATATATATATATATATAATTCACTTTTTAAAATTTTAAATCACGTAAAAGCAACAAAATATTCTTATCAACTTCAAGAAGTGTTTATTATAACTCATACTAACACCATCAACATATTTATTTCAATTACCTAAAGTTGAGCAACCACGTCCGAATAAAAGATAAAAACAAAATATTCTTACGAAATTTAATAAGCATATAAATAAATGCATATCACTGAAAATATTGTTCTATCACACATACTAACTTCAAATATATATTATTTCAAGTAATATAAAGTTTAACAAATACATCCAAAAATTATTCTAGTAAAAAAAATTAAATTGTATAATTAACCCCCAATAGTGACCTTTCTATGTCGAACACGCCATTCAGACATGTCCGGCACGCATGACCGCTTTTCTTTTCTGTTTTGAAAATTAAGGACACATCACATGACATGTCTGATAAACGTACGAGAGGTGTCAGTATCCTATGAGTGTTCGGCAATATATCGAGTTATTTTTGCAGTATCCGTACATCGTAGCACATGACGTATCAAAATGCTCTTTCTTCAGGGCAAATTTAAATAATTAAAAATAAGGTGATAAAAAAAATTTATGATTCTAGCGTGAATCGCGACCCCGGATCGCGAGTCTATTCAAGAAGAGAGAAAATTATTTCTCTCTCCTGATAATGTTTTTCTCTCGTTTCTGATTTTCTCTCTCATATTTTCTATTTTCTCTCATAATTCAAGTTTATCTATCCTCCAATTTTTAACATTTCTCTCTCCTCCACATTTTAATATATATCTATCATCCACCTTTGTTTTCCACTTTAAAATTGCATTGAGATATATATAATATCCAGAGGTGTAGATAAAAATGTGGGAAATAAAATTTAAAAATATTAAAAAAATTTATATTTCAAAGTTTTGGTATTTTTTATTTTAAAATTACTTAACAATATTTAATAAAAATGAATATGTCAAAATTCATTTCCAAAATATCTTGACTTTTTTTATCATAAAATTGGTATTAACTATTGATCAATTGTATTTGATATTTCCTATGTTAGTATATTTCAAATTTTATAATTAGATTAGTTAATCAAATTATAATATTATACTAGCACAACACCCAGTAATCTTTCACTATTAGGAGCGATAATAGAATGGCATGGACCGAACTATTTATTCAACACAAATAGAATTGGTAACAAATGAGAATCGCAAAAGCAAAATGATGCGATTATGGGTATGCGATTCTGTGTTCCTAATCAGATTGGACCCCAATCATCCCTTTTCTGTTTTTCAACGCTTTCATTAATTATTTTGACTGCTAAAATTATATTATTATTAATTCGTCACAGATATTATCTACTTTTTTCTTTATATACTAATTTATTTTTTTTAAAAAAATAGAACAAAACGACATTAAAGCAAACCACGGATAAAGACTTTTGACAGAGGGATGATTTCATTTTACCATATATTCCGGATGTTAATAAAACCATAAATGAATTTTTTTTAATTTATTTAAGATATTGTTTTCACGTAATTGTTTTATTCAACTTTATATCGAGAATTAAAGTTAAAAATAATTTTCTTATATATAAATTTTTAATTTACAGTATATATCTTTATAGTCCATTTGACATATACATATATAATAACTAAACAAAGATAGACTTACTTTCTATGATAAATTGCTAAGGATAAAACCGTAAAATCCACCACGGCAAGGACGACACTATTTACAAAACCCATATGGATAGTGTAACAAAAAGTAATTATAATTGCATTGAAGGTTTAATCTGCATGTGTTTACGTTTTATAACTAAGCTTGATTACACAAAAATCACAAAAAAAAAAAAAATTTAAAAGTGAAAATTAGAGTACACGGATTATTATGGGAACATGGTCAATATAAACAGTACGGTGTTGGATTGAGCTTTTCCTTTATCCCACGTTGAAGAAAGTAAGGAAATTGGCCAAAAAAAAGTGCATCAGTCAATAATTTATCTATCAACTTTGGACTTTAGATTAGATTAGATAAATTTCTCTCTTGTTTTAGAATCTAGTAAAATTCTTAGTATGTTCTGTGGCTGCGACTATGACTGTGCTTCCATATGAAAAAAGATTTTATTAGGTGTCTTTCTTTCTTGTAAGAGGAGAGTGTGAGTTATAAAATATGGCTAGTGGGAAAGTTTTGTGGGTGTGTTTGGGGTGAAAAGAGAAAATTATGTGGTTTTAATAATTTTTAAATAGTGTATTTTCTTATCTGTTCCTGATGATTTTTCTCCTGATTTGGGGTTTTCTATGTTAATTTCTTGTGTTTTTATTATTTCTCATTTTAATTGTTTTTCTCAGATCTGATGATGAGTTTGGAGGGTCAAATTCTCAACATACGGTTAATGTGATTGATTGGATTGTAATTGTCTAGTATGTGCGTTATCTCTGCAACTATGGCACTCTCTCCCATGCTTTCCCCGAGCAATGTCTTTTCCTCTCTTCTGTCTTATTATTTAGATTTCTTTGTATCCACCCGCATTATCATAAAATTTTCATATTATTCGAGTTTTATATACTTTTACACATATATATTGTGTGTAACCTTTATATTCATCAAAGTAGGATAAAATAATAATTATATTTAAATGTTCTATGCATGTATCCTATGCTTTGGAACTCGGTAGTGTGAGGGCACAAATCATAACCTCTGCAAATTGAATAATTGTCTGATTACATAACATGGAATGCTTTGATCAAATAATATTATATATTTACGCATACATGAAACATATGGTGCACATTTACTGCCCATGATCTAGATCGATTAAAGAAATCATCTCCACCAAAGATGTTTATTTAACTAATCAAGACCATAAGTTCGTCTCGTCAGATCATATAGGTGTGACCAAAGCAGCTATCTGGAATTTCAAAGTTCACGATTGATATAAATTTTTCTTATGGAAATTGGCTTCTAAAACGTTACCTACTTGGGCCCGACTTGGTCAACTGTTTCACATTGAGGACACATGTTTTCTTTATGTAAGGAATCCAACACACAAAGTGTGCAGCGAAAATAAAAATTTGGATTCTTAACCGATGACCTATACAGAATATTCATATCGGAATGATTAAAAGAGTCTCACCCGTGTTTGATGCAGAAACGATGCCAATGTCACGAGTCACGAGCAACACCTCCAAGATCTTGCCTCTACGGTATCCACACGATCAAATCGAACAAGGGACGTTCAAGAACAAGTTGCTAGACTTATTCTTGAACCAAAGCTGAACTCACGGTTCAAAACTGATCAACGACTACCAATCAATCCACCAAGAAAACGGCGGCGGCCGTGAGTTCTTGAAGAAAAGGTGAGGCGGCCGAGAGTTCTAGAGTAGCTTTTTAGGATTTGATATGTAGTGTTAATCTCATTAATCACCTTGTTATCAAATTATATATGTATGATTTAATTAAGGTTCAAGGCTTTCTCAAAGCCTCATGGGCCCAAACCCATGATTTAATTAAATTCTTATAATCATGTAATTAAGACTCTTCTTATTTAATTAATTCATCCATCCAATGAATTTAATTCCCTTTATCGATTTAATCTTTTGTGCGACCCGATAGGATCTTGTAATGTTGGCAGCGACATAAAATCTAATTTTATGTCACAAGCAATGAGCGGTATCTAGCAACACATCAAGGCTACCCAAATTACAAGAATGTCATTGACTCGACATAACTTTAGAACTTGTGATAATATTAACCATGTAACTTAATCCCTTTGTCCATGTGTTTAGATTGAACTCGAGTCATGGAATAGTCATACTCGTATATTCAATCTCTATTTCTTGATCCCCAAGTAGAACTAGAATAAACGAATAAGCTTGATATCACATATCGACTCATTCGAGCACGGCCATGCATTTTAGTCTTACTTGATCAAGGGCCCAAACACTTCTCCTGTTATATAGGAGGGACACATCCTATCTTGATCAATCAACATCCCTCTACATAATTCGTAGTGTATCCAATAGCTGCCTTTATAGTTTACCCTGTTACATGTAACGTTTGACAATATCAAGATACATAACTCCTTATGTTGGGATCTCTGATGATCTCAAGTCGTAAGGATTACATACATTATTATCACTATGAGAATTTCTTATGACACTCATATAACTATCCATGTAGCATTCTCATGGTGGGTCTGTCCAGTACATCGTTCTCTAACATGTACCCATGTGTTGATTTGATATCTCATATCCATGAATTAATTCATCAATCAAAACATACTAGTCTCAATGCATTATCATTATCCTTATTCATGATAATACTTGACTAGGGACAATCTTTAAGAACAATACAATATTATTCTAAGGACATTAACTTATATATCAATTCATATTGCACAGATATTCGAATAAGATATAATAATGATTTGTCATTAATAAAATCATAATACATTGTATGTCATAAACAATCATCTAATGACTTGTCTTAGGGCATATCCCAACACTTTATAGTCATTATGTTGAAACTTACGATCATTTGTTCGTCATGTGTCTTGTTGTTCAACAAATTTGGTTCTTATCTAAATGAAGTTTTAAATTAAACTCTTTCGATGGTAAACCTTTTAATGCTTGGTTGGATTGTTTATTCTTTGGAGATCCCCCTTTTTAATGCTTGGTTGGATTGTTTATTCTTTGGAGATCCCCCTTTGAAAGGAATCTACTTCCTCGAATTCTTAATCTTTTCAATCTGTGCTATGGAAGAAATTTGGAATCTTCGCAATGGGATCCGAGTGAATAACAGGGACGTAAACATTTATACTTTTCTGTATAATTAAGTCGAAGACTGCGGAGTACTTTAATGTCCAAGTCCTTTGGCTCATTGAAGCTAGTTACTCAAAAGGTTCGGTCCCCACTCTCCGATTATTGGCCACTTTAAAATAAAATCCAGACTCATCTTTTTTTGTAGGAAATTCAGTGGCAGCTTAGATTATTCGTGATCACCTGAGTAATGTTGTTTGGGCGGAAACATCCCCAACTTGGACCTCTGATGTATTGGCAGCCGGAGCCAAAGCTTTGCTTCTTGTGATGAATGGTGCTCTTTCCCTTCAACTCTTTTTACCTTTGAGAACAACTCATAGGACACGATGAAGCAAATCCTCAAACTGGCCCCTGTATCTAATTGGACGACCCTGTCCGATATTATTGTTGCCCAGAAAATCTTATCGGACAATCCATCATGGTCCATCGCTCATATACCGAGAGATCTCGATAGTGCTGCTCATAACATGGCGAAGTGGTCTCATACTAATCGTATTTTTGGCTCTTTTCCGACTTCTTCCCCTATCTGGGAGACATTTATTTTTGACACACATTAAACTTTGGCTTGTTTCTCTTTTTTGTCTGTTGCTTTTTTAGTTTAGTAGCTCGAACGTCTCTTGACCGCTTGATTTTTATGCAACTGAACTCTCTATTTTATTGTAATTTATTTACCCATAAAAAAATTATAATTTGATACATCCGAAATATATTATAATCATGCACATATTCTTTTCTAAGATTAATTTTCAGTAACACATTTTAAACTTGTATAATTTTCCATCCCTAATATATCAAACACATTCTTTTTCTTTTTAACGTGTGGATCGATCGGTAGAGTCGAACATTTCAATATATTGCTTTGAATGTTCCCGATCGATCGGCATGTTTGTTGCCAATCGACGGTAGCAAAAAAAAAGTTCATGCCCACGGGCTTGCCGATCGATTGGCAGCATAAAAAAAACTTTGTGCCCACGGGCCGTGCCGTGCCGGCATGGTCTATGGGCCGAAATCCTTGGTCCAGCACGACTCCGTCTACAGTCTGTGCTATGTCACGATACTGTAGCAATCCGTGTCGTGTCAGCATGGTTGACATCTATACCTAACATGTTCCCAATCTTGGAACATCACCGGGATCCCATGGTTGAAAGCATTCTCGTTGTCTTCAATGATTAGGTAACTACATTCCAACCAAGGGCGGACCTAGGGGGCCAAAAAAAAAATTTTGTTTTTTTTTTTCGATCCTCCACGCTGTTTCGAGATGGATTGAAAAATTCTGGCCCAAGAGGACGGAGCTTATCCCATTTTGACCGCCCTAATTCTCGATGTCGGATCAAAACAATGTCAAATTTTCTTTGCTGTGTTTATCGATTGCTCTTTCACATTTTTTTAATCTAGTAGTCAACAGTTCATATCTTTAGGTGAAGTTGGCGTAATAATTATGAACGAGATTTATATAAGCAACAATTGCTCGAAAAACAATGTGTTTTGTTTTATAAGGAACGTTTTTTGGGTTTGAGGAGGGAAAAATATATATTATACTTAAAAAATAAATTAATGTATTGTCACGATTTTAATTCAATTTGGAGTGTTTTGCCAACAAACTCCCGTGGTTTTCTAAATAGACAGCTTATCCATATAATTTGAAAATAGATAGTTTACCCATTATGATTTTCAAAATATACAGTTTATCCTATTTAATTTGAAAATATGTATGCAAAACACCATATTTGTGTGAGGGGCAATGTGCTATGTTTTGCAAACCACATGAGATTAAAATACATATTTACAAAGCACATGAGGTAAAATGTCTATTCACGATACCACATAAGGGAAAAATGCTTATTTATAAAGTACATAAGATAAAATATATATTAGGGACATCAAGTAGGTAAATTTCCACTTACTTCAATTTGGAAGAGTGAGATAAGTTGAACGTGTTTATTATTTTATAGAGACAATAAATGTAAGTAAATAGTTTTGTTTGGGACTACTTGATTATTGAGCAACAAAAATCGTAAGAACATTAAAAAAATGGCGTGTAGATGGTTTCTAAAAAAATGAAAACACTTTCTATCCTTCACATTACTAAAATTTCACCTTTTTCACGTATTTAATTTATTTCGAACTATTTTTTTTTTATGTTCATATAATTTATAAATATAATTTATTGCACCCCTTCATCAAAATTCTTAGATATTGTTAAATTTATTATTATTATTATTATTTTGATAACATTCTAGTTAAATACTTATAAATCATTTTAATTGTTTGATGCCCTACTCGCTTACTTTTATTTAGAAAAACACATATACTCCCAAACGGGGTTTGTCTTGGGTGCACCCGGCATGTGTATCTATACATACATATAGATACACATGTATATGTTTTGTGTGCACCAAACACCGGGTGCACCCAAGACAAACCTCCCAAACGGGTCATTTGTCAATATATTAATTCAAATTGACGTAGGTTAGGAAATACCAAGTCATACTCATACCACAAAGTATGTGGTCTCCATGATTTATTGTCCTAATAATTAGAAAGGGGACCAAGGAATCCGCCAGCTGTGATCTTTTTGTATGAAAGATTTCCAAAGTGTTGACTAGATATTCGCAGGAAAAAATATCATGTCTCCAAGTCATTTTACGTACACACAGTAGATGATATGCCTAAGCCAAGAGATCAACGTTGAGTTTTTTTTTTTTTCTTTTTTGAGGAAATACCTACGCTATTGGAGAGGGCGCCGGGGGAGGATAATGGAGTCTCGAATTTGAGACCTTTTCTACTCTTACAATCCATCGACAAATCAACATTAATTTGAGATATAAGGAGTTCAGTTTTTTTCCTTCAATAGGATCTCTTGTTCAAGATAGCATATATTGGTTTATCAACTTTTCTATACCTTATTAACAAGCCTGTTAACTACGAAATATTAGTAAAAATACTATGAAGAATTTGTACTATCGAGACATGTATACTTGGGAACTAGGACCAATTTCATAATAAATATCCTAACAGAGCACAAGGAGATAAATATGGATTGAAATTCGATCATTAATGACTGTAGACGAATTATTAATAATTCTTCTACAGTCATAAATATGATATGAATTGGCATTGCACATAGTTGAACACCCGTGTAGAAATTACAATTAGGCCGCCAGCCAAAATGACCTCAAATTATTGTCCATGTTTTACACGTGAGACAGCGCCTAATGCCTATTTATTTTCTGTTTTGTTTGATTTTCTTTTCTTTGAAAAAGAGCTTTATTCTACGCAACCAATTTTTATCACATTATTTCGAAAGTCCTCTTCTTCACGTCTACCTTACTAAAAGAAACCAATAACTAAACAGTTCCTTGATTCTAAGCGCAAAAAGATCGATTCTTGATCAGTTTTCTTGAGTTGGTTTTTATTTATTGGATTGAACTTTATTTTTTAAATTGGGTCACCATTTCTTGGATTGAACTTTAGTCTTCTGAGGTCCGGTTTCATTTTCTTGGATCGAACTTTAGTGGGTAGAGAGAAAGGAAAGAAAAACGGGGGAAAGATGAGTTTCGTGGAGGATGGTGAAGATGGAAGAGGGGATCTGAAGAAGCCATTTCTTCATACTGGGAGTTGGTATCGAATGGGTTCGAGGCAGTCTAGCTTGATGGGCTCTACTCAAGCTATTCGGGATAGCTCTATCTCAGTCTTGGCTTGTGTCTTGATTGTGGCTTTGGGTCCAATACAGTTTGGTTTCACTGTACTTTCTTCTTCTCTTGTTTTCCCTTCTTCTTTATTGATCTTTTATTTACTCGTTAAAATTATCGTTCTATTGCAAATTGAAGTGGATTTGAACTTGAAACTAGTGAATGTTTGCTTGTATTCATTGAAATGAGTTCGAAATTGAGCAAAATTGAGGACATCATAAGGTCTTTGGTGGGAAGATTTTCTTGTTCTTTCAATTGATGGTGCTGAATTTCAATGGTATTTATGCTTTTAGGGGTAAATGTATGAAAATTGAGTAGATTTTTGTGAGTGTTTTCGCAGTAGTTCCACTTGTTCGAATCCAATTTTGGTAAGGTTGAAGTATGAGTGGGATTAAATTAAGATAGTCTTGCAGATGCAAAATCAAGCTTTTAAAGGATTTGTCTATGTTACCGGCTGAGATACATTCTTTGACTTTTGGAATTGGTGTTGAGTATTTTCAGAGGTCACATTGTTCTTTACGTCTGGATCGGTTTCGGGGTAACTTATTTGATCACTGGCTAATTTTTACTTCGTGGGGTAGGATTCATGGAGTTCGATTTCATATAAACTATTTCTATATTGGCTGCTTATTTGCACGTGCAAATTAATGAAAATTTTCTATATTAACGCTATATTTCTTGCATATGTAGTGTGGTTACTCTTCGCCAACACAGACTGCCATTACCAAAGATCTCAACCTTACAGTCTCACAAGTTGGTGATTGTCAATTTTCCTTGCATTGACTTTGTAATGTCAGAAAATAACTAAAAATGATTGGAACAGTTCTCTTTATTTGGTTCTTTATCAAATGTGGGAGCTATGGTTGGAGCAATTGCCAGTGGTCAGATTGCCGAGTATATAGGGAGAAAGGGGGTATGAGCTATTTTATTAATGGCAATATTATTTTTCAGTCTTATGTTGAAAGCATAAGTATTGATATAATTTGTTAATTTGCAGTCTTTAATGATTGCGGCCATACCTAATATAATCGGCTGGCTTGCAATATCGTTTGCAAGAGTGAGATTCCTATAGTTTGTATGGAATTTAATTTGCCTTCCACTCTCTTCTTTTAACTTAAATCTGTCTGTTTTTTATTCTTTTACATTAGGACTCTTCATTTCTCTACATGGGAAGATTGTTGGAAGGTTTTGGTGTGGGTATTATCTCTTACACGGTACATACAAAACATCTTGTGGTTATGATATCATTAAAAGATTCAAAATAGACTTAAACATTTTATTCTGTTCCTGATTTGGAATAGGTGCCTGTATATATAGCTGAGATAGCACCTCAGAATTTGAGAGGGGCACTTGGCTCAGTGAACCAGGTTTGCTGAGTGACTTTTTCTATTTTCAGCCTGTCCTTTCTCAATAAAATGTATGACTCTATTATACTTTTGTTTGTTAGCTCTCCGTGACGATTGGAATCTTGTTGGCCTATCTATTAGGACTACTTGTTGATTGGAGAGTGCTTGCAGTTCTGGGTAATTCTTTGGAGCCTGTGACTTTTAACTATATATGTTTCTTTGGATTCGCTTAATATAATGTTTCTAGGATTCCTCGGCGTGTTATAAAATTGTAATTTGACTCTTTTCAAGTCAGGATCATTTTTCCTGGGACAATTTGCAATAAGTGATTTCGTAAGTTTCATCTTAAATTTGTTGTTTAATCATGCAGGTTTTTGCAAAGTTTAATCAGTGTTATGATGTGGGCAAGTCAAATTGTTGATTCATTTACCAAAGCAAAACTTCTACGAAAAACAACTTTCACCTTGTGAAACAAATAAAATTTACTGCATAGCTATCAAACTTTTGAAACAATGTTCCTTGACAGTGACTAATTTCATCTCCATTAACAGGAGTATTACCTTGTCTGATATTGATACCTGGTCTATTTTTCATCCCTGAATCTCCTCGGTGGTTGGTGAGGCCACAAATAATTTCTTTTATGGAGTTTTTATTTTTTGGCTTCGTTAGTATTAAAACGTATCATTTTTTTTAAAATTAGGCTAAAATGGGAATGACTGATGATTTTGAAGCCTCTCTACAAGTTCTTCGAGGTTTTGACACTGATATTACCCTTGAAGTAAATGAAATCAAGGTAGGTTATCTCAAATAATTTTATTTTCCTAAAGTAGGTTTATTTCCTGCTGCAACATAGTTTTTCAAACTCGTTTCTTTCATAAAAATTCCTCATTGATTTCTAGGACTGTATAATCATTTTCTTAAACACAAACACATCGAATTTTATACGGCATTTGTTTTTGTTCTTGCAGAGGTCTGTAGCTTCAACGAGTAGAAGAACGGCACTTCACTTCGCAGAAATCAAATTGAGAAGATATTGGTTACCTCTAATGGTACCCATTTTTTCCAAAGCTTTCTCATACCTGTGTTGTAACCTGATTTAAAGTTTGAAACTATCTTACTCATCCCTTTATGTATTTTTATACTACAGATAGGAATTGGGTTACTCATTTTCCAGCAGCTATCTGGAATTAATGGTGTTATCTTCTATTCTTCTAATATATTCGAATCCTCTGGTGGGTAAATGCTGCCACCATTTTTTCTTCTGCACGGGGATAATATGTTTTTTTATCTTGTGTATTACCTTGTTTGTTTGAATGAAAGGGGCTTTTTAATAGCTACCATGCATAAACAGGAATCACGTCCAGCAATGCTGCGACAGTTGGCGTGGGCATTATTCAGGTAGATTATGAAACATTTTTGTTAATTTTAGTTTGCTTGAGCATTTCCAAATTCTTTCAAAGATCTAATGTACAAGATTGTTTAGGTGATTGCAACTGCGGTTGCTACATGGTTGATGGACAGAACTGGCCGTAGGGTTCTTCTAATCGTAAGTAGACGAAATATGATAATCATAAGGTTAACATGTATCAGAATACATGACCAAGTGTGGAACTATTATCTCAGGTATCATCTTCTGGCATGGTTCTTAGTCTCCTACTTGTTGCTGTTTCGTTTTTTCTTAAGGTAATGAATTATTGGTAGAACAGAGAACAACAAGTTGTAGGTATTTTTGAAATTTAAATATTTGTTCGTCGATATTTTATTGTTGATATAATCATGTTTGAAACTTTTGCAATTTAAGGGCATTGTAGCAGAGGATTCTTCTTTTTATGGCATACTTGGAATCCTATCCGTGGTTGGGGTGCTGGTACGTCTTTTTAATGATGTAAATAACGATTCGTGACTTTTATCTGCATTTTTTTGTTACTTTGTTAAAACTTTTTTTTGTTTTGCCTCTCCTTCCCCATTGTAGTTGATGATTGTGTCTTTCTCACTTGGCATGGGGCCAATTCCATGGCTTATAATGTCTGAGGTACTGCCCACTTTTTCATTATGTGAAATGTTTGGAATATCATGATACAAATTAATTGTTTTAGAGAAGTTATTAGCTTGAACTAGTACTTCATGTTTGAATATAATATTAAAAAAATTTTGTGTTTTTTTTTTAATAAAGTAAACATTTTATGTTTGAATATAACACGAATTTTTAATCAAAAGTCCGTCCAAATACCAGTTAGTTTAAGTAAAGGCTCCCTTATAGAAATCTTGACGCGATTACCTTGTATCTGGTACCATAGATTCTTCCGGTTAAAGTGAAAAGTCTGGCTGGGAGTGTGGCAACTTTGGCCAACTGGCTCTTCTCTTGGATCGTTACTATGACTGCGCCGTTGTTACTGGCTTGGAGCAGCGGAGGTTTGTAGACCTTCCCTCTATTTGTTAATGCTTGCCTTGCCAAGGCTACTAAACAAAATATATGCTAATATGAAGCAAGGTACTCCATGTTTATCATCACCATCTCGAACTAAATAGGATATGATTCGACTAATGTCTAGCTATATAGTGTTTGTTCGTCTTGGACGAAGTAATAAGTTGTTTGTGCGTGTGTTTACAGGAAGTTTCACTATATACATGGCCATGTGCGTTTTCAGTGTGGCATTTGTGGTAATTTGGGTTCCTGAGACAAAGGGAAAAACCTTGGAGGAAATCCAGTTCTCTTTTAGATGATTTTTTATCCTTGTACCTTTTCATTACCCGTTTTATGTTGTCGTCGATCGTGATATCGACCACATATTGTACACCAAATCGGCTGTGATTATTTTTTGTATCTGTAAAAAAGAGAAGAAACCTGGAAGGATTGAATTGATTGAACCCTATTTGGGACTTGTCAGTTATTCATATTATTTTTGTTTTTATGTCAGCACATTCAACACTACACTGTCGCGGGGTTAAGGATTTTCAAAAATTACAAGACACGTCATATCTAGAATACGATAATATATATATATATATATATTGTACATATTCATTATGTTATCAGACTACTCAAATTAGTTAAGAATTTTTTAACTTTCTTTATACTACACCAAATACCACGAACTACACCAAACAACATTAAAAAAAAAAGATATATTTTTTAACGTTCTTCTATATAAAAAATAATAATAATTTAAAAAAAAATGTAAAAAAAGTTAAAATAAAAAATCCACTTTTCTCGTGTTCTGCCATGTCCACAGAGTGTTTGACATGTGATTGATATGTTTTTCAAAAAAAAATGTCATACACGACATATGGTGTGTCCACGTCTGAATGATATGATTTTTTGGAGTATCACTTCGACTTAATAATAAACTGGGAGGTTATTTTCTTAAAAACAAATTTATTTAATGTCATTTGCCCAAATTTCCCTGATAATCTTGTTATTGGCTAGCCCAACAGATGACCAAAATTGAGAAGTCACCAAGCAGAAAACATGGACATTTCAAAATTCAAACTTCGGGAAAAACGACAGCTTAAATTCACAAACGAAGGCCCATTTTTAGATGGTTTAACACCATTTGTGGTAAATAGAAAGAGGAAATCTGTTAAAGAACTGACGAGCGTCAGCGTGCAAGTAGAACGAGTGAAACCCTAAGTGATACTCCTTTCGAAAACTACCGCAGCTGGTTGCAGTAAAATCTGACTCCGTCGAATCTCAGTCTCGCAAGCATGGAATCAAACACTGAACAACAATTGAAGGTGCATAGAAAAAAAAATTTAATTAAGCATAGCTACTCTTATCAGTTCTTAGATACTAATTCTTTTGTTGCAGATAATTTTGGGATCATCTTCTGTTGCCCGCAAACAGGTTTTAGCGGAAATGGGTTATGATTTCACAACTATGGTAGCATATTTTTGGTAATTCACGCTGTAATGCGAAGCTAAATATTTATGTTGAGAAGGTGATTGAATTTGAACTTTTTCTATCAAGTCTGCAGATATAGATGAGAAAGCTATTCGGGAAGAGAAGTCCGAGGATTTAGTGATGGTTCTTGCTGAGGCAAAGGTACACTTCATTTTCATTTATTTTTTTCTAATTTATTGTGTTTTCATTGTTTCTAAATGACCCTTCCTCGTGCTTTATTTTGTGCTTCAGGCAGATGCTATTATGAGAAAACTTCAGGATGCTGGAACCCCAGAGAATACTACACTTCTCATAGCAGCTGATACTGTATGTTTTTCCATTTTCCCTCTATTTTTGGAGCCTGATTGGATGTGTGTTGCTTTGAAATCAAGTTCTGGCATTCTTACCTCATGGATTATTCTTACTTTCCTAAAAATCGTCTGCTGAAAATCTCTTTAGGTTTCTTTCTAAATATTCTCTTATTTACATAATCGATAAGCAGTGTAGTAGTTATACAAAATAAAAGTTCCTTTTATTTCTTTCTCAATGCGGTGTAGCCTGCCATAGGATACAGGTCATACAGCAACTAGAAACTGACTTCTTTTGGGTTACCTGATTTCTGTTATGGTGGATTAGAATTTTACCATGTTAAGATAGCCATTTATTGTAGAAGAGGTGTTTTTGAAGCAATGATGGGAATATATGTAACAAATAGCGCTCTTTCTAGCATATGATTAGCTATTGTGATGTATTTTTAAGCTGTGAAGCAAAATTGAATAGCTTGGTTTGGTCTGCTTCACATAGTTATATACTATGTCTGCTAGGAACTTACCTAAATGTAATTGTTTATTAGGTAGAAACTGTCAAACCAAAGCTTCTTGTTGGTGAATACAAAGTGGATGCAAGGCCAACTCTGCTAATTACGTGTGATCAAGTATAAGTAATCTCCCTTGGTTTAGTCATCCTGGTTTAGATATGACTTTTATCTTTTTCCTTGCATTTTTTTTATAAAGCAGAAAAACTAAATATTTTCTTGATGAATTTCTTTTCTTCTGGTGCTTGTTTTTTTTGCAACACCTACTTTTAATGCTCTGTGTGAGTTTATGGGAACCCCATACATGTATGAGTTTGATATATGAAGTTGTTGACGACAGTTCACCATTACTTTAGATAAACACCATTTGAAATTTCATGCATAACGAGACACTAATACTGTCATGTGAATTTTTAACTACTACTAGAAATAATAAGCTGCATCATCGAACTTCTCTTTTAGGTGTTTGAGTTTCCTATTATTCAACATACTTTGTATTGACTAAATACGCTGAAAAATTGGAACCGGAATTTATTATGTTATGTATCTGTTTAAATTCTCTAGGTCTACGACATAGTTTTATCTAGAAATTGTTCGTTCTTAATTTTCCTCGACCATACTAATTTATTTAAGAATTTCATGCACTTGTATCCTCACCCAGGGGTGACTCAAACTTTCTGGAGGCCTTAGACAATTATAAAAATGAGGTCTTACCAAGCCTGCATCATCTCATTAATTAATATTGATCCACTCAACAAATACATATGCAAGAGCTTGAAAGACAGTATAAAATGAGGATTGCACTAACTTCACGATGTCATCTTAGTTTATAAGTCTCAGGTATGTGATGATGCCACTGCAAGACAAAATAGATGATGAACCAAAGACATGTAACCAAAGCTAAAACTTTGGTGAATATTAAAGTAAAAACTTATTTCTTGCCTTTTTTGATCAAAATTCCTTATTAAACTTTTGTATTCAAGTTTAACCAATAAGTCATTTTAGATTGCTAAAATTGCTAAACCATTTAATCGATCTTGAGACATAGTTGTTCGTAAATAATTGGGAAAACAATCCAGTTCTTTTATTTAAATTGAGAAAACAATAAAGTGCTTTTATCAAATTTAGTATTTCAATTGGGTTTTAAATTCTACATTCGCAACTCCTTTTAAGACTTTTAACTTCGAAAATAAATCGAAACCATCAATATCATAATGCATATTATGCTTAAGGAAATTTTCAAAATCAAGACATTTTTTTTCCAAATCACAATCAATATAGGCCTTTAATCTGTCAAGACCAAATAAAAACTAAATATATCAATTGTATTTTGAAAATAATTCAAATCTAGCATACATTGAAGAGATTGCTTGATCTACTATGTCGGATTTTAACTCATCAACATTAATCAATTTTGAACTCCGCAGATTTTAACTCATCAACATTTTCATCAAATTGCTTCTTTCGATGAATAGTACACTTTTAGAAGGAATGTTTGTTCTATCTTAATTTCCATTACCACTTCTTTCGATGAATAGTTCGATTTGATTTTTTTTAGCACTATAATTAATATACATAAAAACGTTGGCCTTCTTGAGCTAAGGTGCACGCTTTAATACCTATGGTATAGCCGGCCATGTTCTCACCCTCTGCCCTTTTGTTTATTATGTATTTATCTATCATTAAACCACCAAGAGAAATCACATCCAAAAGATGAATGTGTGAGAGATGCATATGTTTCGTTGGATGTGCGGTAAGACCAGAAATGATAAAATAAGGAAAGAAGATATTCGAGTTGCAGAGGTGTAGCTTGTATAGAAGGGAAATGCAAGAAAGTCGCTTACGTTAGTTGGGTCACGTACGACGTAGGCCCAGCAATGCACTTATGCGCCAAGTGGAGTCCATGGATTTCAGACATTTCACGAGGGCGAGAGGACGACCGAAGAAGACATGGCTCGAAGTTATAGTAAAGACTTGGAGTTTGATAGGATTAAAGAGGGGTATCTGACCGATAGAAGCGCTTGGAGAAGACTGATACATGTGTGACCGGACTTGATTCTCTCTATTTTTCATGTAGCCTACCCCAATTCATTTGGATTAAAGGATTAGTTGTTGTTGTATCTGTCATTAAACCAAATGTGTGGTTTTTTCATGTGGAGAAATCACCATTGTATACTTAATAAGGATAGACTAAATTTCTATTTAAGTAGATGTTTTGATGGACTAGATGTCAAATACATAAAAGACCTAACATCATTAAATTTCTTCCATCTTTCCTTTGAGTTGAAATTACAGAGAGTCTAGAAATTGATGTTTTGTTTGAACTTGGCATTCACTGTTTTCAATTCGCTGAAATAAATGGCTGTTGGTGGGCCTCAGCATATATTGAGAAGCTTATTTCATATTTGATGATTGTTACGGTACTCATTCTCCTGAGTGCATGTTCTCTCTTTATCTCACCCTAATTTTCAAAATGATCTGGAGGTGCTGGTGTATGAAGGTATGATCAGGGAAAAGCCTTCCAGCAAAGAAGAAGCACGCCAATTCCTTAATGGTTTGATTACATTTACTTACCTATTCTTCCTATATGTTCTTAATTTGCTTACTCTGATAAATTACCTGCTCAAATTGTAGATTATTCTGGTGGACATGCAGCAACTGTGAGTTCTGTTCTTGTTACAAACCTTAGCACCGGATTCAGAAAAGGAGATTGGGACAAAGTGGAGGTACTGTCTAACTGGAACCAACGCTTAGTAGCTTAGTGAGGGACTTAATGCATAGGAAAATGAAATCTTGTATGCTTAATACCCCCTTTTCATTGAGGAGGCTGATAACATGACTTGCTTTGTCCATCCAAACTGCCATTTCATAAAAATGACAACCGCTTTATATCATTATTAATATTTTTTTAAGGCAAAACAACTTAACTTCGTTCAATACTTTCTGTCGTGTCCTGTGTTGTTAAGTCAACCCAATTTTGCATGATTTAAAGTGATTACTAGAGAGGTGAAATGTCTTAGGAATATGAATTGTGGCGAACTCCTGATCCCCCCGGAGGTCCTATTACTGTTGGAATGCTTAATGCCCCTTTTCATTGAGGAGGCTGCTAACATGACTTGCTTTGTCCATCCAAACTGCCATTTCATAAAAATGATACACCTTTTGTCATTATTAATTTTTTTTCCAGGTAAAACAACTTGCGTTCAATACTTTCTGTCATGTTCTGTGTTGTTAAGTAAACCCAATTTTGCATGATTTCACACTCCGGTGATGTAAGAATGTGTCATAAATATTGATTACTAGAGAGGTGAAATGTCTTAGAAAATATGAATTGTGGTTATTACTTGCATTTATCAGTCTGATATAGAACATGTCCATGTGCAATTTAGTGCAATTTATTAATGATCAAGAGCTAAATTGTTGTATGCAGAATAAAGTAATTCTGTCATACGTGGATTATTTAAGTTTTCTTTGATATTGTTCTCTTTTGCAACTTCAATTCAACATTATTTTTATCTATGTTTCCTCTGGTGTTTGATTATGAGATATGGTAACCATGAGTTTATTGACCACTGCAGATTTATTTTCATGATATATCAGAATCGGCAAAGGATAAACTGGTAAAAAAATCTTTACTTTATCATTTATGGTTCCTTATTAACATGCATTAATATCCTTTCATTTATCCAGATTGAAGAAGGAATTGTGCTCAATGTAGCTGGAGGGCTTATCATTGAACATCCTCTCATATTACCATATGTGAAAGAAGTGGTAGGTTTCACGTTCTCATCTTCAAATGATGAATTTCTGGCAATTAAATGGGAGCTTAAAAACGAGATCATCACGGTGATCTTGAAACATCTGATCTTTGGAACACATTCAGATCAGCAAGATAGAAATATCTGGAATGTTAGGTTTGTTTTGTTTCGTGGATCTTTGAGTGAGAATGAGCATGCAATTATGGTTTATCAAACAAGTTTGCACGAAGGTCAAATAGGAATATTCTATAAATACGACAGTGCTTGTTTAGTCCTTCACAATTGACGTCATTTTAGTCTACTATGATTTGTCTTTCGTTCAAAACAAACATAAATATATTTTCTCAAAATTATTCTCTGTGGCGCCACAACTCAAATTTATTTTATCTCAACCTGCAAAAACTGAAACTTTGGTTTCAAAAACAAGAAAAGCAAGTGCAATACCCTGTTTTCTTGCATCTATAATGCTGAAAATAGTTGCATGAACACTTTTTGAAATGCTGCAATACCAACTGCTTCACCTATAAGCATAGGATTGCCAGATATGACTCTGAATTGGCTGTATTTGTACAGGTTGGTGAAACCGATAGTGTAATGGGACTCCCAAAAGCACTTACACGAAGGCTTATTGACGAGGTTCTGTAGTTTATGCACCCTCACTAGTATTGTTCATCTTGAACCTGATTTCAAGTTTCATCACGTGTGTTGGGAGAAAATTTTATAAATTCTGTGTTTGTTGCTTGTGCAAGAGTAACCAACCCTGATCCGTCTGCAAGTTCAGTCATAGGACTATCTATTGGCTCAAAACTTTATTTGAACATTATTTGTTCCGTCTAATTTATTGTCAATTAAAGGGTTGAGTCTGAGTTGTGTAAAATTAAAAATATGGAACCTTGAACAGACAGAATCTTGATGAGTTATGATTTGTCGCACACGTGCTACATCGATTTGTTGGAGACATTTAGTATGGTCCATAATACTGCACGTGAAATTTCCACAAGTTTACATGAATGATTTTGTATGTTGGTGATGGATGCAAAACAATTGCTGATATTCTTACTTGTTAGGTCCATGGATTTAGAGAGTAACATGCGCAGGGTATGCATAACAAATATCACTTGCTTGGCTCTCATTCTTGTTTTAGAAATCATGGTAATCACGCCACACCACTGTTTGAAATGTTTTCATGATATTCACACCATTTCATAACTGTATTTGGTTGATATGAGAACTTCATTGAGCTGATATAAAGGGGAATATCGATTTGTACATAGTATGTTCGTGACAGTTTCTTTGGTTTCTACATTTTCCTTTAAGAGCAGTTGAGGGAATGGAACTTTGGTATGTTCTCTTGTTCTTGCTTCATCGGAGCTTTAGATATTTCAGCCTGCCAAAATTTGAGAAACATTAGCAATTTGGAAATGCTAAAGAGAATATATCTTGACAAAAGCTCCACCTTCCGACGATAGGGTTTGAAGCTGTAAATGTAGCAGAATCTCTCATATTTTTATATGCGAGTTTAATCTTATCGAGATAGCTTGAGTTCCGAATGTAAGCTTTTCGAAAGTAAATTTTGTTTAGGACTGAATTCAGATGATGTCCACGAGGAGTGTATACGATCAAAACGTGACAGAAGGGTTCTTTTGAGATGAAAGACCCCCTACTTGAAATTATCCCAATTGGATAACTCATATGAAATGATGCATATATCGTTGGCGCAAAATACATATAAAATCGATTGACTAATATTTGTTTTACCTTTGCTCCTGATCGTTCATCATTTTGTACGAACCATTTCCATTTTCTGCAAAAGATTTGTAATTAGGTAGCGGCACTCTTCCAGTCTCAATGTGATCTATATCTTCAACCAGCTTCTGATAATGGGATTTCACCTCTTCCACAGTCTTCCCACCCACTGCTCTAGCCAGATGCTGCCACATCTCTGGCGAGTTCTTGTCAAAGGTTGCTAACGCATCCTCGAACAACTTGTTTTGTTTGGATGTCCAAGTCGAATTCGAGCCCATCTTTGTGTATATATATAGAATTGTAATCCTGTGAACAACTGTAATGTTGTGTGCGATGAAATATGGCAGCTTAAGCTGCTGTATTTATAGGCCGAATGTGGTCTTTTTCACGTGCACTTTTACGGGGAAAGTGTGCTTGACATGTTGCTGTTTCACTTTTCATGCAAAGGAGGACCAAATTGCAGATAAGATAATATCTTACAGGAAAAAAAACCCACAGTTTTGGACAGGTCTTTGATGAGCAGCTAACGTAAGCTTACAAGATTCCACCCTCTTGCTCCTTGGAAGGTTTTGATAACGTGCAACGGTGGGTCCAACGTGAAATAAAATGGTTTGCGCAATAATTTAAGTTGAGAGGCAAAATGTGGCCCGTCTTGATTTTGCATGTGTTTATACGTAGAGACATAATTATACTTTTTATGTTTTTTTCTTTACATTTTTCTTCACAGGGTAATGTTAAACGTGAGCCTCTGTGCTTTACTAGATTTCATTTGTCCCTTAAGACATAGATTTTACATGGGACAGTTCTTATTTTATGTATGTATTCAATGTGATTAGATTGCAGGAGCATCAGTCGCGAGAAATCCACCAGGAGGCTAATCAATTGATCACGGCAACATGGGGCTGTCTGAATTCTAACATTCTTGAAAATTATCTAGAAAATAAAATTTAATGTAAAATAACATTCTTGTTGTTGATGTCGAGTAACATTCAATCTTCATGAATGGCTGCCATTTCTTTGTCACAAACTTTGGTAGTGGATTAGTTGCAAGTTGAAAATGGGATCCTTTTGACATAGATTTCCTGAATGGGGGCTGAATCAAGAGTCCGCAGATTCAATCTAGTGATAAGAATGAAGAAAAATATCATTTTAAGTGAAGATTTCTGGTGAGATTATTGCTCTATCTTACACATAAGGAGATATAAATAGAATATTATTTGCAAATTATCCCAAAAAGGATGCAACTCAGAATTAGGGTTGTAAACGAATCGAGGCGAATATGCAGAAAGTTTTAAGGTTCGAATTCGGCTCGAAATAATTATATTCGAGCTCGAGTTCGATTCGAAATTCGAACAGTTTTAATAATTTGGCTCGCTTTCGGCTCGAATCAAAGTTCGAGTTCGACTCGAAAATATTCGAACATGTTCGCGAGCTATTTGAATTATCACTCGAAAATAAATACCCGAAATGCTCGAAATATATTTATTTAATATATAATTATATTATATTAATAAAATATTGAAGTTCACGAGCAGCTCGCGAACTATCGAACAAAGTAATTTGGGCTTGAGTTCGGCTCGAAAAAAAGTTCGAACTTGTTCGAGTTAGGCTCAAATTCGATAATTTAAAATTCGAATCAAATATTTTTTCAAATCGGCTCGAAAAGTTCGTGAACATATTCGATTCTTTTACACTCATACTCAGAATATCTCATGCATCCAAGGCTAATCCAAATATGCTTAATTAATTTGATAAAGACTTCCACGACTTTGGTGGAATCTTCATAAAGGATTGTTATACTTTGGGATACATATCATTCTATGTTATTTGAGGATTCCTCATCAATATATGTGGTTATATTATGGCCACTCATTTCCTATTTTGAAGTATTTGAATTTCCATTTAAGGACAACTTGAATTTGCTTCCTGGATTCTTCATGCTTTTTTTTTTTAGCACTGAATAAGGATATTTGTTACAAGTGGGTCTCGAATCGAGACCATCCCAATAAATTGGACAAATAGTGTCACTAGGGCAAGATGCTATGGGCATTCTTGGTTTTAAGTTAGTGGACATAAGTTTCTTGATAATATATGCCTTTTTCTCCCTTTCATGCTCAAAAGTTTTGGGTAGATTGTGACCTAAAATTGAATATTCTCACTTAAATTCAAAAATGATACTAAAGAAATGGAACTTTGTTATTTATCTTGTTCACACCGCTCACATACAAAATTTGACAGCATAAATTAAATATATCTTGAAATTAATTTCTGTGAAATGACTACGTATCCTATCACGGGTAACCCCAAAATTATAAAGTAACTTTTAGAGTAATATTTTTGTGCAGAATATTAAAAAGTCAATAGATAATAAAAAGCGATGACATTGGATAAGAAATGTAGATAAATTCTTCCTTTCTTATCTTACTTTAATAATTTTCTTATATTGGCGATGTGGATTTTCTATTCTATTGTACAATTTTGATTACCATGATATAGGAAAAAATATTTTTAAAATTTAATTATATTCAAGCTAATATTGAAAATTGGGTTCGCCCTTATAATAAAAGCTAGTTATTAGTTGGAGATTCGACTATTTATAAATTTCCATATCTTATAATCTATTTTAGGATAATATAACCAATTCGCTTTCCTCATGGTTAAGCGGGCAATTCAAATTCAACCATGGAGCACTAAGGATTATTGCTATCACCTGCCCTCTTTGAATTCTATTAGAATGCGGGAATAAGCACATAGACCATATAAGGAGGGAAGAATTCAAATTCATTCAGCTTTCTACCTGCGTTTTTTGGACCATTTCAAAGGTTCCATATAAGGATCTATCTATGTGAGCCAAAGGAAGGGGAACTCAACACCACACACATTAGATTCGCCCTTTCGAAAAGGTTATAGTGACACCTCAAAGTTTTGTGTTAAAAATAAATTGTTAAATATTTGAATAAAATAAGATAAGGAATCTTAAAGATGATATGTTTGGTATCATAATTTTTTTTATAACCATAAATCATAAAAAGGACATAATACTACAAAAACAATAGAAATAAATATTTATATAAATGGTCTATTTGCGATTATTATATTTTGACTCCTTAAAATAAAATAAAATAAAAACCAACGGTTCTTTTAAACAGTTGATAAATTATCAAACAACTTATATTGACTTCTTATAAGCTTTTATAAATTTTTTGAACACATGCTTTTTAAGAACTTACAAGCTTTCAAACACCTTCGAAACAATTTTAAAGAAACTTATAAGATGAGACAAAGTATCTCTTAATTATTTCCTATATTCAAATAAGATGATAGCTAAATGTCTAAATACTGAACTATTGACTTGCCAGAACAATTATTGTTGCTGTTAGAACAATTTATATATTAAATTAATGAAAATTACTCTGTCAGCAACAATAATTGATCTGACAATATCATAACACATAATGATATATATGATTTATTTCAGTTTCGAATTCACTTATTCAACCTTATCCTTATTTCAATTGCCATGAAAATCTGTAAATAAAACAGACCACGAATTAACTTATTTATTAAATGAAAATCTAATCTTTCTTAGTTGAACCAATTACCAAGCACATTCTTTCTCAGAAGATGATCATTAACATAAAAACGATATTCTTTAGATATTTATATATGAAACATAAAATATAGCCCACAGTTTGACACAAACCGTGGGCTCCGACCATCGACAGGCCACAAACACAATTGCTCTCCCTTCGTTGGATTTGGCACTTTCCAGTCCACATTCCACGGAAAAAAAGACTGTTTTGAGGACACCGCGATACAGGTGTACAACAGCGGTTTTATTGTTTGCAATTAACAGTTTTAGTTTTTGCAACAGTTAATAAGAAGTGTTTATCTGATTTTCAGATTAAAAAACAATTTTTTGGTATTCGATTTTTTTGCTTCTGCTATCGTTTCTTTAAAAAAACAGCATGTAAAAGCAGAAATTGATAAGCAAGTCAGAAGATATTTTTGGCTGCTTTAAGCTGAGTGATGACAATTTTATAATTAATTGAAGTTGTTAAGCTACTTTAATAGCAAAAACTCAATATTTTTACTTTAAAATTAGCTTTAAGCTGAGTGACGATAGCTTTGTACCTACATACATATTTACTGGCTTCTGTACCGATTTTTTTCTCTAATTTTGCCTCAGCCATCATATTAATATGTATATTTTATTTCGTGGACATCCGATTGATTTTTGAGCAACTTACACTAAAATTCTTATACATACTTTCAACTTTAAGATTCTTCCCTACTTAAAATAAATTTAATATAGCTCCCTAGTTTTCTCTTCTTCTCCTTTTCTTTATTTTTTCATACCATTTTACCATTTATTTAAGAAAATTGCTTAAAATTATACCATGGACATCTCGCTTCTGTATTACAATAAAATTTTGACAAAATAGGTATATACCTTTTTGATCCATACTACCAGTCGAGTATCCCACCAGGTTTTACGATGGCTCATCACCATCAACCACACGATCGCAATCTATGGTTCTGCAATGGGCCTTCAACAGTAGGCAGTGCATCCCTAATTCGTTTCTTACCTTATGTCGTAGAGCATAACCAGATATAAAAAGATTTTAAAGAAATCTAAGAGATAGATGGGTAAGAGCCTTTGTTTTATTCTGAAATTACTTATTTTATTTATTACATTAATACATCATCTCCTAAGAGGAGAATAACTTGTTTATCCTCTCATATAATGAGGTTGTACTTGAAACACATTAACAAACTGAATTGAAAAACTGAAATAGTACAAAGAAAGAAATTATTATCAAGCTACGAAAGTTAATAACTTTACAGGCTTAGAGACTACAATATTTATTAGTGAGAAAACTACTGGAGAATTTATGATATCCTTAGCTTCCTTAATGTCTGGCCTTATATAGGCATGAATCCGGACTTCAAATGCGGACTCCAAACTCTTGTCTGATTGTTCCAACTTTCTCGTGAGTGCTGACGCTTTTTGCCTTAGCGCGCCATAACTTTTCTCTCGAGTGGTCCATTATTTTGTCTGAGTGTGCTTAATTGTCCACGCAGTTTTTATTTGTCGGGGAATCTTTACATTATTAGCTTTTGTGGTCCCCGAGCTTTAGGAAAATGTGTCATCTTGTCAGCGGGTCTTTTGTCTTTTCTTGCTTCCTGTCGATCAGGCTTGGGCCGGAACCATTTCCCGAACTCTGGTTCTTTCTGTTCTGGCATGCCTGGCAAACTCAATATTTTTTTCCATCAGACGATGTGTGCCATGTTGCAGAACTTCCGATAAGTTTCTTTGCTCGTCGGATCTTGTTTTCCAAAGAATTCTCCTCTTTGTTTTGAAGAGTTCTTCGCCAAATCCTGTAGTTGTTTCTGTCATAGAATTCAGTAGGAATGTTCCATTGGCTGAATTTTGGAAGAACTTGAATGGAAATTTGACTTTGTCCATCTCGGTTAGACAAACCCAAATTCTGCATGCTCGTCTAGTTGAAGCTTCGTTTTCTGTTATTGCTCCAACTAATACTGGTGTGTTCTCTGGTAACGCGATCTTGATATTTTTCAAGGCGTTACTGTCTGGTCTTCTTAGCTTGATGAAATGAAAAGCTTCCATGAAGCGTTTCTTTGCTGGTTCAGGAGCTGCACTGATAAAATATAACTTCATTACTTCTCCTCTAGTCAAATGTGGATTATTCAACCATGTCTCGTTGACAGCTTCTATAATCCATTTGGATAGTTTAGAGATTTCAGAGAAGGGTGGTGCAACAGTATAAACCGAAGCAGCTCCGAAATTATACCATTCTTGTACATCGTTTGGATGGCTGACTGGTTTCATCCAAACCCTTGAGTATTTCCGGAGATATCAACAATTATTTTTTTCTGGGTTGATACCTCGTCTGGTTATCAGTTTCTCCCAAGTGCTTTTGTAATCTTGCACAGGAGAAGAAACTAAATCCTCTTTAATTTGAACCCTAGAAGTGTCTGTCTTTGGCCTAAGGTTAAACTCTCCATATTTTCAGAGGTGCTAGGTTGACTTGAAGGTCCAGATTGTGATGGCACCTGACCCTCAACATTCGCTACAACTTTTACATCCTCAAGGAATGCATCATCTGCAGCACCTGTGATAGGGGTATGTGAATCATTTGCCTCCGGGTTAGATGAGCCCCGTCCTCTAAACACTCCTTTTGCACCGTTGGAGATGCGGCCTAAAGGATGGGCCCTTTCAAGACTTCGAACAAGGATTCTTGGGCCTGAAGGCAAACTCGTATATGATCAGAAACTAGGTCCTGATCTGCCTGTTGTAGTCGTCCTGCGACCTCATCATTGACAAAGAGCCCCAAAATCGCGTTCAATGATCTCTAGGTTTCCCTGATATGCCTAACTCGTTTGAGGGTATCGCTAGCAACGTGTTCCCCCATCTCGTGTCAAGAAATCAGTTCATCCTTGTCTTTTGGGATTGCAAGCTTTGGTAGTTGCATGAAACTTCTTTAAGCTGTTTGACAGCTTGTCTGTGATCTTCATTCCTCTCGAACTTAACATCTTTCTTGAGTAGTGGACTGAACACCTTCATGTGGCTTGTTAGATTATTGATGAACATTCCATCAAAATTAACAACTCCCTGAAAATTCTGAAGTTGCCTTAAATAATTGAGGTCATCCGGATATCCTTACACTTTTTCAACAATATAATTCTGCAAAATGATTCCAGATTCGTCGATCTCAATTCCAAGGAACTCGATCTATCTTGTGGCAATCATTGTCTTCCTTTCGGAGAGTACTAATCCTTCCTTGTAACAAACATCTGAAAAGATTTCCAAATGTTTAATGTCGTCAATATACACAAACATGAAGCTGAAGTAATCCTTGAAAAGATTATACATCTTCCTTTGATATATATGGGGGCATTTGCCAATCCAATTGGCATAACATTCCAGATATAGTGTTTCTGAGCTGTGGAGAATGCTGTGAACTTTCTGCTAGCTTTCTCCATCTTAATCTGGTAAAACCCAGGCTTGCAGTCGAACCTAGAAAACACTTTGGCATTTTTGATACTATTTACCAAATGTTCTCTGCTTGGGATAAAATATCCATTGAATTCCAAGATTTCGTTGATCCCTTTATAGTTGATCGTCAATCTTGGCTTTCCTCGTTTAATTTCTCTATGATTTCGAACAAGAAATCATGGACTACTATATGGATAAACACATTGTGAGATTAACTTGAGGTCAAAATGCTCCTTAAGTATAATCTGCATGTCCATATGATCTTCCATGTTCATGAGGATTGGTTTAATCACGAACTCATTTTGTTTTCCGACTTTCACCTTCAAAATAGCTTTGAGCTCATTCTTGTTCCACCATGCCAGGGGATCCTCGTTGTAGTTCCTCTGAATCTTCCTTTTTACATCCTCTAGAATAGTCTGATCTTCGACGGTAGCATCAATATGTGGAACCTCGTTTTGTAATGCCTTCTGCAGGAATAGCAGGGTTTTGGGTCAACTTATTCTTCATCCTGTTCTCTGAAAGACATAAAATTTTCCCCATCAACGATCTGACTATCCTTTTGACTGGGACCATAATGTCTAAATTGAAGAATCGCTTCACCAAATTTCCGTTGATCCTTCATTTTCGGGTGTCGAAGTTTTCCTTCATCACCATGCTTGCTGCGAAAACTAATAGGCAATTTCCTGTGAAATGCGTCACTTAGTCTCTAGAAAATAATCTTATGATCACAAGGAGTTGTGAAAATAAGTCTTCTTGTCTCGTTCTCATATGTGAACCGCATGAATCTCTGCAGGAAATTGTTTCCTAGCATCATACCATCTCATGTATCATGGAAATAGATAGGTGGAGTTTTGACTTTGTACCAGGGGGTATCGCCTGCTCCTCCTATTATTATTTTCGCCGACTGGACCCCCTTCATTAAGAATAAGAATCCGCTTGGAAAAATCCCTTCCGACAATGGCTGTAATTTCTCACCAACTTCTTGAGGGAAGTTGTCTCTTTTGGCCGTGCATATTCTAGCTCCTGAAGCGATATATCTTGCGAAATATTCTTCACTGATATTTCTCGTATAACATCCCTACTTAGATATATGTTGAGAATGGACTAGTGGTCATCGGATTCTGTATCTTTTCGGTCCACCGTGAATTCGTTACATCCTGCAATCTTTCCCAATGTTTGTGTTCCTAAAGAAACTCAATCCCAAGAATAATCTTCTCTGGATTCTTCCTGCTGACCTGGCAATTGTTAGATCAATTTCACCAATTTTGAGGTTTCCTTGATATCTACCAACTGTAGGTTGTTGTAAGTAATATATGACATCACAAGGAAAAAATGTTATCCTTTTCCGTAATGTCAAAGATTATTTCAACTTATCGCCATCCTTCTGGACACGTCAGAACTCCCTTTGTTTTGAAGATCATAAGGCTCCTGCTTCTGTTCAAAACAGGCTGGTCATATATCCTCACATCGATCTCTTCATTGTCAAAGTATTAATAATATCCGGCAATACCGCTTTTGCGAAATCTTCGAAGATTCTGGGGACTTCGATGAACTCATTTATCAAGAATACTTCTGAATGATGTGTATTCGAGAGCACGTAAGGCACCTTGTAGGTGATCGAGTAAGGCATTTTCTCTTCTTTCATCAAATCGTTTCTTTTAAAGTCTTGATGAAGAGTAAGGACCTTGTTGAAGTCTCGATTTCCTAAATTGTATGCGATTCTGTGATAAGACGTTGAAGGCCATCTTTTCGGCATACAAATTTCCTGCAACTGCTCCAAACAAGATTCTTTGATGTTTGGGATTCTTTTGTCAAATATTGCCATGTTGAGTGGCGAATCAATTCCTTGCTTGAAAGCTTCACTTTAAGAAATGACATTCTCCTAACCACCATCTCCATTTCTTATGGTGTATACTCATGGATAAGCATTTTTCTCCATGGACTCGATATTTTGGCAAAGAACAGCTCAGGCTGCATCCTTTTCTGTTATCATTGCCTTCCATTTGTACTTTGTGAAGAGTTTGATGTACTCGTCTACAGAACATATATCATGTAGTTCCATGCTATATAGAGCTTGTCTATATTTTTTCGCCTTCTCTTGCTCCATTCCTTCGAAATATCCAACTCCGATGAAATAGATTTTAAAAAATTTGGTCATCTTGTCCACAATTGCTTTTAGGGGCTCTCCTGTCTAGAACTTCTTCCTTGGTACTTGGGTCAGTGAGTTTCCCAGACTATTTTTGGTTGATCCTTCCAGATTGATATTAAGGAGTAATATGAATCCTTCTTTGTTTAGATCAAGTGTTCCTGCTGCGATTCTCATTGCTGAAGCCTATTTATCAATAAGAACTTCTCTATTTTTGTAATCCGAAATATGCATGTTGAGCATAAGTCCGTATGGATGTATAGGATCTAACTGAGATTTCTCGTACACGTCTGACGTAAATCTGGCCCACAGGAACGACTCCTTGTTCCAACTGGGGGATCTAAAGTTGCTCGAGTAGTAAAATCTTCTTGGTGGGGCATTCTTTGATCTTCATCGGGTGGTGGATTGTTGGACCTGAAACTCTTGTGGTGGTGGAAGTAGAGAAATTCTGTCAACTTGATTTGTTTTAAAGTCTACGAGATTCAATCCCGCAAACGAATCAGCAAGATCACGTAGATCTTCCTGGTTGATTCTTTCCATTACTTTGTAGGAAGTATTGGACCTTCTCGTATGACGGTAATCATTTTTCAGTCTCCGTCAAAGGTCGTCGAACCTCCTCCGTTTTCCCTTTTTGATGTAAAAGGGGTTATGTTCCATAGGACGGTGGTAGCCACCCGCATTTTCTTCTTCCTGAAGGACTTTGTCATGACTCCAACTCGTTAACTCGGGTCTGAACATCTCGAAGGTTTTTAAGAATTTTCTCCTGATGTTTAATTATGATTTCGATCCGAGTTTGGATCTGATGGATCTTTGTAGGGACATGGTATTGTAAGTATCCATAACGCCTGCACTGTCTTCTGAATCTCTCTAGATCTTGGGATATCTTAGAAGTATCCCATCCTGAGGTTGGGTCTCCCATCCTATTCATCTGGTCCGGACCCTGTTGGATTGTTCGGATCTGGAATCATGTTGTAGTGTTCATGATGGCTTTCATCCTGAGCCTCGGATAACTCGAACTGAAGTTTGAGGTTCATCATGTAAAGATTTATCGCTATCTTCTCCAGTTGTTGATACTCGTTAATGGTAGCTGGGCTAGTACCTACTTCTTGTAGTATTTTTCATTTATGGTTGAAGCGTTTAGCTTCGGCCAGATGTTCCTGATTTAGTTCTTCCAATTTTTGGAAGTATCACACTGTATGAGTAACACTTCGAACATTCGTTCAGATCCATATTCTCGTGTATTGTCTCACCAGTTAAAGGATAATATTAATATTCAAAATATATTATTTTTTCAAAATAAAACTAGGCTATGATACCATTTTAAAGACCGTGACTTAAAATACGCAAAATGCTTACAATAAGCAAAACATGAGAAAATCTTAAACATAAGGTTACTTTGATACTATTTTAAAATTTCTCTCTCCATGGAGTAATTATAAATATAAAGATGAAAATGGATAAGAATTTTGAAGAAATTTTAGGTAGAAAGTGAAAAAAAAAAAGTTAAACTTAAGTTTACGAATTTATTCCTAATTTTCCCTTCTTTTTTCCACATCTTTATCAACTAATTCTAAAACTCTGGGTAAGTAATTTTAAAATTTATTTATCCATAATGCCAGGTTTAGATAAATTATAAATAAAATCAAGTTGTTAAAAATTCTTATTTTGTAAAAAAACCAACCAAGTAGTTATATATATATAATAATAATAATAATAATAATAATAATAATAATAATAATAATACTCACGCAACACGTGTCACGCTGCTAGTATTTAATAAATTCTGTATCGGTGTTTTAATAATAGAGTTCGTAAAGATGTGATACAAGATGTGATAATCATCGTTAAGAGAAATGTATAAACTATGATGAGTCTACTTACGTGTACTGTACGGGACTTGGGAGCCTCCCGTACGTTATTTTGCGTGCGGCTGGATTGTCGTGCGAGCCCTACCCTTTTAGTGTATTTAGCTACTACTCTATTCTATAATCTTATCGGTTCTGTTTTGTTTGGTAGAACTGTTTTTGTTTGTAGTTGTCTTGTTTCTGGTTTCCAAACCTTTTGGTTGTGGATTGGAGGTTGTGGTGGTGTTACTTTTGTGTTTTTCTGGTGGTGTTTTCTTTTGTTTGATTCATGGATGAGGCGATACTTGGCTTTGACTTCGGAGCTTGTCCGTTCCGTGCGCCATCGAAGAGTGATTCTTGGTCGCTGTATGTTCTTTAGGGTTTCGGATAAGGGCGGGCTTGCTCGTTTGTGGATCTTTTATCAGTTTTCGTCTCCAACTTATCAGTAGTTGTTCCTTCACTTGCTGTGAAAACAGTTTCCTAATGCGACCTATTCCTGGGCTTTATGGTTTGAGCGGGCTTGACTTGGCTTTGCTGCTCTCCCGGTCAAGATCTCATGCTTCTGATGTGATTCACTTTTATGGTCCACTGTTTCGTTCCTTCTATCATTGTGTTATTGTCTTGCCTATAACATGCTCTTGTATTTGATTTTGTTTTCCGTTGGTCTGGTTTTATCTTTTGCTTTCGGTAGGGTATTTCTTGTATCTTTCGTTCTCTTAATATAATTCCAGTTTCTGTTTAAAAAAAACAAAAAACGACCAATTAATTAAATATTATACTCACACAAATGAAATAATACTTTATTTAATAAGAGAGTATAGATTTTGCCTCCCATCTCAATTATTATTTTTCTCGAGTTTTCTTTAACATATTTCATTCCTGTCATCTACAGTACTTGCCGCACAGGAAAGAAGATAGAATCTGATGTGCAAAAATAGAAATTGACGAGAAAGATCATCATTTACAAATATTAAGTGTTTTTTTAAAAAACAAAACAAATTCCGCACAAATCACTTCTTTCCAAGAAACTGGAGAGGTGGAAATCAATCTATATCTGGAAACATATTGAGACCATAATTATTATACATTAACTGAAGAAAAATAAACTAAATAAGAATTGATTAACAACCATAAATATGATAATTTATTTAAATATAGTTTAATATTTAACAAGAACAGAGGACAATGGCAGAAAAATCCATATATCTGCTGCTGCTACACACGTAATGAAATTGGATTCAAAATACCTATTCCATTCCGTATAACAAATATACCCTAATTGTTTCTTTATATTGCACTTAGATGGTGCACCTGAATGGTCCAACGGGGCATGTCAACCCTGATGTTATTTTAACGGACTGTGACATCATTCCATTTTAATTCTAAAAGAAAATATTGCGGTGAACCAAGAAAAATGAAGTTTGCAACTTATCGCTTTTTTTAAAACAAAAATATTCCCAATTCGTCTAAACTAATACATTGTTTTCTCAACTAAGATTGATTTATATTAATGCAAATTTCACTCTTTTTCAAATTCACCTTTTTTCGAAAATATTGGCCAATTTAATCAAAACTGCCAACTTTTTTCCACGGATCCAGGCCAACCACCATCCTCTCAACGCATTGAAGCAATTGCGCGCTCTCAAAAAGTTTGAAGTGATTAAAATAGATATGTTTTATTGATAAAACTTTGAAGCCATTTCATTATACTCGAATGTTTTCATTATTTTCCGAAGCTGTGACCTTTTTCTCTCGGTGTAATTTTCAAACTTCCAGTGAATCATTTTGCATCAACCAGAACCTCAGGAATACAACAAAAAAGTCATGCACCGATGATCCTTCAACCCCAGCGAGGTAAGAGACACCAGTTTTCCGGAAAAGACTTGATACAAATGCTTCATCTCTACCAACAGAAACATCACTTTTAATTACTATATTAGTAAGCCACAACTTTGCCACTTGTATTTCTTCCAACTCATACTATTCATACAATGTGTTTCCCATATTCGGTTGGGTCGACCGACGCAAAGGCGCGTGAAAACAAATCAAAGAAAAGGGCATATAATTATGGATTAAAAGTGAGACCCGTAGTCTCTGGGAGGAAGCATTTTCAGTACAGAAATACCTTTTCATTGGTGGAACGTTCTGGGCAACAACCGGAAAGGCAGCACCGGCACAATCTCCTAATTTGAATGGAATTAGCCAAAAGAAAGAAGGTAAGAAGAGTGATAACATCAACCAATTTAGATCATGTACAAACGCAAAACACAATCGACAAAAGTTTCCGTTGTACAACATATCAAACCTCCTGCGGAGAATAGCTCTAATATGCACTTCAAGATGCAGAGCAAGTATAAATAGACTGAAAACAAAAGGCTTCAAAATCATACAAATGATACCGTATACAATAGCAGTAGTGAGAGGATTGACCATGAGGACCTTACTGGGCAATTTAGGTAAAAGATTTGCAGCATACATCAGGATGATAAATGTATTTTCATTTGACAAGAAAACTATCATAAGAGCTCACTAAAAAACATGCCTCGACAGCAGCAGCAATCCAATAAAGCCATTTTTCTTTCCACTAGCATATTGCTCTATCGCATCAAAAGAGTAGCAGTATGCTGTGGATCAGTTGCACTGTCTGTAAATAAGGAAGCTTTATCCCCAGGGTCCAGACGATGAAATATGAGCCGAAATTGCTGGCATATTACCGTTGACATAACAACGTCAACCATGTCCAAAGCCTTCCTTTTCTATACACAATCTTCTAACAAATACCAACCACATAACTCAGACTAGAACAAGAACATTCAGGAAGTACTAAAAACTGAATGTGAAGGAATTTGATCATGCTGCTACAACAATTGGTCATGCATTAGCACAAAGTTGAGAAGGAGAGGAGTACTCCTTGGGATGATTTATACATCAGACAAATGACGAATCGAACTCGGAAACATAATTAAATAACATTAGAAATTAGATGATGATCAGCTGATAAAACAGGCTCGAAATGAAAGTTAACCGGTTGAGTCGAGTATCACCAATCCGCATAGTTCTTAATATTCAGTTTCTTGATTCAATTTTTACACACGAATTTAAGTTGCCGAAATGACAAAATAGCAAACAATATTATCTGTGACTTGTATGGATAGTGTCGCAGCGTTCCGATGTAAATTTTACCTAAAAATTCAGTCCAGGAATTATGACAATCGATCACAAGTAGACTGTAGACATATCTTCACTAGGTGTGCTTGCAATCGTTTAAATAATGATCGAACTCCAGTATTTTCAACAAAAAAGAAAGAGCTAATTTATACCTTTACTATTATTGATGCCTCAGATGAGAGTCCTGGCGTTGACGACTTGACGTGCATACTCAGTTTATCTCAGTTTGGCCTTGAATGGGTTGCAATATGATATTATATTGCGTATTCAGTTGCTTTTATCTACAAGCCATTCAAGACCAAACTGATTGGATTGATTGCTGGAAGTTCGGCCATTGTGGGCATAACTAAATCAAAACACAAAACAGCAAGAAAATGAAAAGAAAGACCATACACAAGGCGGAAGAGCCGGGCAAAATCCCGTACCATCTCCCGTGGAGACAAAAAATAACATATTTATTAAATTTGGCGACCTGCCATGCGAGCGCACCCATCATGGCAAAGGTCATCAGACAACCACCATAAGTTGCCTTTCGCACTCTTTTTCTTTTTCTTTTTTACATAAATATACATGCCGCTACTAGGCTCACAAAGTTAATGAAACAATAGTACAAGTGACGCACTTAATAGACGATAACGTTACTCAAACCGTCAGAGCTAATATTCCCTTTAGCAGGGGTAGTCTCTTTGATTCTAATTTCATTCGAGATCAGAAACCATAGTTGACGAAGCTAATGATTTCCAGCGCATAGGTGCCCATCTCAAAAAACTCTGGTCGATGAACAAACAACGCTCATGGGCTACAACGGAACAATAAAACAAAAACAAAAAAAAGTAAATAGACACGGATCTAGAAAATTAAGAAACATTTACGAAACACAAGCACTGTTAAAACGAGATTAGACTCACCTCAAGCGATCGAAACATGATCCTCTGCAAGCCATCAACACACCGATAGAACACCTATGCATGCAATGAAGGAAATATGAACATAAATTGAAAGATAGAATAAGATTATAAGATATCAAATCCACGTCAAAACAGATCTATAAATTACCTTAATCAATCAGCCTAATTCCACAGCAAAACTACCCGATCATCCACCATCCACATCAATGATTGAACCAACTATTTATTGGCAGGAGGGACATATCGGATGAACCCCATCCTTGGATTTCCCTCCTCCAAAACATGCCATCCCAACCATCTAAGTGCGGGCCGCATCGGTACAGATCACCTGGTCCAACTAAGAGACAGCTTTGATCGGCCAACGGATTAAATAATCGAAAATCAACTACAGAACCATCAGCTGCGATATCATAATCAAAACGTAGATCGATCTGACGGAACCTATGAGAAATTTTGGTAACGGAGAAATAGCAAAGCATGGATCTGAGTAAAAAGGGAAGCACACGTGCTTCCATAGCGGCAACAGGAAGAGAGAAGATATGCACGACATTATGAGATAATGGGATTATTTATTAAGGCGGTCAGATGATCGAACGGCTAGAATGAATTGTTTGGCAGATATTTCAACGGTCGGATACGCACAAAACATTAATGTGGTTACTGGTTAAGTTGGGCGTCGGGAGAACGTGTCCCTCGTGTTTCAATGAGCTAGCATTTTCTTAAAACTCCATTTAAGCCCCTAGCTTTTATGAAAATTCAACTCGGTCCCAGCTAAGTAGGAATTCTAGTAAGTCTAGGAATGGTAATACGACGAATCTAAATCTGAACCCATATTAAACTCGTCATATTTGGGCAGGGCCTGGACCCGCTCCAACGAGTTTTAAAGCGGAGAGGGGGGATCGGGTCCCGGGTTTGGCTAAACCCTCCTCGGACCCACCCCGTTTTACATATTAATTTTTTTAAAAAAAGCAATTAATATCAATATATATTTCATTTCTTTGATTGAATCGTTACGTGACATTATTTTATTTTATATTAAAACTTAGTGTTCATACTAAAGATGTTGGATATTTTGAAGGGAATGAGGGCAAATTAATAAAGATTTTGTAGCTTGAAAATTTTTATAACAATTATTATAAATATTTACTAGAGAAAAAATAAAATTCAATAACGAAATTAAATTTTTGTGCTTCAAAATTGATTTCCAGCTAATAAATATTTTTTTAAAAAATAAAAAATCAAGCTCTGGGAAGTCCTTTTTTGTAGCGGGGTGGGTCCCGTGTTTGACCAACTCATCCTGTTGCCGTCTATATTTATAATAAGTACTTGATATAAGTATTTGTGATTATTACTATTATTAGATAGGATGAGGAACAATGATAGATATATAAAATA
This sequence comes from Haberlea rhodopensis, assembly GCA_907163345.1. NCBI lineage: Eukaryota > Viridiplantae > Streptophyta > Magnoliopsida > Lamiales > Gesneriaceae > Haberlea > Haberlea rhodopensis. The sequence continues at coordinate 4,797,266 of CAJQUN010000038.1, read as the reverse complement.
TGTAATTTCATATGATTACTATTGATATTGTAAATCTGATTATGATGATTAAATGATGAATTATAATTTTACTTTTGGATCATTGTTAATAATATTATTTTAATTATTATAAATTTCATTATTTTTAATATTATTAATAAAAATCTTAATTATTATAATAAGACTTGTTATAAAATTTAATATTATTAAATAAAATTCATTATTTTTTATTAAAATGCATTATTATTATTATTAATATTAATATTAATAATAAGAGTAGAGAAGTATTTTCAATCTTTTCGCCAAACAATCACAATTAAAGATTAATTTTCTCACCATTTATATGAGATTAATAATTATCAATTAACAACAGTATTTTATGTCATGGTTATGGGCCATAATTATTAATACTTAGTAGTACATATTATATGAATATCACAAACAAAACTCGATTCAGTAGGGGAGAACCTGATTCACGAGGAGTAAAATTGTACTAAAATTTGAAACTGATATAAACAAATAAGGATATATAAAAATGAGTCATCTATAGAATATTTTTTTAGAGGGGTATTGATTAAATGTTTTTTTGCACAATACGAGATCTGAACTCAAATCTTTTCAAAATAGAGTAAGCTATTATCAGTTGAGTTAGGCTATGAGCTCAGTCATGTATATCTTTTCACATATATAATAATAAACTAGCAGGTGACGCACACACGTTGCGTGTGTAACGTAATATATAATGCATACGAAATAAATGAGACATATTCATTGATTAATATTACAATTCAAAAGATGCAACAAAGAACCACAACAAACCATTGGAGGGGGTAGTTTGGTAAATTCAAATTTGTTATACTAAGGTAGTTAGCATAAGGGGCTTAGGCATTATAATATAGTAAGATGATACAAGTAAACACGCGTCTATATTCCTCATTATTCAATGGTTAATTTAGTAGTCCTTGAGCACCAGAAGAGAATATTCCATTTGGATAAAAGGTTCAATCATCTCTTTTTGCATATTTACATTTAGGAAATTTAAAAAAAATTCAGTAAACTTTAACACATGGAAACCAAAAATTTATATCCTACGGCCAACCGACAAGTTAGAAAATAATATATATATATTCTCATGCAAGCACCAAATTCCATTGTCGTCCAGCGGTTAGGATATCTGGCTTTCACCCAGGGGACCCGGGTTCGATTCCCGGCAATGGAACCTGTTTTGGATCATCACACATTTCAATTTCAGCGGTCGCTTTTACAAAGCAGCCGGCCAAAAAGATCCGATTCGGGCATAATATATGTCCCGAATCCGTTTCAAGTACGTGCCCTCAAATTTTTATTCTCATTTTTCAAGCGTGGCACGTGACGCTCCAACGATAAAATTATACATAAATCAGTCTGATTCTTCCACTGTGAGTAAGCTACTTCCAACCGAAGCTCATCCCATCCCTATACCACCTTCCAGGTATTATTCTTCAACATTTTCTCGATATTTTTCCGGCCAATTAATCTTGTGCTGTCTATGGTTGATTCGATAAATTATACTTTAATCTCAGCAATGAAGTTTTTTGGCACGAATCGTAATAATTTTGTCCATTCAATTGTAAATCTGAACTCAATGCATAAAAAATAAAACGATGAGAAGTGAATCGATTACAGTCGATCAGATATTAGTGATATATACATAATGAATTGGCGATCCTGGCCATGGCGTTTAATTGTAAAGATTGTGAAAGTTATAAGAAAAAAATTAGCAAAAAGGTGTTGTAGATAGACCATAGCACTAAAAAAGCAACCGATTGGAGACACGGAGTTGTGGTTTCGTTTGGACCCATGTGTTTATATATGTTTTATGGTTTTTTTGGGATTATTATAACATAATATCTGGTATGTTCTTTTCAAAATGGAACGAATTCTGTTGGCATATTCGTAGATGGCTTCTTCTGCTCTAATCTGCGAAACTGATCCGTGGAAGGATTTGAAGGTAAAGTCAGCTTCTCTCAATTTAGCATTCTGTATAAAGTGTTTTTGATGATTTGGCTTGATTCTGCCTACAATGTGTTTCCAGGCCCATGTTCACGACATTGAGAGGACTCATTTGCGTGAGTTGATGAACGATGTCGAGCGGTGTCAGTCAATGATGACCGTGTGTGTAGTTCCTTTCACTCAACCGACTTGTTCTAATGATTTTTTCATTTCTTCTTGTTTGGAAGGTTAAACTGGAACATCGCATGTTATTTTTCTTTTAACAGTTTTGATGGGATTTTGTTGGATTACTCGAGGCAGCGCATCACTCTTGACACCTTGAAGAAGCTCTTCAACTTGGCTGAGGTGTGTCATACGTGAATCATGCTGGTTTGTGGAGGTATATACAATTTAATCTTGTTTAATGAGACCTATTGTGGTGATGCAGGCAGCACATTTGAAAGAAAAGATCAACCGAATGTTCAATGGAGAGCGTGTGAGTTGATCAGTTGATGGTTATTTCCTGTATATGTTCGTATATTTTTGTTTTCCTCCAGCACTTCTCCGATTTGGTTTTTTATTATCTCAGTGAGTGGCTCAAGAAAACCTTGTTCTGGAAAACTACCCAATGCTGCTTGAATAGCTATATGTCTTAATGTTCCATGTATCAAAACTCTAAATTTGGATGAACTGACAGGGAAGAATACTATTAACTTCTTTTTTTAGTTATTTGCTAAAGTTTAAGAATATTATTAAATCGGGGGAAAAAACTTTATTATGGTAACGATTTTGATACTCTTAAATTGCATCATTGTATAAAATATCAAAGAGCCCTAACTAAGAAAGAGCCTCAATTTGTTTGAGTAACTAAGAAAAAATAATCATATGAAAGCCCCGGTGGCAGGTTTCTGACTGTTGTCCATATTACAATCAAGAAGACTGCAAAACCATAAAACATTTCACATTATGATTTGCCAGATTTAAGCTTGTTGAAAAATCTTAGCAATTGACGTCTAACGTAATGGCATATTTATGGCATATTTGGTAAGTAATATTCTAATGTACAAAAACTTTGGACGATTGCACTAAAACAAATATAGTCCATCAATGCATGTTCTTTGTTGAGTTGTCAGATAAACAGCACTGAGAATAGATCTGTCCTTCACATAGCACTCCGTGCTCCCCGAGATGCAGTCGTAAATAGTGATGGTAAGAATATTGTCCCAGATGTTTGGCAAGTTCTTGATAAGATCAAGGACTTCTCTGAGACAATTCGCAGTGGTGCCTGGGTAAGTCTTAACCTGAAATATATCTTAATCAATGCTCATCATCTTCACGCTTTGATTTAGCTAATTTTCAAATTTTGGTAGGTTGGGGTGACAGGGAAAGTATTGAAAGATGTCGTAGCAATTGGGATTGGAGGCAGTTTCCTGGGACCTCTGTTTGTTCATACAGCACTTCAAACAGGTTTCTATGGCACAAAAGCTGTGTTTTTCACTTATTCATACATCTTGTCCTTTTTCCCAGAAATCATTTGTCTGCAATTATGTGTGTGTTTGCTACTAACAGCATGGCTAACATTTAGCATCATCTTGGCAACTTTCAGATCCTGAAGCTGCTGAATTTGCAAGAGGCCGCCAGCTGCGTTTGTAAGCATGTCTATATTGCTCAGTAATTACAACTTTTTAGGGCCTTCTGATAGAGATTTCGACTAATTAAGAAATTCTAGCTCGTGCCTTTAGAGTTTGCAAAGTTCATCCGTATCTGCTCTATTCTCTTAGTCTTTTTTGCTTTTCCTGTGAAGCCTTGCAAATGTTGATCCAATTGATATCGCACGAAACATTGCAGGCTTGAACCCTGAAACAACATTAGGTATACATACTTTTTACTTTATATGATTGTCAATATAAAGCTCACAAATGAGTTGTTCGTGAAGGGTTTAAAGTTCCAAGCACTTCTGTTACCTTTTTCTTATTTTGTGATGCATTGCAGTTGTTGTGGTCTCAAAGACTTTCACCACGGCTGAGACCATGTTGAATGCTCGAACTCTGAGGGAGTGGATCACAGCTGCATTGGGGTGAGTAAAAACTTAATGAAATGTCTATTCAAGCTTTATGCCTAACGAAATAAATTGAAAATCTTGTCCCACGATGTTAATTAGAGAAGCTGCTTGTATTGTAGATGATTGCAATCATTCACGTGCTAGGATTTTGTTAAGAGTAAACGGCTGCAATATCAATGGAATATTAACTGGCTTGCAAGTGTTTTGCGACTTTTAGGCAGCCATCACTTGTTTGATATCTTTATAAAACAGTCTCGTCTCTAAGATAATTTCCATGAGATTTGAGCTTATTTTTCATATGATGATAGTCTCTGTCAATAATTTTAGCTTATGTATGCACCTGAACATTACACACTTAACTTTTTGTTTGTATTATGTCTTTGGCTCTACATTTTCTAGGCCACAAGCAGTGGCAAAGCATATGATTGCTGTCAGTACCAACCTAACGGTGAGATTTGTTTTTTCCCTAGCTCTCTTCCTCCTCTCCAGTGATTTGTCATTCTTCTTTAACGTCTTCTTGAACCCGTATTTGTTTTGATTTTAATTTTGGTTCGAACTCAAACCACAAATTTTTTTTATAAGGCAAATAATATATTAAAATAAGAGTACCAGGAGTACCCAAAAGTTTACAAATACAAAACAAAACATCACAATCGAACAGCTTGTCTGGATTGCCAAGAAACAAATGTTTGGTTCCTTTACCCAGTCCGAATACATATAATTGAATCTAATATTGCTCCTATTCTTAATCCAAAAAACCAGTATCTAAAAATAATTAAGTCCAATAAATTGGCTCCCCAATTAATTTCATTAATTGAAACAAACAAGATACATAAGAAAATGATCAATCCTCAAAAGGAGAATGACCACCCCAAGAGCAGAAATTATTCGAACAATAATATACCGCTCCCTAGCAAATACTAGCCAAATTTACTCACAAATTTCTTCTCTAACTCTCTCCACGCTCACTGCCCTCTCTTTTAATTTCCTTCCCCATGTACTCATAACTGATTTTGCCCACTTCCCTTATGGGCCTTAGGCCTCACTACCCTTGAAGATCCAGTCAATTATTACCCTTAAGCCCAAGAAAAGAAACCTGTAACAGATTTCATATTCCTGTGAATATTTCTGAATAATAAAGTGTTCACACTTGGCTAAAAGCTTTCTGATTGTTGACACTTTATATGGCTTTTGAATTGGATATTCACCTCCTCACAAGCTACTTTCAGTTCATTTGAAATTATATATGGCCTATTAAATAGTGAATGTATTGGAGTTCACCCTAATTATTCCATCCCAAAATTATGATTGAAATTGTAGGTTCTTGGAAAAAGTTCTTGTTGTGAAACCCTGCCATGTTTCACTTGTTTGATGTATCATCAATCATATTAAATTTTGATGGAATTTCCCTCGATTTTCAATGCAGCTTGTTGAAAAGTTTGGCATTGACCCAAATAATGCTTTTGCATTCTGGGATTGGGTAGGAGGACGTTATAGCGGTATGTGTGTCCGATTTTGCTTCAAAATGTTGCTTCCAGTGTCACCTAGTTGGTCTCTGAACCTATTTTTGCAGTCTGCAGCGCTGTTGGAGTGTTTCCTCTTTCTCTGCAATATGGTTTTTCAGTCATTGAAAAGTCAGTAACATTCATCTTTCCTTGATTTGAAGCGATCACCTTTCCTGGTTATATGTCTTTCATCACAACTATTTGGAACTTTCAGACAATTTATTGACTCAATTTGAAAATTTTGGAATTATTTCTTCGATCGGGTGCTCTTGGATAAAATTGATTGCTTTATTTGTTTTCCCATGTGTCATATGGCATTTTAATGATGTCTCTTTTTCTTGAAGGTTTCTGAAGGGAGCTTGGAGCATTGACCAACATTTCCATTCAGTTCCCTACGAGAAAAACTTACCTGTACGTTCCTATTTTCAAGAAAATCTTAGTCGTGATGCTTAACTTTGGCAATTGTGAGCAATGCCATAAAATATTGTAGTAATCTAGTAAATTTTATGTGCGCTGAGTGCTGAGTTAATGTTTTTCCATCTTTTTCAAGTGCTTGGGATCACATTGTAGCTTTCTTATTTTCATTTCTCGATCACATTTTCACTTAAAAGTATATTCTTCAAGGTGTATTGAATGTCTTTTTGGATAAACTAAAGTATTTGTTTATTTACTGACACATAATTGTTTCAGGTTCTATTAGGCTTATTGAGCGTTTGGAATGTTTCATTCCTTGGATATCCTGCAAGAGTAAGTGTATTTATTCTCGGGGGAAGTTTATTTGAATATCTCACTTTTAAATTTTTTTGACTTGAGGAAGTGTATCCTTATCTTAGGCAATTTTGCCTTATTCTCAAGCACTGGAAAAATTTGCACCACATATTCAGCAGGCATGTTCCATGACTATATTTCTGTATTCATATATTACTTGCATGCCATTGTTATTTTTTTTTATTTTTTGATAGTGTGCCCATTGCTTTCATAATTGTTTCTTTCAGGTTAGTATGGAGAGTAATGGGAAAGGGGTATCAATTGATGGTGTGCCCCTTCCATATGAAACAGGTGAAATTGATTTTGGTGAACCAGGAACAAATGGACAACATAGTTTTTACCAACTAATTCACCAGGTAGACCAAGTTTTATTACTTAATTCAAGACATGGTATTCTGATATTGACTGGAAGAGGACATATGGAATCATGCTCGCTAGTCAGTAATACATTTCTTTTCATAGCTCCACGGAAAGTGTTGGGGTTGTGGGCTGGATAGGAGTAACGGTTTAGACTTTGGATATAGATTGTATTGTGTGCATTTGTATTATGCTTGCAGATAGTGTGTTCATTGTTTTGTAGCATGAAGTAAAAAAAAGCTTATCATGTACATTAGACGGTGTTAAGTTTGGTTCGACTTGAATGTGATTTTTGGTTTTCTCATATCTATAATTGCATTAGTTCCCTGGTGGATTTTCAGGGTCGCGTTATTCCCTGTGATTTTATTGGTGTGGCTAAGAATCAACAACCTGTTTACCTGAAAGGTTTGTTATTCAGTTTTATTATCTGCTCTGTATATCTGCCATTCGCATGATATGGGAACAATAGTTTGACATAGTATTTTGGCAACTTGCTTTTACAGGTGAAATAGTAAGTAACCATGATGAGCTCATGTCAAACTTCTTTGCCCAACCAGATGCACTCGCGTATGGAAAGGTAATAAAAGTTTTTCAGTGTTCTGGGATATTAGTAATTCCCATTTTTATCTGTTGAGGCACTTGTTCACATTTCAGATATGTGTGTGGCTGGAATTAAAATGAGGCCATAGACTTTTGATGTTCTGAAATTGTCTCATTTGTTTCTCTTTGGACATTGCTAATACATAGTTGCTATCTTTCTCTATCTTTCTCATATTACTTTTACTTTATCCATCACTGAAGCTTCTCAATACCAGCATTCTTATTATGCTTAATTTGAACTCCAGACCCCAGAACAACTGTTAAATGAGAATGTTCCTCGCCATCTCGTAACTCACAAGGTATTTTCTTGCTGCCTCCTATATGTGGGACATAACATCCACTAATGCTTGTTACCCCATCTCGATTACAGACTTTCTCTGGAAATCGCCCTTCTCTCAGCCTTCTACTTCCTTCACTGAATGCTTACAACATTGGACAGGTGATATTGTTGTTCCATAAAATGTGTGGAGCTAGGTATATGTCAGTGCATAATCTTAGTAACTCTACTTTATATGCAGCTATTGGGGATTTATGAACATAGAATTGCTGTTGAAGGATTTGTGTGGGGTATCAATTCTTTTGATCAGTGGGGAGTGGAACTGGGAAAAGTATGCAGTACCTGATTGTATTTTGTGTTTTTTTTCTCATGTTTTTATCATTTATATTGTAATCTCTAAGGCGAAACTGTTCGTTTTTGTGTGTACTTATAATAACAGTCACTGGCTACTCAAGTTAGAAAGCAGTTCCATGCATCTCGAAAGAAAGGTGAACCAGTTGAAGGCTTTAATTTCAGTACGACAACTTTTCTTACGAGATATCTAGAGGTATGGAAAACATCCTCTTAGCTAAGCACACCATGTTTCCCTGATTAAAAGTGTTAATAAATTGGATGCACGCCTTGAAAAGAACACGATTGCAATCGTAGTTCTCTTCTAGAACAACTTTCCATCTTACCTTGGATATATGTCACACAAGTGTCACTCTTGCGCTAGGATGTGATCTGTGTTGAGAAAAGCAGAGAAGAGTCATGGCAAAACGATCATTGATATAGGTTAGCATGATTAGTCTGTTCTTATTAATTCGGCGAAGATAAATATCTTAAAATGAAAGTGATTTGAGATTCGTGTAAGTTAATTCGTGCTGATTTTAGTGCTCGTTAGACACCTTTAACATTCTTCTATAATGACAAATGCGTTAATATTTATCGCGTGCACCCGGTGAACATTCAATTGGTATGCAGCATCAAGTGTATTACAATTTGCATTACACCACATTAATTTGTCTAAAGTTTATGTCCGTTTAGAATATTACAGTTCTATATGAGCTCTTTTTCGCAGGCAAGCTCAGATGTCCCGAACGAGGATCGCGCAGTTCTACCGAAGAGTTGATCTGTGATTATCAATTTTATGGAAAGCTTACTCACAGGCGAACAAACTAATTTTTATTTGACCTTTATATTCACACAACAATAAAGACGCAAGGGGGTAGGGTATTTGGCCCTCTAAGCAGAAAATCGTGCACTCATAAGCCATTTTCATATTTTATTTCACGGTCCCCTTTAGTCATGTATGTGAAAATCGGAGAATCTATCATGTTCTATCATATTTGACCAGAGGTGAAGCGAGCACCCTTTGAATCGTTATTGGGAGGCCCACAATATATGTTTGGGGTACATGGAATGAAAATTTAGGGAAGACAATGACCGAAGGGAGGTTGAGCCCACTTTAACCGGATTTTGAAATGGGGCAGGGTGAGCCCTCAGTTTGGCCAAACTCACTCAGACTCGCCTTGCTGTACATGTTAATTTTTTTAAAAAAATTAGTATCAAATATATATTTCACTTTTTTAGGTGAATGATAACGTATTATTATATAATTTTATATCAAATCGCATATATTCATATTAAAAAAATTGGGATATTTTGAAAGGAATGAGAGCAAATTATTAAAGATTTGATAACTTAAAGATGATTTTACAAGATTTATTATAAATTTTTATTAAATAAAAATAATATAATTACAAAGCTTGATTTTTTTGCTTTAAAATTGATTTTTAGTTAATAATTTTTTTAAAAAAATAAATGGTTCAAGAGCAAGGTAGGGTGAGTTTGGTTTTTTTTTTTTTTTTTATAAGTGGTACGATCCCAAATTTGACCAATCCTATCCCAGATCCGCCACCATCAACAAATGAAATCCTATTTGGCAGAAACTCTTTAAGAATAAAGTTCTGATAGTGACCAGAGTTTTTAATGAATGTTTGTATGGTTCGGGTTTAAGTTTTCTTTACTCCTAATTATTTTCTTTTAAAAAATATATAAATATGATCATTTCAAAGTTCTAGTATATTCCATGAAAAGATCTTTTAACAGGGAAAACAAGATTGTAATAAGATCCGTAGTGTGTTACATTAATGCCCCAAACGATTACAAAACACTTAAATAAACAACGTAGGATAAGAAAGATCTAAGTAACCAAATTGTGTCCCAGAAAAATTAAATGCCAGTGGATCCAAACCCTCCGGATCCCCTCACAGTTGAATCAAGATCATCAACCTCAGCTACCTCAGGCGTCATAATCTTCTCAATAATCAGCTGTGCAATCCTGTCACCAATCTTCACTTCAAAATCCACATCTGAATGATTGAATAAAATCACCCCAACTGGTCCCCTGTAATCCGCATCGATCACACCTGCCCCCACGTCTATTGAATTCTTCCACGATAATCCTGATCGCGGTGCTACAAAAAGAAACAAACAATTAACAAGTCAACAGAGACGAGAACCTATTTACCAGAATTGGGAGATTCAAAAAAACAAAGATGCGAAAAAGTATTAGAAGATTACCAACACGGGCGTAAGTCCCTTCTGGAATCGCGATACTCAGATCTGTGGGTATCATGGCTTTGCCTCTGGCGGGAACTTTAGTCTCTGCGGCACTGTAAGATCGAACCAGAAACAGAACAAAAGTTAAATAACTGAAATAAATTTTTCAGTTGCACCAACTCTCATATGGGTATGAAGAAATATGCCTGGATAGATCGTAGCCAGCAGAGAGAGACGATGCTCTTGAAGGCAAAACAGCTTTCTCAGAGAGCTTTTTCACCTTTAAAAACGAAGTGATTCCATGTGGTTTATCACAGGATAATCCGTTTTCGTGGAGCTTAGGAATTTTCATGGAGGGTTCTTCAATTTCAAGGCACTCGTTTTGGTTTTTCGCTAATTGAACCATCTCCAGTTCAAGAATACAGATTTTTCGAGATGGGTTTCGCAGGAACTTGCAAATGGAACAGGGTTTTAGGGGATTGGCGCTGATGGATTGGGGACTAAATGGAGTGAAATTTCAAATACGAACGAAAATGGCGCCTAGAGTTCCCGCTATAGCTCAACCTTATTTAGTAACAAATCATTGAATTTTCTATCTAAAGATTCATCGACTACCTATGGTGCACAGACGGATACGAATACTGATGCACAAGTTTTTTATAATTTATAGGATACGATAATGTGTTAGTTTTTTTATTTTTTTTTATATTTATATCAATGATATGGAAAATTTATGGAAAGCATCATATAGTTTGATATAATTCTCATTTTGCAACCATTATTTGAAAATTACAGTTTACATTCTCAACTTTCATTAATTACAACACTTTACATTCTTTTGACTAGATTTTATATTTTTATCTAAACATTATCGTCTCATTCCATCATCGTAACGCATGATCAAACCTAGAACCATTAAACTAGCTATTCTAATTTTTTAAAAACAAATAAATTTGGTTGTCAAATTTCATTTTTCGAAATTAAAGAAATAGAGAATTTTAGTATCCAAAATATTTATTTTACTTTTTAAAAATTTGCAATTGCTTGCGTATTGAGCTCTAAAATTGATGATGTAAGGTGATAATGGAATGTGGCCCTGAATCCCTCCAGCATCCTTTTGAGCTGCCCTTTTCACTACCGCTATCTGGTTCAATTCCTTCTAGAAATTTCGCCTCTCACCATTTGCTCACTGGACTGTCTTCAAATGGTTTAATACAGTTTTCTCAACCCCAAACCCTCTACTTACTTATTCTTCCCTTCCGCTAAAATTCCTCACTTTTTGCCTTATTACCTTTAACCTTATTTGGTCCAACCGTAACAACACCCTCCATCCTCCATGGTTCTAAAATTTCCAGTCTCAGAAATTTGCTCCTTGGCCCAATCACAAACTATCGCCCACTTACAAGCTCAATCCCAAAAACTTGTCATTAAACAATCTGCTCCCGTTAGTTACTCATGGAACTCACCCCCTCTTGGATGGATTAAAATTAATGTTGATGCATCTTTTATTGATGGTAGTGCCACCATTGCTGTCATTGCGAAAAATCATTATGGCCTTATTATCATCGCTCTTACGGACTACTTACACACTTCTAGTGCTTCAGCGACTGAAATTGCAAGCCTTCATTTGGCTTTCAAGATCTTTCATTCTATTAATTTGGAGAGTCATTTTGAAAGTGACGGTTTGAACACTGTCCAGCTCATCAACAATATCGACCCAGTTTCAGATCTGATGATTTTTTAGCTGATATGATTTCCATCAAGAATTCACATCGCCTCTGGAAGGTGAGGAAGATTCCCAGACTATGCAACAAAGATGAACATAACCTTGCAAAATGAGCTCGTACTAAGAGTTGGAAGGGGCTCCTCAACAAAGTCGCTATTTTGGATTGTTTTTCGGACTTTGATTTTTGCTTCAATACTTATATTTATAAGGATTGTAATGACATTGACTCTTCTTGCTCTTTAATTAATTAATTTTATTCCTTCCAAAAAAAATCGATAAAAACATAAAATCAAATCACGATGATGCAAAATGTTATAATTCATTAATTTTTCATATATATATATATATATATATATTACCATATACAAACGTATTGCATTATAGACATTTTTAAAATTTCGTGCAATTCATGAAAATTGATGATATAAACTGTAAATTTTCATATAATAGCTGCAATGTGGAATTTGATAAAATTGTATGATGTTAAATGTAATTTTCCTTAATATTTATAAGAAGTAAAGTTTAAAACATATAATCATCATTAAATACATTAAAAGTTATAATAACAAGGGTGGTGTGTCTTGATCGTGTCGAATATCATCTCAGACATATCTTGTCAATATCCAGTGATATATCTGAGATTAAAAATTAATTTGAAATTTTGGATACATCATAAAATGTATCTGATACGTCTGAGTCAGACGTATATTGACCGTATCTACACATATATCCCAGATGAAAAATTATTTTTTAATTCAGATAAATCAGATGACGTATCTGATATGTATCAGGCATTAGGACGATGCTCAGCAGATGTTTAAATCAACTCAGTTAGCAATCTGTTCAACTTCACAAGTAAGACACTTCCGATTCATAGACTCTATTGATCCAAAGATTATACCGATATGAATACACTACCGATCCATAGACTCAACAGATGCTTAAATCGGCTCTACCTACGCAATGTCATCGGCTCAACTTATCTAAGCAATCAACCCAAGAGACTTAGTCATTCCCACTAACCTCTCACTTACAAAGAATGGTAATGGAGGCTACGGTTACAGAATTTCAGGGGTTTGGCATTGAAGTGGAATTGTGGTAGAGTTAATGATGATCATGGGTTGTAACACCCTGAATCTTAAACCTATAAATACCCGAGCATTCCCAAAGCAAATTACACAAACTCTGCACCAAACCTCAAAATACAAACACACACATTCTGCCATTTCATAAAAAGAAGGACCCATTTTCGAAGCTTTCAACACCAAATTTCTAAGATAATTTCAGTAAATTGGTTTTTTGTATACTATTATTCAATTGGGTTTTGAAAACTTTATGTATGTGTTAAAAGTTCAATCGAATACAAACTACAAGTTTTCTGAAAAATTAAGACAAAGAACTAAGTGTTTAGGAGCAAAGTGCTGCGTGTATAAGGGTCACCTCTTGAATTGACGGAGCAAAGTGTCACATATTCAATTGACCCATACTTGCTGGGTGTTTATCCAAACACTCGCCCCTTACGCTGCTCCCCAGAAAGAATGAGTCAGAGGTAGAAGACGATGAACAATATCATTTTTGGGGATGGTGATCTACTCTTGCTGACATAAAGTCCACCGCTACTGATGATTAAATTAGTTTTATTAGTTTACGCTTTCGCACCGTTTTATATTTTTAATCATTTGTAAATCTTATTTTAATAACTTTCAGTTGTGAAGACAATTAAAGTTTGTTATGGAATGAAAGACTGGTTTGTTTGAGATCTGAATCTGAGACTTGTTTTTTCAAATTTTTAATTTGGAAGCAAAGTCGGCATTACCGGTCCTGATACCGAGGCCTGACAAGGGTATTTATTTGATTTTTTTAAAAAAAAAATATATTTAAAATCTCATTATTTATAATTCAATAGAAATAATGCATTTTTATCACTTCAGATCACCGACCATTTCTTCATGAAGATTAATTTGATTAGCATCCATCGACAAATAAATTATAAACTTGAACTGGTAAAAGGTAGCATATCCAACTAAACAATTTTTTTACAATAAGGGAGAAGGAATTCAAAGTATTTTAACTGGTCACAGACAACCTCGAAAACGAGACATCCTAAGTGGGACAGCGGTGAGAAACCATCCTTAAACTAAACAATTCTTGTAATACACTTGTCTCATATTGGTTGTTGATGAGAGTTTAAAGTGGTTTATCGAAGGCTTATAATGGACTATTATATCAACTTGGGTTAACCATTTTTGTAGAGCGGTGACATATACGAATTAGTTGCTATGACAGCCTATTGTGCAGTCGTGCTTGCGCGTCCTGTAAGGAATCTGATGAGCATGGAACGCAGCGGAATACAAAAATCTCGGATTCCCACCAATGACCTATACGAAGTTATCATATCGGGTGTCTAGAGTTATACCTTTGTAGCGTGTTTGATGCAGAATCCTCGAAGATGAACGTCCACAAGTCGAGTAAAACTTCACACCTTTGCCTCTACGGTATCCACATGATCGAATCGATAAAGATGTTGAAGTTATCGGGTTGCTAGACTCGATAAATCAACAAAGGAAATGGACGAAAGGTGACGCCTGTTGCTCGTTCTCAACGAAGCTTGTTAGTCCTAGGTTTTGCTTCTTAGTTAATTCTAAATTAACGTCTGACCTTTGCTTAACCTAATGCGCACACACACACACATATATATATATGTATATGTATATACACACACACACTAGTAAGATTAGGCGGCTAACTTAATGAGATTAAGGTTTTCTGAAAATCCTAAGCCCATTCCAATATATTACCCGTATATATATATCTATAGCAACTTATTTATATATATATATATATATATATATATATATATATATATATATATATTATTATTATATGATTAGGACTCTTCCTAATAAACTTAATTCATCCAATGAATATCTCCATTTATCGAGTAATCTTTTGTGCGACCCGTTAGGATCTTGTAACGTTGGCAGTAACATAAAATCTAATTTTATGTCACAAGCAATGAGCGGTATCTAGCAACACATCAAGGCTACCCAAGTTGCAAGAATATCATTGACTCGACATTACCTATGGCTTGAGATAATATTCACCATGTAACTTAACTCATTTGTCCTATGTGTTTAGATTAAATACGAGTCATGGAATAAGTCATACTCGTATAGTTCAATCTTATATTTCTTGATCCGCAAGTAGACTAGAATAAATGAATAAGCTCGATATCACATATCGACTCATTTGATCATGTCCATGCATTTTAGTCTCACTTGATCAATGGCTCAAACACTATTCTATCTTGATCACTCAACATCCCTGTAATGCCCCGAAATTAATTTATGGTAACTTGAACATTAATTATGTTTATATGATGATTTATTATAATGTTTAAGCCATGTGTGGGAAATGAAGAAGTAACATGATTTAAGGATATTAATTTTAATTATGAGGATGATGTGGGTTTAATGAAGTTGATTTCAATTTGTAAATGCTTATCATGTTAATATATTTTAAATACATCATGTTGATATTGGAGTACAAGTCAAAAGTAAGACATAACCCACCACTTTCATTTTCACCTCACTTTTACCCTCAAACTCCCAAAATCACTTTCCCCAAATTCCCTTTCCCCATTTTCGAAACTAACCCTAAAGGTGGGAAGAAATCCTTGTCAAAGCTTCATCCTTGCATTTCTTGGTAAGATTTAGTGCCTATGATGTTTATATAGCACTTATTGATGTTCATGAAGTGTGTGTTAAGTTTTGGAAGGTTTTAAAAAGGGTTTGAAATGGGTTTGTTTGGGTTAGTGTGATTCTTGGTGGGATGTTGGATTTTTAATAGTTTTATGATGTGTATTGTTGATTTTGAGTAGTTGGATATGGTTGTTGTTGAGTTATGTGGGTTTGTTTGGATTTGGGAAGGAGAAGGGTGAATAGTGCCCGAATCTCGATTTCCCGCAGCTCGGCGATCGATCGGCGTCCGCTCGCGATCGATCGCGAGCAGCAGGGCTGAGGCAGTAAGCCTCAGCGATCGATCGCGAGCTTGGCGCGATCGATCGGCGAGGCCGCGATCGATCGGCGCTAGCTCCGCGATCGATCGCGGATTGTGCAAAATTGTTGGGCGAGACAGTGTGTTCTCGCGATCGATCGGGGCTTGATGGCGATCGATCGCGAGACACACAAAAGTGTGTTTTTGGCATTTTTGTGGGAATTTTGAATATTGGACTATGATTAGCTTCTAATATTGAATTGTATGGTTGTGTAGAACCATCCCAAGGACCCACAACTTCGAGACGATAAAGTGCTACGACTTCGCCACATTTTGAAAAGGTACGTAAGAAACGTACGGGCATCAACGGTAACATATTCCTCAACTATGACTATACATTAAATTGTGTAAGTGTTATGATGATGATTATGATGTTTATGATGATTATTGATGATGATATTGTGATAAACGAAGATGATATGATGTTACGATAACAATTACGATACGGTGATGATGTTTGGAATGATGATCCTTATAAGATGATGACGCATGTTTAACTATGCTACTTAGAGTGGTCGAATGTCCGGTGACTATTATGGGCAAGCGAGGAAGGTCTTGCCGCTCACATAACTGAGCGATGGGGTACATCCGCTATGTGTAGCGATGGGTATCATCCGCTGAGCGATGGGGTACATCCGCTAGGTGTAGCGATGGGTATCATCCGCTGAATAAGGGATACATCCGCTATCAAGGCGTAGCGATGGGTATCATAAGATGTGTTATGTCGAGCGAGGGGACCAATTGTGCCGCTGTCATAATAGTACCCGGACAGTCCCATTTCTAATTAACATAGATTGTTGTGAGCATTTATACAAAGTACGATGTTATTCATTCATGTCTTGAACTAATGATCATATGCGTAATTATGACACAGGGACAACCAAGGAAGGATAGTACTATTAAACAGGAAGTATACGTTATCAAATATTTCCATGCATTAATTATATGCTATTATTTCATGATGTTAAGTAATGATGTATATGCTCACGATGGGCTGTTCCTGTAGGTATACTTTTGGATCGAGACCAAGGGGCGGGTTGAGATGGTGAGCTAAGGAGCATAAGAAGATAGATACAGGATTTTGTTAGCCTTAACATTCTTTTGGGGAATGTAATTAACTAAGTATTGAAGTTTCTTTTTGGGCCTGTAATTTACCTTGAGCTCACATAGCAACCAGTACTCTAAGATGTCTTTAATGCATGTTTATTTCTTGTTAAGCTATTCAAATGACGTTAAGGTAGGAAGACCCTACATTAGTGGTATCAGAGCAGTGGTTAGATAACCCGGGGATGAGTGAAGGGTAGCCTTAGCAGTAGGTTGGCTAGGCGCTTACTCTTGACATACTATGTTACACATGAAGTATATGACTGTTATGATAACATGTTATGGTTTTCTAACGATGTTTATATGAACTGCTTTGGATCTTGTTGTTAACCCTTGTGTTGCAGTATGGCAGCGAATATCGACATTGGTGATGCGGTAAGTGTGAACGCTAGTGCGGGGCGCACGAATCCCCTACCCCCACCAGCCCTAGGCGAAGAGCCATCCGAGCAACAGTTATTACCGGGAGAATTGAGTCTGACTCAGTTTCTAGCATATCGGCCCCCGACATTCGAAGGGACTGAGACAGGGGAGCGAGCCGAAGAATGGCTAGAAAGGATAGAACAAATATTTGTGGCAGCCCCGTGTGCAAAGACAGCCTGGATAAGGCTGGCAGAGTTCCAGCTAGCCAAGAAAGCACTGATGTGGTGGAAGACCACCGTGATTGAACAAGAGGCACAAGGTCAAGAAGTAAACTGGAAACTGTTCAGAACAAGATTCCTGGCCCGATACTTTTCAGCGGCTGCCCGTCAAGCTAAAGAGGATGAGTTTAATAAGTTGAAGCAAGGTACCATGCCGGTGTCAGATTATGCCCTCCACTACTGTTCTCTACTCAGATATGTGCCTCATATCGCTGCCGACACTCAAGCTAAAATGAGAAACTTTATGAAGGGCTTGAGGCCAGAACTCTACGATAGGGTGATTACATATGGCCCCACTTGCTTTGATGATGCACTTAACCGGGCGGAGTTGGCCGAACTAGGGGTTGGCGCATACCCTGATGCTGTACCACCTCCAGCACCCCCTCAGAGATCTGCTCCCGACAATCTAAGGCCAAGGGGTGATCGGTTCAAGCCTGGGGGGAACACTTCGGCGTCCAGATTCAGTGGAAGGAGGCCCGATAACCGATGGAAGGGAAACCGTAGGAATGACGCTCCATCAAGAGGAGGACAGTCTCGGGGAGGAGGCAGTGTTGGGGAGGTACAATGCTCTCTTTGTGGACAACCCCATTTGACGAAGAATTGTGTCGGATGTTATGTTTGCGGCGAGAGAGGCCACTTTGCTCGACAATGTCCCAACAGGGGAAGGCAGCAGAATTCTACTGGGAGGTCGACAGACAGAGCAGCACCACACAGGCCCCCATATGTACCGAGGCAGTTTGGAAGTCAGCCTACGGGGCCACCTCAAGGACAAGTGTATGCATTGACAAGGGAGCAGGCTACAGCGGCTCCGGAGGAGGTCATAGCGGGTACGTGTCTTTTATTTACGCACCCTGCCTTTATATTGATCGACACAGGTGCGTCACACTCCTTTGTGTCGACGAGTTTTGTGGAAAGACACCACTTATGCACTGCTCCGTCGCCCACGCCTCTTGTAGTCTCGACACCCGCCGGAAGAAGTTTGATTGCTGATCAGATTGTCTATGATGGCCTCATTTATTTTGAGGATAACAAGTTAAGGTCGGATTTGATCGTTCTGGGAATGTCAGACTTCGACTGTATATTGGGTATTGACGTTCTGAATAGGTACCAAGCGGTTGTGAACTGCAGACAAAGGACTGTCCGATTCAGATCTGGTGAAGGAGCTCAGTGGACGTTCTATGGAGATGGTTCTCGTTCAAAGATTCCGTTAATATCCGCGGTCAAGATGACACAATTATTGGAACGAGGCCATGCAGGATATCTCATTTATGCTATTGATATTTCTGGAAAGAAGGAAGAATTAAAGGTTGAAGATGTACCCGTAGTGGCGGAATTTCCTGATGTATTTCCTGCAGAGATTCCTGGATTCCCACCGGCGAGAGAGGTCGAGTTTGGAATCGAATTATTACCGGGGACATCAGCCATTTCTCGTGCCCCGTACAGAATGGCACCAACAGAGTTAAAGGAGTTAAAGGTTCAGTTGCAAGAACTCCTTGACAAGGGCTATATACGACCTAGCGTATCGCCCTGGGGTGCACCAGTTTTGTTTGTCAAGAAGAAAGATGGCTCGATGCGTTTGTGCATCGACTACAGACAGCTGAACAAAGCCACAGTAAAGAATAAGTACCCCCTCCCAAGAATCGATGATTTGTTTGACCAGTTACAGGGTACGAGGTTGTACAGTAAGATTGATTTGAGGTCAGGGTACCACCAGATCCGAGTTAGAGAGGATGATGTACAGAAGACAGCTTTCAGAACCAGATATGGGCACTATGAATTCCTAGTCATGCCTTTTGGGGTGACAAATGCCCCGGCTGTTTTCATGAGTTTGATGAACAAGGTGTTCCAGCCATTTTTGGACCAATTCGTCATAGTTTTCATTGACGATATACTCATCTACTCTCGGACTGAAGAAGAACATGTTGAGCACTTGAGGACAGTACTTCAGATCCTTAGGGATCATCAATTATATGCAAAGCTTAGCAAGTGCGAGTTTTGGCTGGACAGTGTGGTGTTCTTGGGTCATGTAATATCCAGCCGTGGGATATCTGTGGATCCCCGCAAGATTGAAGCTGTTTTGGAGTGGGCTGCACCCACTTCGGTGCCCGAGATAAGGAGTTTCCTCGGTTTAGCGGGCTATTACCGACGTTTTGTCGAAGGATTCTCTAAGATCGCTAAACCGTTGACCCAACTGACTCAGAAGGGAGTTCCGTTCTATTGGTCCGAAGCTTGTGAGGAGAGCTTCCAAGAGTTGAAACGTCGCTTGACGACAGCGCCAGTATTGATAATTCCTTCTGAGGATAAGGAGTTTGCTTTGTATACGGATGCATCATTGCAAGGTTTGGGTTGTGTGTTGACGCAAGATAAGCATGTGGTGGCTTATGCTTCGAGGCAGCTGAAGCCTCATGAGACCAGATACCCAGTCCACGATCTGGAGTTGGCAGCCATCATCTTCGCCTTGAAGATTTGGCGTCATTATCTTTATGGTACGACGTTTACCATCTTTACAGACCATAAGAGCTTGAAATTCTTATTCACCCAAGCAGAACTGAATATGAGACAACGAAGATGGATGGACTTGCTCAAAGATTATGATTGTGAGATAGAGTACCATCCGGGTAAAGCAAATATGATAGCAGATGCCTTAAGTCGAAAGGTGAAGAGCACCGCTGATGATACTATGAGCTTATCAGCTATGATGGCTTCCTATTGCCATTTAGGCTATGATTTTGATGTGGACACGTCGCCGGTGCGAGTGTCAACCTTATTGGCTGAGCCGGATGTATTTGAGGCAGTCAGAAAAGCCCAGAGGTCGGATGATGAAGTTCAGAGATGGATATCAATAGTACTTCGAGGTCAGCCAACAAAGTTTAGAGTGGCCGAAGATGATTCTTTAAGATTGGGCAACCGATGGGTGGTCCCAAATGCGCCGGGATTACGTAAAGGAATTTTAGAACGGGCTCACAGTAGCCGGTTCAGTATCCACCCGGGAGGAAGAAAGATGTACAAGGACCTATGTGGTCAATTTTGGTGGAGACGCATGAAGCGTGAAGTAATTGCTTTTGTCAAGAGGTGTCTGATCTGCCAGCAAGTAAAAGCAGAAAGACAGAGGCCTGGTGGTGAGTTGAAGAGCTTAGAGGTACCTAAATGGAAGTGGGAACATATATCTATGGACTTCGTAACTCACTTGCCAAGGTCGGCCTCTGGATTTGATGCGATCTGGGTGATCGTGGATAGGCTGACGAAAGTAGCTCATTTCATTCCTTACAGTATGACTTTCACATATCTAAAGATGGCCCAACTCTATGTGCGGGATGTGGTAAGGTTGCATGGCATTCCGGTTTCGATAGTGTCTGACAGAGACCCGAGGTTCACTTCTCATTTTTGGGAGGGCCTCCAATCAGCTTTGGGCACCGAGGTGAGACTGAGTACAGCTTATCACCCTCAGACAGATGGTCAAACGGAGCGCACTATACAGACGCTCGAAGATATGTTGCGGGCATGTGTTTTGGAGTTTGATACTCCGTGGCAAGAGTCTATACCACTGGTAGAGTTCTCATACAATAACAGCTATCAGGCGAGCATTCAAATGGCCCCTTTTGAAGCTCTGTACGGACGACGATGTAGATCACCGCTGTATTGGGAGGACTTGACTAGTAAGGCGGTTGGAGGGCCGGATATGATTAGAGATATGGAAGAGAAGATAAAGACGATACGCTTAAAGATGAAAGCGGCCCAAGATAGACAAGCGGCCTATGCCAATAAGCGGCGACGACCGCTAGAATTCCAAGTCGGAGATAAAGTTTTCTTGAAAATTTCACCCTTCAGGGGTGTGGTTCGTTTTGGTATGCGGGGAAAATTATCTCCGAGATATGTGGGACCGTATGAGATATTGCAACGCATTGGTACTTTGGCCTACCGTTTGGCTCTACCACCGTCCTTATCCGGTATTCATGATGTTTTCCACGTTTCCATGTTGAGAAAGTATGAACCCGATCCGTCTCATGTATTGCAGCCTTCGGAGGTTCAGTTGAGTTCAGATGTATCCTATGTTGAACGACCGGTTAGAATCCTTGATCGTGAGGATCGCAGGCTACGAAGTAAGGTAATACCAATGGTCAAAGTTCAGTGGGATCGCCGGGGTGTCGAGGAGGCTACGTGGGAGACGGAACGGCATATGGTGCAGCACTACCCGGAACTATTTTCTGGTATGAATTATGTTTAGTTTCTTTTGGGTAAGTGCATGCGATTTCGAGGACGAAATCTTATAAGTAGGGGAGTAATGTAATGCCCCGAAATTAATTTATGGTAACTTGAACATTAATTATGTTTATATGATGATTTATTATAATGTTTAAGCCATGTGTGGGAAATGAAGAAGTAACATGATTTAAGGATATTAATTTTAATTATGAGGATGATGTGGGTTTAATGAAGTTGATTTCAATTTGTAAATGCTTATCATGTTAATATATTTTAAATACATCATGTTGATATTGGAGTACAAGTCAAAAGTAAGACATAACCCACCACTTTCATTTTCACCTCACTTTTACCCTCAAACTCCCAAAATCACTTTCCCCAAATTCCCTTTCCCCATTTTCGAAACTAACCCTAAAGGTGGGAAGAAATCCTTGTCAAAGCTTCATCCTTGCATTTCTTGGTAAGATTTAGTGCCTATGATGTTTATATAGCACTTATTGATGTTCATGAAGTGTGTGTTAAGTTTTGGAAGGTTTTAAAAAGGGTTTGAAATGGGTTTGTTTGGGTTAGTGTGATTCTTGGTGGGATGTTGGATTTTTAATAGTTTTATGATGTGTATTGTTGATTTTGAGTAGTTGGATATGGTTGTTGTTGAGTTATGTGGGTTTGTTTGGATTTGGGAAGGAGAAGGGTGAATAGTGCCCGAATCTCGATTTCCCGCAGCTCGGCGATCGATCGGCGTCCGCTCGCGATCGATCGCGAGCAGCAGGGCTGAGGCAGTAAGCCTCAGCGATCGATCGCGAGCTTGGCGCGATCGATCGGCGAGGCCGCGATCGATCGGCGCTAGCTCCGCGATCGATCGCGGATTGTGCAAAATTGTTGGGCGAGACAGTGTGTTCTCGCGATCGATCGGGGCTTGATGGCGATCGATCGCGAGACACACAAAAGTGTGTTTTTGGCATTTTTGTGGGAATTTTGAATATTGGACTATGATTAGCTTCTAATATTGAATTGTATGGTTGTGTAGAACCATCCCAAGGACCCACAACTTCGAGACGATAAAGTGCTACGACTTCGCCACATTTTGAAAAGGTACGTAAGAAACGTACGGGCATCAACGGTAACATATTCCTCAACTATGACTATACATTAAATTGTGTAAGTGTTATGATGATGATTATGATGTTTATGATGATTATTGATGATGATATTGTGATAAACGAAGATGATATGATGTTACGATAACAATTACGATACGGTGATGATGTTTGGAATGATGATCCTTATAAGATGATGACGCATGTTTAACTATGCTACTTAGAGTGGTCGAATGTCCGGTGACTATTATGGGCAAGCGAGGAAGGTCTTGCCGCTCACATAACTGAGCGATGGGGTACATCCGCTATGTGTAGCGATGGGTATCATCCGCTAAGCGATGGGGTACATCCGCTAGGTGTAGCGATGGGTATCATCCGCTGAATAAGGGATACATCCGCTATCAAGGCGTAGCGATGGGTATCATAAGATGTGTTATGTCGAGCGAGGGGACCAATTGTGCCGCTGTCATAATAGTACCCGGACAGTCCCATTTCTAATTAACATAGATTGTTGTGAGCATTTATACAAAGTACGATGTTATTCATTCATGTCTTGAACTAATGATCATATGCGTAATTATGACACAGGGACAACCAAGGAAGGATAGTACTATTAAACAGGAAGTATACGTTATCAAATATTTCCATGCATTAATTATATGCTATTATTTCATGATGTTAAGTAATGATGTATATGCTCACGATGGGCTGTTCCTGTAGGTATACTTTTGGATCGAGACCAAGGGGCGGGTTGAGATGGTGAGCTAAGGAGCATAAGAAGATAGATACAGGATTTTGTTAGCCTTAACATTCTTTTGGGGAATGTAATTAACTAAGTATTGAAGTTTCTTTTTGGGCCTGTAATTTACCTTGAGCTCACATAGCAACCAGTACTCTAAGATGTCTTTAATGCATGTTTATTTCTTGTTAAGCTATTCAAATGACGTTAAGGTAGGAAGACCCTACAATCCCTCTACATAATTCATAGTGTATCCAATAATTGTCTTTATAGTTTACCCTGTTACAGGTAACATTTGACAATATCAAGATACACAACTCCTTATGTTGGGATCTCTGGTGATCTCAAGTCGTAAGGATTACATACACTATTATCACAATGAGAATTGCTTATGACATTCATTAACTATCCATGTAACATTCTCATGGTTGGTATGTCCAGTACATAGTTCTCTAACATGTACCCATGTGTTGATTCGATATCTCATATCCATGAACAAATTCATCAACCAATACATACTAGTCTCAATGCATTATCATTATCCTAATTCATGATAATACTTGACTAGGGACAATCTTTAAGAATAATACAATTTTATTCTAAGGACATTAATAGATATATATATATATTCATATTACACATATGCTGGAATAATATATAATAATGAATTGCCATTAATAAAATCATATTACATTGTATGCCAAAATCAATCATCTAATGAGTTGTCTTAGGGCATATCCCAACACGGGCCAGGCCTGGGGTGTCACATAATTGTATCAGAGCCGGTCACCGGCAGGAAACACCGGGAGATAAGTCCTATGCGGGACAAAGTGCTACGTGTGTGGGCGCCTCTTGAACATTCGGGGCAAAATAACACGTGCATGGGAGCCACCTCTTGAACCTATAGGAGCCACCTCCAGATTCTCGGTGCTGGTAGATCGATAAATTAAGTTGCGACGAGGACGTCGTGTTCTAAAGGATTGATGATTGTAATACTCTTGTCCCACAATGGTTGTGGATGAAAGTTTAAAGTGGTTTATAAATGTTTACAAGAAAATATTATAACAACTTGGGTTAGTCATTTTTGTAAAGCGGTGATAGATATGAATTAGTTGATATGTGAGTCAATTGTACAGTCGCGTTTGCGTGGCCCGGGGCTTGACAATTCTGAATTGCCAAACTAATGAATTAAAAAGAAAATTGACAGTCTCGTAAGGAAACGATAATTTATTACAAGGTATTCTCCCAATTTTAAAACACATAATTGGTATACGATATAATAACTTTAACATGAAATTCATCTCATTGCTTCGCAATTAAGATGCAGAAAAACGTATGGCAGGAATTTCATCAGCTGCATGAAAGTTACTACTGAAACTGTAACTATAATATATGAAAGCTGCAGATTAGTTTCTTGTCTTCCCCACCTGCATTTTTGAAGTGGCTTCGTTCTTGGATACCCTGTTTAGCATAGGAATGAACCAGAAAGCGCCATTAAGTATTCATCTTTCAAAGTCTTAAAATTCCAAAAAATGCTCGAAGAATAACAAAAAATAACCATGAAAGAACCAAAATCGTGCTCAGACAAGCAGTTGATGAATATCCTAATTCGGGTTTCTACGGTTCTTCCTTTACAGTTTTCGTGGTTGACCTAAAAGATTATTTCCAATAATTTTGGCTTCCGTTTCGGAGAAATAGAAGGATGAATTGTGAAATCCGATGCATACCATGTCAGAATCTTTTACGTTTGGTTATCTATCTCGAATCCGCACATTGATACACTCATCAAGAATCGACATAGTGGAAGGTATTGTTTCACCGACAGGGCATCACCAAAGCTGTTATTTCAATTCTATTAAAATTTCGTAGAACGGTGGCGACTATTATCATGGAGTTTTTTTAAATTAAAATAAAAAATAAATATATAATTTTGACAAATTATTAACGGAAAATAATAAAAAAAATTGAAAAATTTTGAAAAATTAAAAAATGTCCCGCAAAGAGCTTTTCTTGTCGCGAAATTGTCGTTTCAGAACGTGAATCGCCGTTCTGTCTCACGCCGGCTTGCTGTGAAATCGGTATTATAATTACATATTTGTTTTAACATGAAACTTTACAACGTCAGTTGTAGTTCCCGATCCGTGACCCTTTTTGCGGTATAACTTCTCAGAAGGATACATTTTAAATCTAAATTGAAGTGCATTCACCGAATATTAATACGTGAAAGAACAGAAAGTTTTTTTTTTTTTTGAACAGTGAAAGAACAGGATGTTAGGTACCTAGTATTGGGTTGAATTGGAGGCTGCTCGTATAACATCCTCGACCGGAACGACATCTTGGAAATCTCCAAGAGCGCCGCGTCCCGCACACTGGATACCTCACTAGTCAAGTCCTGGTACGCCGCCCCAAACGCCTCTCGCCAGAATCTTGGCAGCCTAGCAACCTTACTTTGCTTGTACACGTTCCACATTTGCCTCACCATCTTCTCCCTTTCATCTACATCCTACAAATTTTTCCAACACGTAAAAGTATTGCAAGAACATATATAAATGGTAAAATCATTGAGCTACTGAGGAATGTGTTGTCCTTTTCAAATTCATACCTTTAATTTCTCATTGATTAAACGTTTGAAACTCACTGATCGCAAATATTTTATGCTGCTACAAGAAATTTTTAGTGGGTTGTCTTCAAATTTCATGAATTACAAACCAAAAATTTAAATCCACAACTGTAATGTTCGTGCCCACTACATTAGTCTCAACTTCGATTCTTCTCCTTTTCTTACCAAACAGCTAAAAAATTTGGCCTTAAATTATTCATACCGTCTCGATTAATTTAAGTTTCAAACAAAAGCTGAAATCTCCAACTTACTGATGCGCAAATCATTAGATCTATCAAAACTTTATTTTTACACTTGCGAAGTGCAGACGAAACTAGATAAGCGAAGCCCACAAAATAAAAATCCAACCTCGAACAAAAACATTAACAAACAAGAACAGCAACAAAATAAGAACAGTGAAACTTTGTACCAGAACATCGAGATCACCATGCATGGAGGGGTCCAATTCACGTGAGGAGGTTTTAAGATCAACAGCAGACCATTTCAGAGTGATGGAGCCAGTAAACATGGACCAAAGTGCAAGCAAAATAATTGCAGCCAAAGCCCATAACTTATATTTGCCTCTCCCAAACTGTCCCTCAAAACCTGATCCATCTTTCTTGAAACTCAAGCTTGTAGCTGAACTTGTGCTACTACTGCGTCTTGGAGTTGATTGGGGCGTCTGGGATTCTTCCTCTTTCATTTTTATTTGGTGGGCTAATGGCAAAAATCAGCAACACTTCCAAAAAAATTTCAGTTCAGCTTTCTTGCTGAATAAAGTGATAGAACTGCAGGAAAAGGTGGAATTTTTATTAAATTGGGTGGTTGGATTCCTAAATTGATTGATTTGGAGATGTATATTTTGGGTTATATATTTTATTTTATTATTATAATTATTTATTTATTTATTTTCCCCCAACACGCTCAAAGAATCAAATAGGAACAAGAGGCTCTGTATTTAAGGGGAACAGTCGTAACTCGGGCATGGTCGTTTGAAGATTCAAAACCAACCACCGACGGTGCGGGGTCCTACACACAAAGGTTTTGTTATATTAAACAATATATTTTATTTATTTATTTATTTAAACAATTTTTTTTTTAAGTATACGAATTACGACACAACAAGTGGATGAATAATTCCAAAATCGATGACCAATTTTCCACTATATAACATGTCATACCACTATTTTATGATTAACGTTATTTTCACCAAGTGTGCCGATTGGTGGAATTTTCTATGGCTATGGATTTAGATGTTTTGTTAAGATATTTACAAAATCAAGATATGTATCTGAAAAAGAACAAAAAACAAAAAAGATAAATATCATTCCGGACCGTTCATGTTAGTTACACTCCCTCATCCTTAATTTCAGCAACAAATTTAAATATTTTATAACATTGCATTTAAAAACTAGATTTGTAATCATTTCAAGTTCCGGCAAATGCCTAGACACTATATTGCGCAGACACTCCAAAAAATCATTATATGTAATATCGGACACTCAACAGGTATGGATATGGCAAGACACGGGTACGATACATGTAGGACACGGCATGACACAGAAAAATTGATTTTTTATTAAAAAGGATTTTTTTAGAAATTACAACTTTTTTTATTATAGAAAATGTTAAAAAAAAGTATAATTCTTTTTTATGTAGTTTTGTGCAAATTGAGAGGTATGTGCTATACATTGAAAAGAAAAATATGTTAACAATTTTTTTATTTATTTATGTAATTTGAGAGGTATTTGTTGTCTGCTTTAATTAGTACGTGTCTACAATTTTACATCATTTTCAATTTTATTATTCAAATATTTGATAATTAAATTTTTACTTGAATTTTAGTATATTAGAACATAATATATATGTAGAATATATATATAAAAAATAAAAACTTATTGCCATATCATATACATGTCGTGTCCTGTAATTTTAAAAATCTGTGTTCCCATGTCCGTGCCATATCCGTGTTGTGAAAACCCGATTTTTCCAACCAAATAAAAACTAAAGTTTTAGTAAACCAACACACTCAATGTTGTTTATTTAAATCAATAAATTAGTGTTTAGATGATATTAAATTGTCTTAGAGTTAATCTTGAATTACATGATATCAATAAATCTTATAGATTCTAAAACACTTATTTAAACAAATAATTATAGAATTAAGAGTGGTATCTTAATTTATAGATAGTAAAATAATGTGTAGATGATTGAAGATTTTATCAAATATAATATTGTGTTGTTAGATAATTAGTAATCGTGTAATTGATATCTATTAGCCAATAAAACATGGGATAAACATATTCAATTTAATCTTGTAGACTTGTAGCTAAACCAATGGCTACTTATTTAAACAATTAGAGTTTTGGTCAAATTAGATTCCTTAAGTTAATCCAAACACTTGATGTTATTTGGTCAACCCAAATACTAAGTATAGATAATATTGAAAAATAAAAGATAATATTTAGTTTATATGATTTAATCTTGTAGAGTTTTAAAATAATAAAAAGTGAATAGATAATATTGAATTATATATATAATATCTTGACAAGATATATATTGAATTATATTATGATAATATTTTAGATATATAAATATAACCAAATCCGAAGTTAAAGCACAATCTATAGATAAGTTTGGAAGATACGATTGAATTTCAGAAGTCGTAGGAACCGAGATTCTCGAATTTCAAGCTCTATAAATATAAGACTCTTCTTCATTGTATGCAACTCAAAAATCTCTCACAATTCACACAATTTTCGAAACACACACTAGCACACACTAAAAGGTGTGGAATTTTAAGCAAGGAAATGAGAGGAAATTCACCACGTTTTTGCCACCCAAATTCATTGAAACACGCAAGAATCGTTTCTGATCTCGGTAAGTGGGCTTTGTTATATATATTCGTTTCAATTTTGAAAATCATAAGTATGTGTTTTAAAATCCAATCGTTATGTGAACTATTTTCAAATTATGAAATCTTTGAAATCTGAAGCACTTTAAATATCGAAATCCAATTGGTAAGAAATTCCGAATCTGTTTCTGACCCTGATGCGGTGGGATTATAACCGTTATTCTGACCTGATACGGTGGTTAACCGTTGTTCTGGGAAGTCCAGACTCTTTATTCGTGGGTGATCCGATGTTCTGACCTCATCTAGGAGGGTTATTTCTAAAAAACTGATATCAGTACCATGAGGAAACTAGATGATTTATTGTGCTTACTTTAGTATATGGTATGAGATTCTGATATGAAGTTTTTGTTCTGTTCTGGCTCTGAGGAGCAAATTCTGTTAAAGTTTATGTTCTGTTCATATCGGTTCTGTTCTGATTTTTGATAAATGTTTCTGAAAAATTATTATATTTATACGATATGTCACATACGATTGTCCCCCACTTGCTGAGTGTTTTCCAAAACACTCACCCCTTACTCTACATTCCCAGATAAAGGCAAGGAAGAAATTCAAGCTGAAAAAGAACACCAATTTTGGGGTTGGTGATCCGCTGCGTTTCTATGAATTAAAGACATCAATTTTGGTTTATTTAGGATTTCATTAAGTTATTCTGTTTTAAGACTTTTAGAGTTTGATTATGCAATTTAAATTCGATTGTAAAGACAATTATTTATATTTTTGGAATAATAGACTGGTTTTCGTAGAATTCTGTATTACGAGACTTGTTGATTTTGAATTGTATTTAGAATCAACGCCGGTGTTATCGACCCCGGTCTCGGGGCGTGACATTTAAGTGGTATCAGAGCGAACCAGATTCCATAATCTCGCTGGAAAGACTATTACAATACCAATGGGAAAAGACTTCTGATTAAGATATAATACATGATTATAACCAGTTAATGATAAGGATATTCAGTTGGGTAAATTTATATTTGTTCGCAAACAACCTCAATTTTGATTAAAATAAGAATTCGAATCAGAATTTTTTTTTTTTACAAAAATAAAGAAATAAAAGAACAATTAAAGAAAACAACAAAATCAATGAAAACAAGGAAAAATGTACAGAACCCGTAGCTGCCGCCTGCCGCCGCAGTCCGAACTCCGTCAGCCAATCCACAACCGGAAGCAGCTCATCACGGCTACCAACCTTCAAAGTACCAGCTCCATTGGACCCGTTTGCCTCTCCGATTTTCCGATATTTTTCTGCAAGACAAACTCCCTCGCTGCCCCTCTCTGTTTCCGTCGTCCGGCGGCTTTCTCAAATCGATCCTTTCATGTTTTGGTACGCTCTCACCTTCTCGACCGTTTCACCTCAACAGATTTCAGACTTTCAGCACTCCGCCGCCCGGTCTTTTCCCGAGCCTATGAACTCGACGACAAACACTTCGGATCTCATCGACGATGGCAACACCATGGCCAATAAAACCTACCAGAGCAACAGAACTGTTCCGGAAATAGAAAGATGTCTCTAAATTTTACGTTTAAAATGTTGGACAATGGCCAATCTACCGATCAAAGCCGCGCCACGAAGAACCCTAAACTACGAAAATTCATCCCTCGATTCCTCCGCTCGTAACATCTTTTTGTCAAATTGAACATGAGTTATTGAACTCTATGCTATTACCCAGAAAAACCCTCAATCAATTTGGAACTACAATCATTGGACGATAGCCAATTTTTAAATCAAAGCCACTCCTACATGAACCCTAGGCACCGAAATTTCAATCTCGTTTTCTCAGCCACCAGCACACTAAAATTCTTTTTGGCCCCAAGTTGTACGTCTAATGGGAAATTCAATTTCATCGTCAATTGCGAACAACGATTTCTGGAGTCACGACCGCCACACCGGCCAACCGGACCAAATTTCCCAAAATGTTATTTCTAAGTCTTTCCTTGTATTACAATTAGACTATCCATACTCAAGTATATAACATGTTAAATCTTATTTAGTGGGACATATAAGTTAAAATAGATATCTCCTTAGTTTGGGTGAACTCAAAATTCTTTGTTTTCAATACATTCAATTCTTTGAATTTTTCTATTTTGGGCTAATTTTGTGTAATTTTAATTTCTCAACCACCCCAATATTTTGAGTTCATGTTTTATTGGCATCATATTCTTCATTGAAATAATTTATTTTGAATTATTTTTTTCTCAATCCAAGAAACTTTATTTCGAGTGAAATCTCTGGCTAACTCGAATAGTCGAGAACATGTCTTCCTTATTCTGATTTTCTTCCTATTGCGATCTTTAGAACTTAAGTAAATGTCTTGTCATACATTATTTGGGATTCTTTTCTTAATTGTGTATAGATTATGGCAAAGCACGCCCATGATTTTAATATTTTTGGTTCGAATGAGAAGATGATGGATTAGTCACTTAGAATTCATTAAGGAAATTAGATATACATTTCAGCATTTCAAATTCGTTTGAAATTCGATCAAATTTATTTCGATCAATGAAATCAGTTGTCTTTCTTCAAATTTCTTTCGCATATTCTTTTGATCTCTTTTTTTTTTTCAACCTTGGAACTTTGTGAATTGATAGTGACCTCAGTTCTTTGCGAAATTGTCTCCAATATTCCTAAAACATATATGCTTAGTGACCCATATAGATTGACAACAATTGCCAATATAACTTTAGATACGCGTAACGTAAAGCAAGACTGCAGTATAGGACAAGTGAAATAATGATCAGTGCCTATCTAATTTAGCTGAACATGTTGGAGTTCGACATTATTTTAGGAATAATAGATTAGTAAATGTCACGCTTGAATTGACATTGCTCGTTTGTTTCTTATTTCATCCATAGACATCCTACAATGTATTTTGTGCTCTATGTTGCTCATTTTGATATAATCTCGTACTCACAGTGACAACTCACTTTTAAAGAGTTATGACAATCTATTAATTGTCTCATCGAGTTTCTTCGTCAATTTGAACTAGTCTCATTTGTTCGGATACCTATTCAAGTATTAATTCCCTCCAAAATAGTCATTATATCTTATCTATTTCAAATCATTTGGATTCATTTGAAGCATATCTTATTTGCGAATCAATCATTTCTAAAATATGATCTTCATAGTAATCTTTTTGCTTCATAACACATTAAACTTTTGATCAATGTGGCTATCATTATTCATCAAAGCTTGATACATTTCTTTCTTATTTTCTTTTCTTTTCTGAAACTCCACGTTTGCTTGAGTTTGATATACCCATGATTTTTTGGAGAGAAAAATTATTTTTTTACTCTTGCGAAACTTGTTCTCATTTGGTGAAGATCATATACTTGTCTTTATTCTCCATTCTTTGGAATTAACATATCTTCTCATTATATGAGAATATATCCTAAAATGATGTATGACATCTTTGCAAACTTCTTCAACATACAATCATTTTTATTTATCGATCGGTTCAGCTCTCCACAAGTTGATCATTTTTTTTATCACGTCATATTCTCTTGTGAATTCTTGAATTGTTTTGAAACAAATTTTTTTTATATCCATGTTTATTTGACAAATGAAATCCATCCAACTCAAAATCTTATTCGGTCGATTTCCCAAAATTAAGGTACCTTCATTAGAGTACGTGGCGAAAGCATAATAGAAGCAATATCTGTAAATATAGATTTTGGTCCAATTAAGTAATAGCTCAGTCAAGACTATAAACCAATAGATGTAGAAAGTCAGTCTCGACAACTTCTATCAGCGACCTAAGAGTGGACGACGACTTTGGAAGAGCTTTTGATAAGCGATGGTTGCTCAAGTGACACTTAGTGCCATATATGAACTACAAACTGATGGTTAGATTGAGAAGACAATTCAGACCCTCGAATATATATTACGAGATCGTGCTTTAGAGTTCAGTACAAGTTGGAGCAATCTTTTGTCCATAAACGAGTGCTTGCAACATCATCATAATAGTAGAACCAAGATGACGCTATATGAAGCTCTTTGGTAATGAAAATATCGATCACCACTATGTTCGGATAACAGACCTGAACTCGTAGAAGCCTCCATTAATGTTGCAATTGTTTGAAAGCGACTCATGATAACACAAGATCGTCAAAAGAGCTGGACTGACTTGATACAAATGCGGACATAATTTGAAGTCGGTGAAAAAGTTTATGAAGAATGTTATTCGACATGAGAAAATAGGAAAGTTGAGACCAAGATATGAAGGATCTTTCGAGATTTTAGAAAATGTAGGAACATTAACGCTACCAGCCAGACTATCAAGGATTCATGATGTCTACCACGTAAATCAACTAAGGAAGAACATTGCTGACTCGAATTATGTGCTCGAAGTAGAATCCTTAGTAGTTTAAGGAAACCTAATGAAAATCTAAAGTACGAATAAATCTCGAAGTGAATCGTAGATTGAAAGAATCAACTGTTGATAAGAACGACTATGCTCTATGTCAAGTTCAGTGATCCAACTATACAGAGAGAGAAGCTACTTGGGAACTATGAGGAAAAAAAAATTTATGCGAGAGAAATACCCCATTCTTTTTCAAAGAACTATTGACTCAAGTTTCGAGGACGAAACTTCCAATAAGGAGGGAGGAATGTGAAAACCCGATTTTTCCAACCAAATAAAAACTAAAGTTTTAGTAAACCAACACACTCAATGTTGTTTATTTAAATCAATAAATTAGTGTTTAGATGATATTGAATTGTATTAGAGTTAATCTTGAATTACATGATATCAATAAATCTTATAGATTCTAAAACACTTATTTAAACAAATAATTATAGAATTAAGAGTGGTATCTTAATTTATAGATAGTAAAATAATGTGTAGATGATTGAAGATTTTATCAAATATAATATTGTGTTGTTAGATAATTAGTAATCGTGTAATTGATATCTATTAGCCAATAAAACATGGGATAAACATATTCAATTTAATCTTGTAGACTTGTAGCTAAACCAATGACTACTTATTTAAACAATTAGAGTTTTGGTCAAATTAGATTCCTTAAGTTAATCCAAACACTGGATGTTATTTGGTCAACCCAAATACTAAGTATAGATAATATTGAAAAATAAAAGATAATATTTAGTTTATATGATTTAATCTTGTAGAGTTTTAAAATAATAAAAAGTGAATAGATAATATTGAATTATATATAATATCTTGACAAGATATAATATTGAATTATATTATGATAATATTTTAGATATATAAATATAACCAAATCCGAAGATAAAGCACAATCTATAGATAAGTTTGGAAGATAAGATTGAATTTCAGAAGTCGTAGGAACCGAGATTCTCGAATTTCAAGCTCTACAAATATAAGACTCTTCTTCATTGTATGCAACTCAAAAATCTCTCACAATTCACACAATTTTCGAAACACACACTAGCACACACTAAAAGGTGTGAAATTTTCAGCAAGAAAATGAGAGGAAATTCACCACGTTTTTGCCACCCAAATTCATTGAAACACGCAAGAATCGTTTTTGATCTCGGTAAGTGGGCTTTGTTATATATATTCGTTTCAATTTTAAAAATCATAAGTATGTGTTTTAAAATCCAATCGTTATGTGAACTATTTTCAAATTATGAAATCTTTGAAATCTGAAGCACTTTAAATATCGAAATCCAATTGGTAAGGAATTCCGAATCTGTTTCTGACCCTGATGCGGTGGGATTATAACCGTTATTCTGACCTGATACGGTGGTTAACCGTTGTTCTGGGAAGTCCAGACCCTTTATTCGTGGGTGATCCGATGTTCTGACCTCATCTCTAGGAGGGTTATTTCTAGAGAACTGATATCAGTACCATGAGGAAACTAGATGATTTATTGTGCTTACTTTAGTATATGGTATGAGATTCTGATATGATGTTTTTGTTCTGTTCTGGCTCTGAGGAGCAAATTCTGTTAAAGTTTATGTTCTGTTCATATCGGTTCTGTTCTGATTTTTGATAAATGTTTCTGAAAAATTATTATATTTATACGATGTGTCACATACGATTGTCCCCCACTTGCTGAGTGTTTTCCAAAGCACTCACCCTTACTCTACCTTCCCAGATAAAGGCGAGGAAGAAATTCAAGCTGAAAAAGAACACCAATTTTGGGGTTGGTGATCCGCTGCGTTTCTATGAATTAAAGACATCAATTTTGGTTTATTTAGGATTTCATTAAGTTATTCCGTTTTAAGACTTTTAGAGTTTGATTATGCAATTTAAATTCGATTGTAAAGACAATTATTTATATTTTTGGAATAATAGACTGATTTTCGTAGAATTCTGTATTACGAGGCTTGTTGATTTTGAATTGTATTTAGAATCAACGCCGGTGTTATCGACCCCGGTCTCGGGGCGTGACACGTGTGGTCGTGTCCCTGTATCCATATCCGTGCAACATACATACATCTCTTTTATCGTGTTAACCCAAATTTCTACCTATACCTTGTCCCAAAGTTAATGAACCATGGGTGGATTCATGGAGTCAATTAAACTTAGTTTCTGTAAGAATTTTTTTAATTTCCAGCTCATCTATATTGTTCTCTTCAAATAAAATCCTAATATTTTTTTCCGGCTTCTCATCATAAGAAGTCCAATATATATAATGTTGGGATGAATCATATGAGTCATATCAGGAAAAAAACCAAAATCTTAAATCTTACTCGAACCTTTGGATTACATTGAGAAATAAAAGAATTGTTCAGAAATCCAGATTTGATGCTACGAATAAGTTTTCTAATTTTTTACCTATTGAGATTGAGATATAGCTTTTAGAAAGAAAAAAAAATAGGATCTCTCATTTGGAAGGAATGTGAGTTTTAAGTTTTAAATTTGAGATTATAAAAGTAAATTTTCAATTCATGATAATTTATCACTTTATCATACCAATGGAAAGTGATAAATTATCAGGACAATACTATGGATTAATGCAGGCCCGGTGAGGAGAAATTTTGGCAACTGAGTTTAAAAGAATTTTTTTTTAAAACAATGGCCTCACAAAGTGTTAGAATAACATTTAGGAAGGTCATTGTTTTAAAAAAAAATTCCATTGAAATGCATGAGATTACTCTAGATTATTAAATAATCCTTTTTTATCCCTCCAACCAAAGATAGACACAAATGAAATTGACAAAATAAAAAACCCAAAACTGATACAATGGTAATCATAATAAAGACCTGTGGCTATGGAGGTTATTTCTGTCTGGTTATGAGTTTCTGAAGACTTTTTCAGTTAGAGTAATTAAAAAGGCTGAATATATTTAAAATGATAGAAAATCCAAAGCATATTCCAAAACTATATAATTTAAAGCACTAGATATCCAAAATTTGAACTCTCGACAAAATGAAATAGAGAAAAAAAAAATACATAATGAATCACTGTTGCAATAATACATCTAGATTCTTATACAATTTAAATTGTCCCGTGAGAATTACTTGCTCCGTGCGTGTTTAACGTTAGTATCGTAGGATTTTCTTGATCAAAACCACAAACAAGACTCCTTCAACTTAAACAACTATATGCAACTCCACTCTACTCAGAAGTCAGAATGGTTTTAAACTAAGACCTTTTCAAACTAAATGACCTCATTAGAATTTCACTGTACCTTTCAGCTTCAAACCTCATTTCATCACTAAGATTTGGTGAGTTGAAAACAGCCAAGTAAAATATATCAATAAACACCTGCCGGCTCTATATTCTGTACGGGTTTAAACAGGTGTGTGCATCTGATAGTATATATATATGAACATGGTCTATTGTCACATGGTATATTTGTTCTAAGTATCAAATGACAGTCTAATTATTCTATCTTGGCATTCAAGAAATGGCCAAAGGTCCCAAACTTCGGCTCTTTTCTTAGTTCCTTCCAAATCTGTCGACCGCAGAATCCCGCAGAATCCTACTTCATCGGTTAAAAACCCCGTACCTTCTGTTACCTACTTGCTATCCCCCGTCAATTTTAAGTCATTCGACATTGAGTACCCTGGTTATCCTGATCCTCCACTAGCTACACCATATAAGTCAATGCTGGAAATGATTCTGGATAAAACAGATTTTTCAACCGGAAGAATTGGAAGAGAGCTCTTGATGAGCTTCCTTTCTCTCAATTCAAGACTGCATCATGAAGTTATCATAGAGGCATTTACAGAGATTTGGAAGGAAGTGTATAGCGGATCATGGAAACAGTGTGGAATTTCTAGGATGTACGAATTCATAGTATGTATGTGCGATGAAGTGAAAAAGACGAGTTCCTATATGGTGTTATACAACAACATACAAACCCTTCAGGAAAGATGGACTAGAGGGTACAAGATGATATAACATTAGATTAAATTGAATGGCGTTACTGTTCAATACAATCAGAAACAGGAGATGCTGTTGTAACTTCAAAAAATTTAACATGACATAGTTCTCCTCCGGCTTCATCGGCAAACTTGATCTTTTTCCCCTTCCCGGGGGCAGCATATTTGTAAGTATCTATGTTGTTTGGAGCCAGTTTCTACAAGAAAGAGGAGATGTGATTAAATCAGGATATGCCTGGATGCAAGACTATAAATACTGCATCTTTAATGTCTAAAAGCAAAATAAAGCTTCTTTTATATATGTAAATGCTCCTATTTGCTTTCTTGAAATAAACTTTTAAAAAAACTTCAAATTTGACCCAAACGATTTGCAGCAGTTGCATTTTAGGCAAAATGCTTGAGATCGCCTAAAACTGTTTGCAATTCATAATGTGAATTTCCAAACTTGAACTGAAGATACAAACAAAAAAATTATGGAGAGGGTACAAACCATTATTTTACAAAATCGGTTGCAGTCCCTAGACATCATATTTAGC
Source organism: Haberlea rhodopensis (assembly GCA_907163345.1). NCBI lineage: Eukaryota > Viridiplantae > Streptophyta > Magnoliopsida > Lamiales > Gesneriaceae > Haberlea > Haberlea rhodopensis. The sequence goes on along the minus strand of CAJQUN010000038.1, from coordinate 4,759,276 downwards.
CACTTTGTCGCTGCTTCCTCAGTTTTTGTTGCATTTTCAATGGCTAATTTAACCTGCCAACCAAGGAAAAGGAAATGAGATCAAGCCAAAACTAGGGCAGTGTTTCTGCTCCATGCGAGCAAGGCTTATGCATTTTCAGAAATCTGAGAAGTGTATATCATCCAAAAGTTCAAATGCATCATGTTCAGGATAATTCACCAAAAATTTTCCATAGCACATTTGCCTGACCATCTTTGATAAAGAAGATTGAAAAGGAAGAACAATTCATAGATTTGATTTAAGGATTTAAATTACCATCTCGAACCCACGACCAATCACCTGGATACATTAGTAATGCTCATGTCAATCAATAATCTCCAACACATTAAAGCTCAAAAGAAGGATACGGCAGGGAAGAGAGATTGACAGATGTTACCTCATCATTGTGCTTACTAAGACAGATCAAGGTTCAACACGGTTGAAAGAAAAACAATTTTTTTCAGGAAAGATTTTTAACTTCTACATGGGCTCAAAGATACTGGTGAAATTCAGAATTTGACTGCTAGAAGTCTAGACAACTATACTTTTAATTCATAGAGTTTGCGACTCAAACTATGTTGAATCTGGTCTAAGAAGTTAGTGGTACAACATATGTGGTGTAATTTTAATTATGAGAATTTTTTAGAGGTCTGGGGTGGTGCAAGTTAAAGTACGAGTATTTGAGTTACGGTTCTGCATGGTGTTGTTGAATAAGCTGTCACTTTCCTCTATTAAATATTCGATACAGTTTATTCTCTTTTCTGCCATTGTTTTTTACCGTCAAAGTTTTTCCACGTAGATCTGGGTGTTCTCTGGCTTTGCGTTTGTTGCATATGGTCGTTATTGTCACATGAATAAACATATACAAGCGGAGAGATGTACTGAAAGGAGTGAATTGCTCAACTCGAGGATGCTAGATGACAAGAGGTCAATGACAAGTTGATCTTCACTCACGAAGTGAATCAATCTGAAGATTTAAACCATGTTCAGAAGACTAAACTACAAGGCAAGTATTGTGAAGGTTCCATCTCTTCCGGTCACATACCATATGGTGGAAATGTCTTAAACTTCTAAATGCTAATGTATACGTAATTTCATTATTTCCATGAATAAATTTCCAAGAATACGCATGATTTTAAGAAACTCAAGTTCCTGACTTCAAGCAAAGCTAGACATTATTATAAAGAACATTATTCTGCATCTAAATTTTTCCTAATGCTTCAGCATGGGATAAAAACTAGTTGGCATAACTGAAATGTGTATTTGGAATCAACACAGAAATGGAAGTTGCTAAAAACAGAAGCTTAATGCAGTAATAAAGAGTGAATGCATCCTTAAAAACCTACAAATGCAGCATACTGACCTCATCTGCATCATTCTTCAAGGAAGCATTGCGATATGCTTCAAATAGTAATTTTTGTATCACAAAGTCCTTCATGGACTTCAACTCACTCATTAGGTTCCCGGCAAGTGACTCAATGTCATGCATCTGCCGCTGTGAGAATACAATAGCACTTTCAGAACAACATTTGATGGATGCACATCCAGTATTAAGGTAAGGTAGGCTGCGTGAAACACGACTCTCGGGATTCCCTTGGGCTTTCTTTGATTTCTGTATTATTTTTCTGGGACTTGTAACAACTTTTCTTCGGCTAAATTTCCCAAGGCCTGTGTGAATAACATAAATATTAAAATACCGGATATCTAGAGATGAAGCATTCTTCCCAGTTACAAAGAGAATGTAGGAAGTGACAAATTTTCAAACGTTGATATGTGTAAATCATCAAACTACATTCTTTAAGACAACTAAAAGATGCACTTCTTATGAAAGATAAATTTCCTTTAATGCCAAAGAAGAGATGGATAAAAAAAATAAACTATGATATGAAATGCATTATGTGCATCTCTATTCTGAAAAGAAGCCCACCAAATATCACATATTTATGTTTGCAGGGTTTATAGAACCTTTTCCCCAAGAGCATCTAATAGAAAAAACGATGCAAGATAGTTGGACAATCATTTCAAGTCCTGGAAAAATGACCATGTCATGCAAAAATTTTACTTCAGATGCAAGTCTTCTGAAATGGCTCTATCTTGAGTTCTTGACCAAAGCCACTCAATAAAACAGAGTTCTTCAACCCGATAATACCAGAACATTACCAAGTATACATCATCAGAGAAATTGTGCATTTGACTTACTGCATTTCTTAGCATCATTGCAGAGTTCAACTGATTCCATTGCCAAGCACAATTTCTCTTGAGTAGATGGAGAGATAGCCTGAACATTTAAATAACGATTGTTTAAAATGGTTCCACCAAGTACATTAAAACCGAAAATCTCATACAAAAAAAATTATATTTAACCTTCCGTGTTGAAAGGAGCCTTTCAGGATGCTGATGTTGCTCTGGAGTTGAATGCACATGAGAACCACCATAAGCTTTGTTTTCTGGAGATGATTCCTGTCTTTTCAGATAATCATATTGCTTTTCTTGAAAGTCCACCTCATCTTTATCCTTTGTGAGGTTAATACTGATATCACGATTAAGTCCCATGCAGCCAACATTATCATCAGCAGAGACTTGAATGCCAGAACTGTTGTTTGGGTATGATATCTCTTCCATGCTGGACTGACAAAGCACATCAGAATTCCAATGCTCGGAAGGTTCAATTCTACAAGAAAGTGCTCTTCCAACCTCATTTCGTCTCTCAAATGTTGGAGGCAAAACTAGAAACTCTGGACATCTCAAATCTAGATTTTCTCCCTTGACACCCACACTATTCAATGGAACAACCATACCTGTAGGCTCAATATCCTCCAAATGGTCATATGACATCTCATTAGTGAGACAACTTTTCCATTCTTCTGCAGGTAACAGTGGTTCTCTATTTTCACTGTGAACCACCTCCAAAAATGTGTACGGTGCTACATAATAACTCGATCCTTTATTATGGTCAGTGGATAAATGGTCGTCAAAAGAAGTGCTTTGGCATCCTAATTGCTCGGGTTCTGGAGCCTCGGCTTTGACGTGAATAACTGGAGCTGTCTCATGTCCGACTAGAAGCGAGTCTTCAGAAACTGGATTCTGTTCAGATTTTACAGCAAACGCAATGGTTGAAGACATAGCAAAATTTCCATTCACATATTTTCTTTTCACATTTGAGTTCTTTGGGAGTTTTGATTTCAATCTAACAAGGGGCTCATCCAGGTCAGATTCATCTTGCAGTTTCTTTTCGTCTTCATCAGCTTTAACTGAATGCAGAACAATGTAACTGGATTTCTTTCTCTTCGCTTTGGATCTTTTTTTAAGCTGTTCCAATGTGGTGTCATCATCCAAATCACTCCCCATATCATTATCGGAACATGGAGTAAAGTTCTCAGTTCTAATTTTTATTTCACGTAATTTTCTATCAGCCTTTGACAAACATGGAATTTTGCTTTCCGTTTGGTGAGAGTCAAGTATTGAATCTTTATCCTTATTGAGTGAGTCAAATATACAAGGTCGTCTGAGTCTGTTGGCCTCTTCACTCTCACATACTTCAGTTAGAGTCTTGAATGCAAGAGCTGGCCTTCTGTGGGTATCTATATTGCAAACTTTTATTTCCACGCCACTCCTAATAGTTCGGATAAAATGCTTATAACCTGAATCCATTGTTGCAGCAAAACTATTTGGCTACCTCTTTAACATATAGAATCAGCAAAAATATGAATGACCAGCAATCAATTTCCAAGAACGGGGTGACAAATCTGATCACAGGGAAAAATCAAAGCTAAGCTTGTGTGCATTAATATAACCACCAAAACTTGTTCCAAATCAAAGAAACCATGATATCAACAAAACATATCTGAAGTAAGCACATACTTCCGAGTTCCGACAGAGTCTTAATACATCTGGGCATGTACCTTTGTACTAAAGGAAGTGCTAAAAGAAAAGCTTATTAAAGCGCGCTTCTTAAAAAAGCACGCCAACACTTGAAATATAACCAATCACAGTAACAATCGCTTGAAGAAAACTCACCAGCAATTGAAACTGAAAACTGATGGATAACAAACCCTAATCAGGACAAAAGACACTACAAAATAAACACACAGCACAGAAACTCTCTAACCATGATTCATTTCATCAATCGCCTCAAAATTAAAACTTTAATAAGCTAACCCCGAAAGAAAATTTTCAACCAGAAAAAAACAAGCATATTTTTTATTTATATTGCCCGAGGAATGATGCTTGATCGCAAACAGACTTTTTTCCGATTTAGGGCATCAGTCAACGTCAAATCACCCAAATTCAGTAACTAACAATCATTTTTTTAAAAAAAGAAAAATTCTTCAAGCTCAATTGCTACATTACTAGACACTTTCATAAATGGCGAACAGCAAAGCAGCTATTTTTTCCTGAAGAAATAGCTTGCGCTGTATAAGTAAGCGTATATAATACTTCAAAATAAGCATCCAAGTCATTTAACCTTCGCATTCAAGCACCGCCCAGACTCCTCCTCCTAGTCTTGTAGATAGGTCTTTCGATTCGGATGCGCCTTACCTGCCAATAAAATGAAATGAAATCAGAAGCCAATTTCCGAATCGTAAAAAAAATAAACATAAACAAATTTTAACGCAAAAGCACGCAAAATCAAACAATCAGGTTTCAGCTTTCTTCGAAACCTCAAAAAATCAGCGGCTTTTAGAGATAAACACAGAGAGAAGGAACTGGATTTCAGTGAGAATGTGATTATGTAGTCGGCATTTTATCTCGCGCCATCTTTTGGCGGGAACATGTTTAATTCTTCTGAAATGTACCCGGCGGCAAAAATTTGTATAAATATTTTATTATATTACAATAAGGATAAATTTCAGTAAAAATCTTGACACTCAAAGTTAACAAATGGATCCAGGTCATAATTCAAACTCCATACTATAACTTAAATTTTGTTCTAACTCCTAAACTTATTAAAATGATTATGATACCCCTCTATTAAAATTTGAACTTTTAATTTTGAGAAATCGTTACAATAAGTACGAAACATATACAATTTTTGTACAAGTTACACATAAAATTGGTATGAAATCCAATTTGGTACAAATTACACGTGAAATTCGTATAACATACACTATTTTTGGTACTTAATACACGTTAAGTATGTACTGAACATATACAATTTTGGTACACATGAAGTTGGTATGAAACCAATATAATTTTGAAACATATACTATATTCAATACTTATTACACGTGAAATTGGTATAAAACCTATACAATTTCGGTACTAAGTAACATAAAATTGATATGAAACCTATATAATTTTGATACTAATTACGAATAAAATTGGTACAAAACCTATACTATTTTCGGTACTTATTACATATGAAATTGATATGAAATCTTTACAATTCTGGTACTAGTTACATATTAAATTAGTATGAAAACTATACATTTTGGTACAAGTTACAGATGAAGTTGGTATAAAACATATACTATTTTATGTACTTACTACACGTGAAGCTGATATGAAACACGTACAATTTTGGTACTAGTTACACATGAAGTTGGTATGAAACTATACAATTTTGGTACTAGTTACATGAAATTGATATGAAACATATATTATACTAGGTACTTATTACATGTGAAGTTGGTATGAAACCTATACAATTTTCGGTATTAATAATGCATAAATTGGTATGAAACCTATATAATTTTGGTACTAATTACGAATGAAATTGGTACGAAACCTATATTATTTCGGTACTTATTACAAATAAAATTGATATGAAATCTTTACAATTTTGGTACTAGTTACACATGAATTGGTATGAAATCTATACAATTTTGGTACAGGTTAAACGTGAAGTTGGTATGAAACCTATACTACTTTCTATACTTATTACATGAGAAGTTGGTATGGAACACATACAATTTGGGTACTAGTTACACATGAAGTTGGTATGAACGTTATACAAATTTTGGTACTAGTTACACATGAATTTGATAACAAACATATACTATATTCGATACTTATTACACTTGAAGTTGGTATGAAACCTATACAATTTTGGTACTAACTATGCATAAAATTGACATGAAACCTATATAATTTTGGTATTAAATATGAATGAAATTGCTACGAATACCAATATATTATTCGGTACTTATTACAAATGAAATTGGTATAAATCTTTACAATTTTGGTACCAGTTACACATGAAATTGATATGAAACATATAGAATTTTGGTACAAGTTACACATGAAATTGGTATAAAACCTATACTATTTTTTCGTACTTATTACACATGAAGTTGGTATGAGAGTGAATGTGCTTGATGAATTGAATTATAGGATTCTTTGGCTAATGGCAAGGACATTTATACATTTACTCTTAAACACATTGCATGCAATGCCCAATTAAAAAGAGTAATGTCAATGAAATTTATACCACTCATATACAACATATCTCTATGCTCATAGACGAGCATATAATTTGTATTAATTCGTATCATGTGTAACTAGGACCAAATTATATAAATTTAGTACAGATTTCAATTGTATAGGTTTAATAGTACGGATATTTACAGGTTTCATATTTCATACCAATTTTATGTACACTTAGTATCGAAATTATATAGGTTTTATATCAACTTCACGTGTAATAAATACAGAATATAGTATAGGCTTCATACCAACTACATGTGTAACTAGTATCAAAACTGTATAGGTTTCATATCAGCTTCATGTGTAACTAGTACCAAAATTTTATAGGTTTCACACCAACTTCACGTGTGATAAGTTTCGATATATTAGAGGTTTCATAACAACTTCACGTGTAACTAGTACCAAAATTATATAAGTCCTTGCCCCATAATATAAAGTTGTCATATGATAATACTTATGTTTAAAATATTCGTGGCTCACCTGTGAGCTGGTGTATATTTGTATATGACATGTATGTATTACTTTATGATTTTGTTATTATGTATTGGTGAATGTCAGTTATGTCATATTTAAGTTGGGTAGACGACATATAATTTTGTGGGATTATGTATGGCGAGCTATTTTGTGGAATTGTATATTTCAAGTTGTGTGTTGTTGAGAAGTCCAATTACGGGGAGATTATGCCAAAAATTAACGTGTAATAAGTATTAAAATTGTATATGTTTTCATACAAACTTTGTGTAATAAGTACCGAAAATAGTATAGGTTTCATATCAATTTCATGTGTAACTTGTACCAAAATTTTATATGTTTCATATCAATTTCATGTGTAACTAGTACCAAAATTGTAAAGATTTCATACCAATTTTATTTTAAGTACCGAATAATATATTGGTATTCGTACCAATTTAATTCGTAATTAGTACTAGGTTTCATACCAATTTCATGTGTAATTAGAACCAGAATTATAAAGATTTCATACTAATTTAATATTTATAAAGTACCGAAAATAGTATAGGTTTCATACCAATTTCATTCATAATTAGTACCAAAATTATATAGGTTTCATACCAATTTTGTGTATATTTAGTACCGAAATTGTATAGGTTTCATACCAACTTCACGTGTAATAAGTTTCGAATATAGTACATGTTGCATAGCAACTTCACGTGTAACTAGTACCAAAATTGTATATGTTTTATACCAAGTTCACCTGTAATAAGTACCAAAATTGTATATGTTTTATACCAACTTCATGTGTAATAAGTACCGAAAATAGTATATGTTTCATACCAATTTCATATGTAACTTGTACCAAAATTGTATATCTTTCATATCAATTTCATGTGTAACTAGTACCAAATTTGTAATGATTTCATACCAATTTCATTTGTAATAAGTATCGAATAATATATTGGTATTTTTACCAATTCCATTCGTAATTAGTGCCAAAATTATATAGGTTTCATACCAATTTTATGCATAGTTAGTATCGAAATTGTATATGTTTCATACCAACTTCACGTGTAATAAGTACAGAATATAGTATATGTTTCATATCAATTTTATGTGTAAATAGTACCAAAATTGTATAGTTTTCATATCAACCTCATGTGTAACTAGTACATTGTTTCATACCAACTTCACGTGTAATAAGTATAGAAAATAGTATATGTTTCATACAAACTTCACGTGTAACTTGTACCAAAATGTATAGTTTTCATACCAATTTCATGTGTAACCAGTAACATAATTGTAAAGATTTCATACCAATTTCTTATGTAATAATTACCGAAAATAGTATAGGTTTTGTACCAATTTTATTAGTAATTAGTACCAAAATTATATAGGGTTCATACTAATTTTATGTATACTTAGTACCGAAATTGTATATGATTCATATCAACTTCACGTTTAATAAGTACCGAATATAATATATGTTTCATATCAATTTCATGTGTAACTAGTACCAAAATTGTATTGGTTTCACACTAACTTCATATGTAATTAGTACCAAAATTGTATATGTTTCATATCAACTTCACGTGTAATATGTACCAAAAATAGCATATGATTCATACCAATTTCATGTGTTATTTGTACCAAAATTATATAGATTCATACCGATTTAATGTGTAACTTGTACCAAAATTGTATAGGTTTCATACATACTGTAATGATTTTTCAAAATTAAAAGTTCAAATTTTAATAGAGGGTATCATAGTCATTTTAATAAGATACGTAGTTAGAACAAAATTTAAGTTGCAGTAGGGAGTTTGAATTAAGTTGTTCTGACAGGGACTTGATCCGTTTGTAGCTTTGAGTGTGAGGATTTTTACTCAATTTACCCTTATGATAAAACGAAAATTATTTTTACAGGTATGAAAATAATCATATAATTTATATAATAATTTTTTTTGAACAACAACTAACATTATATTAATAGATCAACCAGTTACAAAATATTACAAGACCAGACACGACCATTCTACCTTTAGACACCAATATAGGGAACCACTCAACAAAATCATAGACAATGACACAACGAGTAACAGGTAACTGTAATCGCCGAAAGGCACAAGACCAAGACCATATAAGTGCAGAGACACCCAAGTCCCATCAAACTATGCATTCCACAGGATAGGCGAGTAAGGACACTATCTTCTAACATATCTGAAGATAATAAGAAATAAATTGATGAGTATAAACTGATAAATGACAACAATTGATCAAACTCTCGTTTCCAAAGTCCTCCATAATAACCAAGAACCCAGACCAAGAGAGCATGGCACACGAAATCGATGAGCCCAATAACCATAGTCAAGTGATTTAACAGCAATGAAACGAACTTCAGTAACTAATCACCAAGAACCTAAGCCACACACCACGAAATCACGACACAAACAAAATTTACAAAACACCACAATAACGATAGAGATAGACATTAGAAAGGTAAATAAAGCAACAAAAGGGACACATTGCTCGAATAACCCGACAGACCCAAAATAATGCACCAGATACTCCCAAATCCCGCACATACCCACAACGATAGAAATATATATTATATAATTCATATAATAATTTTACCTGAACAATAAGTATTTAAGAAAAGAGTGAACCATGCTAAAAAAAAAAGCGTGAACCAAAAATATCAAAATTCTATATGGAGATATTAAAATTAGTTATTATGTGTGCTAAAAAATAGTTATTATGTGATTTTTGTAATAATAAAATAAATATAACATTTAATATATATTATTATCATAAATCATCGTATATAATCAGAGCACAACGATCAATGTGCTAAAGAATAGTGTAACAGTGCCTTTTCCTTGGGCCTCTTGGCTTTGGGCATGTTGCTAATTTATTTGAGAAAATTACGAGTCGGTATTGTTTCCTGAAACATAATCTATCCTAGTCAAGCTAAAAAACCTTAGTTCAATTAGGTCCATTCTTGGTTGAAATGACAATAATAACCCCATGTGATTCATGTGGTCTAAGTGGTCCACGCCGTCAAACCAATTTTTAATAAAATTGCATTATTAACCCTATGAAATTGTTTAAAGAACAAATATGCATCTATATACTGTTTATCATCTTCTTTATCCTAATATTCACCAAACAATAGCATTTTATGAACATGAGATCCTTCAGTTTCTGTCATCTCGGGGTGAACCCAAGAGCATACTTTTGCAAAGGACTCACATTTCATATATCGTTCTTCTAACTATAATTCAAAACCCGATTTGAAGATCATGTTAAAAATAAATAACAGGCCCAACACGTTTCCGTATTACAATAAAATTTTAACAAACTGAAATATACCATTTTGACCATAACGACACCAGATGATGTGGGTCGCAAAGCCACCAGTCGAAAACTTACTGCCTTCAGGCTGTCTTACGAATGGCTCCTCACCATCCAACCTCAGCTGACAGGCGAGGTTAGTCTGCCAGTTATCCGACTCCTTCAGAAACCGCACAGCACATTCCTAATTTGTTTCCTACCTTAGGGCGTAAGGTATAATCAAGATATAAAAAAGATTTAAAGAAATCTAGGAGATAGATGCGCAACATCCTTTTTTTTTATTCTGGAATACTTATAATATCTAATACATTAAAACGTCTCCTTTTGGGAGGAGACAGACTTGTTTAGCCTCTCATATAGATTAGGCTTGACTCAAGGATATATAAACTAAAATCAAACAGAACAATATTACAAATGATTACAAAAGAAAGAAAGAAATATTACCAAGCTATAAAAGTTGAACCATTACAAAGCTTGGAGACTCTAATTATTATTCTCAGAAAACTATGGAGAATTTTCGATAGCCTTAGCTTCCTGAATGAGTGCTCTTACATAGTCATGAATCCAGACTTCAACTTCGGATTCCAAATATTGATAATTGTTAGGTGCGCCCATGAGTGCGCCTTAACTTTCACGTGGTTTGTCATCTTTGTCTGGTTATGCCAACTTTTTCTCGTGAGTGGTCCATTATTTTTTCTGAGTGCATTGAACAGTATCCGCACTAATTTTTAATGGTCCACACCTTTTTCCTTTTTCGGGGAATCTTTATTATTGGTTTTTGTGGTCCCCGAGCTTTAGGAAAACGGGCTCTCTTGTCAGCAGGTCTTGTCTTCCTGCCTCTGATCTGTCGGGTTTGGATCGGAATCATTTCCCTAACTCTGGTTCTTTCTGCTTTGAGCATGCTTTGAAAATATGTTCTATCCATCGGCCAATGTGTGCCATGTTGCAGAATTTTCGGTAAGTTTCTTTTCCCGTCGGAATCTTGTTTTCCCAAATAATTCTTCTTTTTGTTTCAAAGAGTTCTTCGGCAAATCTTATTGAGGTTCCTGTCTGTGAGACCCCGTTATCTAAACAAGATTCTAAGGTGCAATAAAGAGAACTAATCATTCATAAATCAGAGTATTAGGCCGTGTTGATAATCCTGAGCTTAAGAGTTACAGTACCAAAGAAGTTCAAAATGAATTAGATACATTCCTAACAAAAGTATACTAAACTAAAGCTTTAGTCTACACTATGTAGAAGCTATACAAAAGTAATTTCTGATCTGCTAATCCTGTAGCACTCCTTACAGCTCAGCGTATCAACCCCGACCCTGGTTCTCCATGTCAAAAGCACCTACAAAGACAACCCCCAACACATGAGCACATGGTAATTCATATTCAACATAATATGAATGTAAAGCGTAAATGCATAAACCATAGATATAAAATACTTCCTGAATTCCAATGCATTTAAAACGCCCATTTTGGTTGTCTATGTGCCATAACTCATAATTAAATCAATAACTGATATTACGATTTTAAACAAATGTCATGACATAACTTCACTTCTTAAATCTTGAAATCAATCCTTAGTCAGTTCATCATCAATGTATTTTAATGCCCTTCGCTTCATAACTTTAGAACAAGCGGACCTCCCCCCTCGCTTCATCATATAAGCGGCATTTCTAACCTCGCTTCATATGGCAAACCTCGCTTCAATGTGCAAGCGGACCTCCACCCCCTCGCTTCACATTTTAGCGGCATAATAGAAAATCATCACTGTGATAACCGTGACTCGTGGAATACACACCAAATGTTCCACAACATACATATGCAATTACAATGCATAACCAACATGTATCACACTCACAATGCATAAAATGATACATACTTGCATCTATCGTGTGTCAAATTAATAAACATATAATACATGTTACCGTTGGGTGACCGTACGTCGCTTACGTACCTTTCCAAAATATGGTATATTGCAGGACTCTATCCCATGCGTTGTGTGGCTATTTGTGAAGGCTCTGCACAAGTGTACAACACAATATTAGATGCCAATAATAGCCTAATACCAAAAATCCCACAAAAATAATTAAAAACACATGTTTTGGCTTCTCACGATCGATCGCCAATATGCCCCGATCGATCACGAGATGCTACTGCCTCAACATTCAAAATTCTGTCTTCCGCGATCGATCGTTGATGTTGTGCCGATCGATCGCGGCTTCGCCGATCGATAGCGCCTAACTCGCGATCGATCGATGAAGTGTTCTGCCTCGCACCCTAGCGCTCGCGATAGATCGGGAAAACGCGCCGATCGATCGCCAATACCTGCAAATCGCGAACAATTGCCATTTTCGAGCACCTACTTTCATACCAATAAATCCACCCAATTAAACATGCATCATGCTCAAATAAACATGCTAGGAGCTACATTATACTACCATGTAAACCTCCAAAACAAGCATCACAACAGAAGGCTACTAAACATGCCATTTTTCACTCAAAATAAACATGAACTCAAACAAAACTTAAACCAAAACAGATTATGGTTCCTCACCCTCTTTTGCTCCAACTTTTGGAGGGTTTTAAGCAATGTGGAAGCAAGTCTTCCTCTCCCTTTTTGCTGCACTGAAGCTGGACGAAAAATGGAGAAGAAAGGGGTGGAGAATGAGTGGTGGGAGGTTGAGTGAGAGGAGGGGTAAGAGGGGTATGGGGGCAGCTGTAGCAGGTATGGGTTGGGGGGTTGGTTGGATGGTGGGTTATGTGATGTGTTATATTTTGGTCCCGGTATTTAGCATGACGTATTAAAATATCCTCACATGATATTTTATAGTATTTAATCAATAAAATACTTCAAATTCCAATAAAACATGCTATACCACAATGACCAACACACACCCCAAATAATCATGTCATAACCCAAATTCCCAACATATATCACACGCACCCTGAAATGCATTAATAGACCATGACCACCACATGACTAAGCATTTCCCAATATAAATAAATCAACTCCATAATTTAACACCATAATCCTCATATAAATAATAAATGTTCAAATGCACATAATCATTTCGGGGATATCACACTGTCATGGAATTCAGCGTGAAAGTCCCGTTGGCTGAATTCTGAAAGAACTTGAATGAGTATCTGACTTTGTTCATTCTGTTAGACAAACCCAAAGACCCCATGCATGTCTGGTTGAAACTTCATCTTCCGTGATAGTCCCAGCCAAAATTAGTATACCTTCTGATACTGCCATTTTTACATTTTTAAGGCGTTCTCATCTGGTCGGCTAAGCTTGATAAAATGAAAAGCTTCAATGAAGCCTTTCTTCACTGGTTCTGGAGCATCACTGAAGAAATACAACTCCAAGATATCTCCTCTGGCCAAATATGGATTATTGGCCCATGTCTCGTGAACAACTTCTCTGTCCATTTTGCTAATTTTGAAATTTCAGAGAATACTGGTGCAACAGTATCAACCGAAGCCAGAGCTCCAAAATTATACCATTCTTGAACTTCGTTTGGATGGCTGCCTAGTTTCATCCAAACTCTCGGATATTTTCCGGAGATATCAATTATAGATTTGTCTGGGTTGATATCTCGTCTGATAATTAGTTTATCCCAAGTACGTTGGTAATCTTGCATAGGTGAAATTAAATCATCATTAGTTTGAACATTAGAATTGCCAGACATTGGCCTAAGATTCAACTCTCTATCTTTTACCCAGAGTGCTGGGTTGACTTGAAGGTTCAGATTGTGAGAACACTCAATCCTCAACATTCGATACAACTTGTACATTCTCGAGGAATGCATCATCTGCAGCACTCGTGACAGGGGTACTTGAATCCTTGCCTCCGGGTTAGACGAGCCCAGTTCTCTAAACACTCATTTCTGCACCGTTGAAAGCGTGGCCTGGTGGATGGGCCCTTTTAAGACTGCAAACAAACGTTCATGGTCCCGAAAGCATGCTCGTATATGATCAATAACAAGTTCCTGATCTGCTTGTTGAAGTCGTCCTGCGACCTCCGCAATGAGACAAAGAGTCTCAAAGTCTCGTTCCAGGATCTTCAGGTTTTCCCTGAGATTCCAAACTCGTTTGAAGGTATCGGTAGCAATGTGTCCCTCCATCTCGTGTTAAGAAATCTGCAAGAACATTTTTATCAGATTTCACTACTACAATATCATAATCATAATATTGACATTCAGCTTGTCATTTTAAAAGTCTAGTATTTTTTGGTTTTGATTCAATCTTATTAAAGACTTGACACTTGTATTATATATATTTAAGATAATTTCTTTGCAAGTAAAAATAATGGTCATTTTTTAAAAGCCTTTCGAACTGCAAAGAACTCCTTCTCATTGATGTGCCATTTGATAACTTCGCTGCTATCAAATAGACCGCTTCAATATCTGCATGTCACTTCTCCCGTGGTTTTTATAAGTACCGCAGCCCACCAATGATCAATGACATCTGTATTTAATACCAGTTCATCCTCGTCATTTGGAATTGCAAGCTTTGGTAGTTGCCTGCAAACTTCTTTAAGCTGTTTGACAGCGTAGATGACTGGACACTTTCATGTGGTTTGCTAGGTTGTTGATGAACATCGAAGCAAAATTAACAACTCACAGAAAACTCTAAAGCTGCTTCAAATCCTTGAGATCATCCGGATATCCTTGCACTTTTTCAACAATGTGGTTTTGCAAGACGATTCCTGATTCGTCAATATCAATTCCAAGGAACTTGATTTGTCTTGCGGCAATTACTGCCTTCCTTTTGGAGAGCACTAAACATTCATTCTAACAAACATCTGAAAAGATTTTCAAATGTTTAAGATGTTCTTTCATGTTTCTTGACGCGATGAGGATATCGTCAATGCACACGAACATGAAGCTGAAATAATATTTGAAAAGATTGTCCATCTTCCTTTGATATATCTGTGGAGCATTTGCCAATATCATTGGAATGACATTCCAAATGTAGTGTCCCTGTGGTGTGGAGAATGATGTGAAGTTTTGCTTGCTTCCTCCATCTTAATCTGGTAGAATCCAGATTTACAATCGAACTTATGGCATTCTTGATGCTATTTAACAAATGTTCTCTGCTTGGGATATACTATCCATCGAATTCCAAGATTTCGTTGATGCCTTTGTAATTGATTACCAATCTTGGTTTTCCTCTTTTTATTTCTCCATGATTCCGTATGAGAAATCCCGGACTGCTGTATGGAGAAACACCTGCTGAGATTAACTTAAGGTCCAAATGTTCGTTAAGTATCATCTGCATATCTTTCCGATCTTCTTGGTTCGTGGGGATCGGTTTGTACCTTACGAACTCATATTCTCTTCCCGTTTCATCTTCAAAGATGCTGTAAGCTCGTTTCTGTCCCACCATGCTAGAGGATCCTCATCGTAGTTTCTGAATCTTTCTTTTTACTTCCTCTAGAGTAATCCGCTCTTCGAGGGTAGCATCAGGTTGCATGGCTTACTCATGTAATGCCTTTTTTAGTAACAGTGGGATGTCGAGATTGACTTCATCTTCATCTTCATCTCTATATTCATTTTGTTCTCTAAATGACATCACATTTACACCATCAAAAGATATTTTTATCTTTTGATCAGTCCCTTGTTGCCTAAATTGAAGAATCACTTCACCAAATCTCCGCCGATCTTCATCTTAGGTTGTCGAAGTTTTTCTTCATCACCACGCTTGCTGCGAAAATTAATGGGGAATTTTCTGTGAAACGCCTCCCGTAGTCTCTACACAACAATCTTATGATCACAAAGGGTTGTGAAAATAAGTCTCCTTGTTTCGTTCTCCTGAGTGAATTGTTTGAATGTCTATAGGAAAATGTTTCCTAGTAGCATATCAGCACCTGTATCATGGAAATAAATAGGTGGAGTTTTGACTTTGTACCACAAGGTACAGCCTGCTCCGCCGATGATTATTTCCGCACCTTGGACTCCTTCATTAAGGATAAGAATCCGCTTGGAAAAGTCTCTTCCGGCAATGGCTGATGACTTTTCACCAACCTCTTGGGGGAAGATGTCTCGCCTGACAGTACATATTTCAGCTCCTGAGTCAATGTAAGCTGCAAAATATTCTGCCCGATTTGCATATAACATCCCAACGGAGATGTATATGGAGAATGGACTGGTGGTTATCTGATCCTATATCTCTTTCCTTCCACCGTGAATTCCATTCCGTCTTGCAATCTTTCCCAAGGTTTATGCTCCTCGAGAAATTCAATCCCTAGAATAAACTGTTCGGGGATTCTTCCTGCAGTTCCTGCAATTGTTAGATCAATTTCACCAATTTGAAGGTTTCATTGATACTTGTCAACTGTAGGTTGTTGCAAATAGTATAGGATATCACAAGGGAAGATATTATCTTTCTCCGTAATGTCAAAATTATCTGCACTTCTCTCCAGCCTTCTCGGCATTTCAGCTATCCTATTATTGTGAATACATCATGTATTTTCCGAATTCTGCTTGAGACTGCCTTCTGTTTTCCCCCGGATAGTTGCTGATTAACATCCTGTTGGAATGACATCCTTCTTGGCTCGATCATAAGGCTTCTGCTTCTGTTCAAAACAGGTTGATCTTGTATCCTCATGTCGATCTCTCCTATTGTTGGAGTTTCAATAATGCCCGGCAATACTGCTTTGGTGAAATCTTCGAAGATTCTGGGGACGATGGATTCCTTTATCAAGAATACCTCTGAATGATGAGTATTCGAGAGTGCATATGACACCTTGTAGATGATCGAGTAAGGCATGTTCCCTTCTTTCATCAAATCACTTCTTTTAAAATCTTGATGAAGAGTTATAACCTGTTGAAATCTCGATTTCTCAAATTGTATGCAATCCTCGGATAAATGTTAAAAGCCATCTTTCCCGCATACAAATTTCTTGCAACTACTCCCAAACAAGAATATTTGAGGTTCAGGACTCTTTTGTCGAAGATTGTCCGATTGAGTGGCGAATCAATTCCTTCTTTAAAAGTTGCATTGATGATTAATGCCTCAAATGTGAATTCATTAGAGTGTGTTAGCAACTTCTCTTTTAACCTTGTTCTTAATCTCCTGTATTTCTCTGTAGGGGATTAACCACCGGTCCAAACATCTATCTTTGGTTGATGTGTCACGAAGGGTACCATTGATAATTGCTGCTCCTAACACTCAGGTTGGACATACAAATTTGTCATAGCAGATAAATTGCTTTTGTACTTTCGTATTGGATTTGGAAAGATAATTGATTCATGTCACATTTTCAGTCTTCTTTCTGTTATTTTTTCAACAAATTGTTTTTGCCCATTCACTCCAATTTAAATTTTAAAGACATGCACCACCCCAAAAATTGACGTGATTTGAACTCAAGACTGGAGCTTTAAGAACCAACTGGTAATTGCTAAAGACCTAGTACTGTTAATCACAACTTTCTTTGGGTAAAAGTCACATTCATAAGCATGAGCTTTACGATCTGTTAGCGTTCATTCATCCTTCTGATCTGGTGGATCATTGGTTGGTGAAGATGGTGCATTTGGGGAATCCATGGAGGCTGGAGAATCCATTAAATATAATGTAGGATCAGTTTCACTAGAAGATTCTTCTGAGGTGTCCTTAGGGGAAGACTCATCGGGGAAAGGATCTTGTATAGGTGGAGAATTAGGTGAGTCATCGGGGAGGGGTTCAAAGAAAATATAGATGAGGGAACCGTCTTGAACCCCATATTCTTTGAGAGAAACGTCGTCTTCATTCATCACATCACGTTGTTCAGCATCGAGCATCAGAATGAGTCGATCAATGGGAAGATTTTCTTGATTTGCAATCTTGTTTTTCAGATCTCCTACGGTGGATTCTTCTTCGACTTCTACATAGAACAGGCCTCCAGTCAATATCTCTGCCAACACCTTCATTTCAAGAAAAGGAATCCAACTTTCAGTTTTGAGTTTCATTTTAGATGAGTGTTAATGGGATTTAAAGAATTCATTCATGCAAATTGGATTTGTGTGTTAATAGAGACTGCATTCTCGTGGTTGAGTTCTGCAGCATGCATGCTCTGTTTATTGTATGTTGTTATTTCTGTTGACAAGTATTTTAAGCAAAAGTACAGTTGGACCTCAGTTCATGCAAATCTGCTTTGAGATGAAAAAGAAAAAAAAAGGGGAAAACTCATGTTAGTAGATAGACTTTAGTTATAATTTCTTTTCAAAAAATTATTTTTCAGTTTCAAATTTTAGAAAAGAGATTGTGATACAATAAAAAAACAAGGGCAAACTCACTTAAAATCCCCATACCCGAACACAATTTTAACATTCATCCATATGTCTAAGATTCTTTATTTAAACCCCCCTTCTATAATTCTTTTCCTTATTCCAATTTCCAACTCTCTACCTACCTCAAAAGACATAAAATCCCTTATTTTAATTGCATTAAACTCCCTAATGCTTTTAGGATTGTTACAAAAACACCCAAAATCTCAATTTTGCTAATAAACAACTCATAATAAGGGGACGTAAATGTAGGGGCCTTGAGAGAACCCAAGAACATACTTTTGCAAAGGACTCACAGTTAATGCTGAATTGTTAGCCCTAAAATTCCCTTATTCTAAAAACATGTGAAAATAAATAACGGGCACATCATGCTTCCGTATTACAATAAAATTTTAACAAACTGAAATATATTATTTTGACCATAACGGCACCGGGTGAGGTGAGTTGCAAAGCTATCAGTCGGAAAATTAATGCCCCCAGACTGTTTTACGAATGACTCCTCACCATCCAAGCTCAGCCCTCAGGCGAGGTTAGTCTGCAAGTTATCCGACTCCTTCAGAAACCGCACAACACAATCCTAATTCGTTTCATACCTTAGGGCGTAAGGTATAACCAAGATATAAGAAAGCTTTAAAGAAATATGGGAGATAGATGGGCAACAACCTTCGTTTTCTTCTGGAAATACTTATAATATCTATAGCATTAAATCGTCTCCTTTTGGGAGGAGACGGACTTGTTTAGCCTCTCATATAGACGAGGTTTGACTCAAGAACACATAAACTGAAATACAGAACAATATTACAAACGATTATAAAAGGAAAAAAAAGAAATTATTACAAAGCTAGGAAAGTTGAAATATTGTAATGCTTGGAGACTACAATTTTTATTCTCAGAAAACTATGGAGAATTTTCAATGTCCTTAGCTTCATGAATGAGTGCCTTTATATAGGCATGAATCCGGACTTCAACTTCGGATTCCAAACCTTGATAATTGTTGAGTGCGCATGTGAGTGCGCCTTAACTTTCACATGGTCTTACATCTTTGTCTGAGTGTGCCAACTTTTCTCGTGAATGGTCCATTATTTTTGTCCTAGTGTGTTTAATAGATGCCACACTAATTTTTAGCGGTCCACGCCCTTTCCTTTGTCGGAGAATCTTTACATTATTGATTTTTGTGGTCCCCGAGCTTTAGGAAAACGGTCTCTCTTGTCAGCAGGTCTTTTGTCTCTTCATGCCTCTGATCTGTCGGGTTTGGATCGGAATCCTTTCCCGAACTCTGGTTCTTTCTGCTCCGGGCATGCTTGCCAAATATGATCTATCCATTGGCCAACATGTGCCATGTTGCAGAATTTTCGGTAAGTTTCTTTTCCCGTCGGAATCTTGTTTTCCTAAAGAATTCTTCTTTTTGGTTCAAAGAGTTCTTCGGTAAATCTTGTTGATGTTCCTGTCATGGAATTGCATAAAAGTACCGTTGGCTTAATTCTGAAAGAACTTAAATGAGTATTTGACTTTGTCCATTTCCGTTAGACAAACCCAAAGACCCCATGCATGTCTGGTTGAAACTTCATATTCTATGATAGTCCATTTTAAGGCGTTTCCGTTTAGTCGTCTGAGCTTGATAAAATGAAAAGCCCCAATGAAGCCTTTATTTGCTGGTTCTGGAGCAACACTAAAAAAATACAACTCCAAAATATCTCATCTGGCCAAATGTGGATTATTGGTCCATGTCTCGTGAACAACTTCTCTGATCCACTTTGATAATTTTGAGATTTCAGAGAATGCTGGTGCAACAGTATTAACCGGAGTCAGAGCTCCAAAATTATACCATTCATGAACTTTGTTTGTTTGGCTGCCTTGTTTCATCCTCTAATATTTTCTGGAGATATCAAAAATATATTTATCTAGGTTGATACTCAGTCTGATAATTATTTTCTCCAAAGTGCGTTGGTAATCCCGCATAGGTGAAGAAACTAAATTGTCATTAGTTTGAACCCTAGAACTGCCAGTCATTGGCCTAAGGTTCAGCTCTCCATCTTTTACTCCAGAGGTGCTGAATTGACTTGAAAGTTCAGATTGCGATAACACCTGACCCTCAACATTCGCTACAACTTGTACATCCTCAAGGAATGCATCATCTGCAACACTCGTGACAGGGGTACTTGAATCTCTTGCCTCCGGGTTAGATGGGCTCCGTTCTCTAAACACTCATTTCTGGAGGATGGACCCTTTCAAGACTTCAAACAAACGTTCATGGTCCCGAAAGCATGCTCGTATGTGATCAGTAACAAGTTCCTGATCTGCTCGTTGAAGTCGTCCTGCAACCTCAGCATTGAGACAAAGAGTCCCAAAGTCTCGTTCCAGGATCTCCAGGTTTTCCCTGAGATTCCTCACTCGTTTGAGGGTATCGCTAGCAATGTCTCCTCCATCTCGTGTTAAGAAATCTGCAAGAACATTTTTATCAGATTTCACAATGACAATATCATAATCATAATATTGGCATTCAGCTTGTCATCTTAAAAGTCTAGCATTTTCTGATTTGATTAAATTTTATTTTTTTGAAAAGACTTAATACTTGTATTATCTATTTTCAAGATAAATTTATTCGCAAGTAGAAATAATGGCCATTTTTTAAAAGCCTTTCTGACTGAAAATAATTCTTCCTCGTTGATATGCCATCGGATAGCTTCACTGTCTGTGAAGAGACCGCTGCAGTATCTGCATAACATTTCTCCATCTGGTGTGGCTTTCATGAGAACCGTTGTCCACAAATGATCACTAACATCCATGTATAACACCAGTTCATCCTCGTCGTTTGTGATTGCAAGCTTTGGTAGTTGCCTGTAAACTTCTTTCAACTATTTGACAACCTGTCGATGGTCTTCATTCCACTTAAATTTAACGTCTTTTTTGAGTAACGGTCTGAACAACCTTTCTGTGATTTGCCAGATTATTAATGAACATTCCGACAAAATTAACAACTCCCAGAAAGCTCTGAAGTTGCTTTAAATCCTTGAGAAGCACCTTCTCAACAATGTTGTTTTGAAGGATGATCCTAGATTCATCAATCTCGATCCCAAGAAACTCAATTTGTCTCGTAGCAATCATTGCATTCCTTTCGGACAACACTAATCCTTCTTTGTAGCAAACATCTAAAAAGATTCCAGATGCGTGAAATGCTCTTTCATGTTTCTTGACGCAATGAGGATGCCGTCAATATACACGAACATAAAGCTGAAGTAATCTTTGAAAAGATTATACATCTTCCTTTGGAATATGTGGGGAGTGTTTGACAATCCCATTGGCATGACATTCCAGATATAATACCCTTGTGGTGTGGAGAATGTCGTATACTTTCTGCTTGCTTCCTCCATCTTAATCTGGTAAAATCCAGATTTACAATCGAATTTTGAAAACACTTTGGCATTCTTAATGCTATTTACCAAATGTTCTTTGCTTGAGATAAAGTATCCATGAAATCCAAGATGTCGTTGATTCATTTGTAGTTGATTACTAATCTTGGCTTTCCTCTTTTGATTTCTCCATGATTATGAACAAGAATCTTGGACTGCTATATGGAGAAATACATGCTTAGATTAACTTAAGGTCAAGATGTTCCTTAAGTATTATCTGCATGTCCATCCGATCTTCCATATTCATGGGGATTTGTCTGAATCTAACGAACACATTTTATTTTCCTGCTTTCACCTTCAAAGTAGCCTTGAGCTCATTCTTATTCCACAATGCCAGTGGATCATTGATGTAGTTCCTCTGATTCTTCCTTTTAACATCTTCTAGAGTAATTTTCTCTTCGAGGGTAGCTTCAGGTTGTGGAATCTCGTTCTGTTAGTAATAACAGGGTTTGTGGAGTAACTTCCTCATCATCCCGTTCTCTTAAAGACATAAAATTAACCAGTCAAAAGTTTGAGAATCATTTTCAGTAGGACCTTGT
Source organism: Haberlea rhodopensis (assembly GCA_907163345.1). Classification (NCBI taxonomy): domain Eukaryota; kingdom Viridiplantae; phylum Streptophyta; class Magnoliopsida; order Lamiales; family Gesneriaceae; genus Haberlea; species Haberlea rhodopensis. The sequence goes on along the minus strand of CAJQUN010000038.1, from coordinate 4,736,810 downwards.
TGTCGAAACTGAAAGTTTGCTTCACCAAAATTTCACTGATCCTTCATCTTTTGGTGTACGCTTGCTGCGAAAACTAATGGCGAACTTCCTGTGAAACGCCTCCTATAGTCTCTGCACAATAATCTTATGATCACAAAGGGTTGTGAAAATAAGTCGCCGTGTCTCGTTCTTCTGGGTGAACAGCTTGATGTCTGTAGAAAATTATATATTAGCAGTATATCAGCTCCTGTATCATGAAAATAAATGGGCCGCCTACTCCGCCGATTATTATTTCCGCTCTCTGGACTCTTTCATTAAGGATAAGGACCCACTTGGAAAAGTCTCTTCAGGCAATGGCTGGTAATGTTTCACCAACTTATTTGGGGAAGATATACCGCCTGACAGTACATATTTCAGATCCTAAATCAATGTAAGCTGCAAAATATTCTGTTCGATACTTGGAATGTAACATCCCGACGGAGATGTATATAGGAATGGACTGGTGGTCATCTCCGATATCTATTTTCTTCCACCGTGAATTCCATCCCGTCTTGTAATCTTTCCCAAGGTTTATGTTCCTCGAGAAATTCAATCCCAAGAATAAGTTGTTCTGGGACCATGTCTGTTGTTCCTTCAATGGTTAGATCAATTTCACCAATTTTTATGTTTCCTTGATATCGGCCCACCGTAGGTTGTTGGAGATAATATAAGACATCAAATGAAAGATATTGTGCTTTTCCGCAATGTCAAAGACTATATGCACTCCACGCCATCCTTCTGTACACTTCAGAATACCTGTTGTTTTGAAGACATCAGGGATCTTCTATATACTACTCGAGACGGCCTAATGTTTTTTCCCCGGGATAGTTGTTGATTAATCTATCCTTTTGGAAAGACATCATTCTTGGCTCGATGATAAGGCCCATGCTTCTGTTCAGAACAGATTGGTATTGTATTCTCATGTCAATCTCTCATATTGTCGGAGTATCAATAATATCCGGTAATACCGCTTTGGCGAAATCTTTGAAGATTCTGAGAACTTCAATGAATTCCTTTATCAAGAATACTTCTGAATGATGAGTATTTGAGAGCGCGTATGACACCTTGTAAGTGATCGAGTAAGGCATGTCCCCTTCTTTTATCAAATCACATCTTTTACAATCTTGATGAAGAAGTAATGACCTTGTTGAAGTCTCAATCCCCTAAATTGTATGCAATTCTCGGATAGATGTTAAATGCCATCTTTCCTGCATACGGATTCCTGTCACTACTCCCAAACAAGAATCTTTAAGGTTCGGGATTGTCTTGTCAAAGATCGCCAGGTTGAGGGGCGAATCAATTCCTTTCTTGAAAGTTGCATTGATTATAACTCTAATGAGAGCGTGTTAGCAACTTCTCTTTTAACCTTGTTCTTAATCTCCTGTCTTTCTCTGTAGGGGATTAACTGCATCTCAATTTGGTTTCCCGTGAATTCCATCGGGATCCAAATTCACCTGTCGTCACCCTATGGATAATCTGATGCTTCCTGCTTCGAAAACCAATCATATCCATGGTTTTTTCATTGCTCCAATTGTAAATCCATCATACCTGAAGCTTTAGCTCTTCTTTCATGATCCTCATAAGAGTTTTGTGAGAAACAATGGTATGTGAGAAAAACCTGACGGCTTTGGTTCTCTGGACAATCTATAGAGATTTGTCATCTTGCTCCACATGTCCAACAATTACAATCTTTGAAACTCTCATTTACACGAGTATGAGTGCGTCTGAAAGTCATCTTCGTTGGTGCTCTACTAGTGCTTTCTTGATTAGAACCTATTGACAAGGTTCTATTTCTTGTTGGTCCTGATCTTTTGCCCCGATCTGTAACTTTGGGCCTTTTGTTTTGACCATAACTTCCTAGGTTTCCATGAAGACCTACTTCTTCTCGAACTACTTCCTCGGGCATAAGGATGACTTCTATGTTTCTTCATCTTCCGCCTTTGGGGATACTTTACGATGATAGTAGGGATATCATTCCTTGTACAACAAAGAGAAGCTGTTTTGTTAATTACTCTTAGCTTCTTGTAATTTTTTTGGAGTTTTGCTTGATAGCACCACTCTGCAAGCTTCATTTCAGAAATGACATTTTCCTGGCCACCGTCTCAATTCCATGCGGTGTATATTCTTGGATAAGCATTTCTCTCATCGAACTCGATATTTTGGCAAAGAACAGTTCCGATGCATCTTTTTCTTCTATCTTTGCCTTCTCTGTGAAGAGCTTGATGTACTCATCTACATAACAAAATACACGCAGTTCCATAATTAGAGCTTGTCTATATTTTTTTAGCATTTTCTTCCTCCATTCCTTCGACGTAACCAATTCCAATGAAACATATTTTAAAGAAGTTTGTCATCTTGTCCACGATTTCTTTCAGGGACTCTCCGACTAAACTTCTTCTTTGGTACCTGGGACTCTGAGTTCCCAAGCAATCTTGACCGATCCTTCTAGACTCATTTTAAGGAGTAAAATGAATCCTTCTTTACTTAGATCAAGCGTTCCTGCTGCTATTCTCATTGCTGAAGCTCATTCATCAATAAGAACCCGTATGGCGTCTGATGTATATCTGGCCTTCGGGGACAATTTCTCACTCCAAACTGTGGGATCTAAGTTTGCTCCAGTGGTAAAATCATCTCGGTGGGGCATGTCTTGATCTCCTTCGGGTGGATTGTGTGACCCGAAACTTTCTTGTGGTGGAGTTGTGGTTACAACTCCACCTATCTTTAAGTCTACGAGATTTAATCCGACAAACGAATCAGCAAGATCACGTAGATCTTCGAGGTTGATTATTTCCATTACTTTGTTTGAAGTATTGGCTCCCCTCGTAGGACTGCAATCATTTTTTCAGTCTCAGTTAAAGGCCTTCGGACCTCCACTGCCTTCCCTTTTTGGTGTAAAAGGGATTCTGTTTCATATGACGGTGATAACCACCCTCCGTTTCTTCTTCCTGAAGAACTTGGTTTTGAATCCAAATTCTTAACTCGGGTTTGAACATCTCGTAGGTTTCAAGAATTTCCTCATGATGTTTAATAATAATCTCCATCTGACTTTGAATCTGATGGACCTGCGCAGGGACACAGTATTGGGTCTCCCATTCTATTCGTCTGTTCCAATCCTGTTGGATTGTTTGGATCTGGAATCATGGGGTTGTGCTCAGGATGACCTTTCTCCTGTGCCTCGGTAATCTCGAATTGTAGCTTGAGGTTCATCATGTAAAGGTTCCGTTTCTCGCTACCTTCTCATGTTCTTGATACTGGTATATGCTAGCGGGGCTAACACCAATTTCCAGTAGAGTATTCCATTTCTGGTTGAAATGTTTAGCTTCGGCCAGATATTCTTGATTTAGTTCTTTCAATTTCTGGAAGTACCACCTGTATGACTTGTATCACGAACATTCGATCGGATCCATAATATTTATTGAATTGTCTCATCCGTATAGGTTACAAATTAATATTTAAGATATTATTGTAGTGTTTCCAGAATAAACCTAGGCTCTGTTACCATTTACGAAGACGGGTCGCGAAGGAAAAATGTTATTAGAAAAATCTTTGGGTGAGATTTGAAACGCATTTAAAATTCCATGTGGTATCATGCAATTAATCATTTTTAACTTTATAAGGGCAAATTGGTAAAGTATTGTGGGGTAGAGAGTTAGAATGAAAATGAAAGTATTGTTGGGAAGTTAAAATATAGAATAATGAATAATGGGAGTAAAATTAACTAAAGTTTGGATTTATGGATTTTTTTGTTATTTTAAAACAAATTAAATGATATTTTGTCAAAACAAATGAAAACTATAAATGAAAGAAAAGAGACGTGAAGGAAGGAAAACGACACGTGCTTCTTTAACAAAAAGACGATCATTACGTGCAAATTGTCAAAAATCACAAGTCAACAACGTCGTTTTATAACTGAAATCAAGAATTTGTGCCATTCTAATCACTTAACCATTAAGTTTTTAACGCAAAAAACTGTTCGATTTCTTCTTTTTATCAATAAATTCTGCTATAAAACGGCTTCAACCACAACAAATTGCAGTATATACTGCACATGGCGTACCCCTACCGCCACCACCACCACCACCACGGTCGAGACAGGAGAGAAGTAGAAGATTACCCACCTCCTCCTCGGCCGCCACCTCCCTTTTACGAGGACTTCATTCCTCCGCCTCCGCCAACGTCGCAAGTCTACCACACCTCCCATGTCGATATTCCAGACCCATATCCTCCTCCGCCTGCACCCGCCTTCAGCAACTACCCTCCGCCGACCCAACCTGCGGGAGACCACCACCATCACCACCACCGCCACCATCCTCATGTACCCCACTTTCCGTCGATTGTGCATCACCGAATCCACCAAAAGGATGAAGAAGAAGCTGTTAGATCCTCCGTTCGGATGTATTGTAAGGCAGAGACTAATTACTCCTTAACTATTCGGAATGGTAAGGTTATTCTTGCTCGCCATGATCCATCAGACCCATTCCAGGTTATTCATTTTTCCTTAACAACTAATTCATTTCGTAAAAAAATAGGATTTTGAGTTCCTTATGTGATTTTTGGAGATTTTGATGATTTCAGCACTGGATTAAAGATGAGACGCACAGCACGAGAGTGAAAGATGAACAGGGATTTCCCAGCTTTGCTTTAATTAACCAAGCCACCGGACAGGCTATGAAACACTCGATAGGCGCCACTTATCCAGTATGTTTACGCTTCTTTTCTGTTTAAGATTTTTTATTAGCTCACTTTTTTATCTAATTTTTACTATTCGAGCTTACTGGTGGTGATCAAAAGTTAAAATGACAGTGTTTGATCCGCAGCTATGTATCTAGATGTTTGGGAGTTGGATCTAAGTTATCAGTCCTGGGAAATTCACGATACGATAATGATTGTTAGATGAAAATTTTCATGTTTTAATCGAGTTTTTTTTTTTTAATTTGGTGGAGATGAGCACAGTTCGTTTGGTCCGCCCTGCAGGCAAAACGATTGTTTTTTAGGAATGTTTGAGATTCAAGATTGATAACTTTTGCCTGGCCAATGCAGGATGCGTATCCCTTTCACTGCGTATTTATCTGAATTCAGTTTAACAGCATGAGCAAGTAACTAATGACACTTACTTGATAGAGCGCTTTCCCAAATAGTTTCCTCTTCTGCATCGACTCTCAATGAGAACATTAATTAGGGTCATAAGTTGAAAGGTGAACTTGATCACAAAAGACTAGTATTCTAGGTAGAAGACTCTTCTACGTTTATCAGTCATTCCACATTCCAAGAATACTTGAGGATATGATATGTGATGCGATAATTTGGTTCTCGCTCACCCTTGGATCAATCTGCGTGGTAAGGTTTTCTCAATGATCTCGCACATAGCTAGGCTAATCCAAAGATGAGCGAAGGACTTGAAAAGTTGGTCTGGATCCAAAATAAAGAATATTCTAGATTCATGAGTTGTAACCAGAAAAAAAGTCACCACGTATGTGTTGAAATCCACGGGCAAGATGACGAGATGACGTTGTTCACCTCTGTCTCAAAATACTAACTCACATATAACTTTGAAACCATCATGCAAAGAGAGATGTTTATTTTTCATGCATCCAATGTGTGCGTGCGTGTGTATATCAAGAAAGAGAACAGATGATATGTAACTGGTGGGAATAATTCTTTGACAGGTCCAGTGAATTCCTTACAATCCTGATGTTCTTGATGAATCCATTTTGTGGACCGAGAGCAAGGACTTGGGTGATGGCTACCGAGCTATAAGGATGCTTAATAACATTCGTCTCAATGTTGATGCTTTCCATGGAGACAAAAACCATGGCGGGGTTCATGATGGCTCCACTATTGTTCTTTGGGAATGGAAAAAAGGTGATAATCAGCGTTGGAAGATTGTTCCTCACTGTAAGTCTTACGAGATGATATGAGGTTCACTTGTCAAAACCATTCATTTGTCACTTCTCTTTACCAAGGTTTTTAACTTCTGTGATGGTTTCCTATTTCTTTTTTGTTCTTTGTAGGAAGTAGGAAGGATTCGTGGGCTGCAAATGTTCTGCTGTGGCATTTACCGTTCGCTGAGATTTCCATGTTCAGTTGCTTCTGTTGGGCATTGGATTTGGCTGTTGTAGTTTTGTCTTTAGAACAATATCTTCATGTATTGTACACCTTATGGCTTATACTTGATGTTTTCCTACTTTGATTTGTAATTTTCAATGTGGACTGGCCCTGCCACGCTATTCCCTTTAATAATATGTATATCAGTTTTATATTAGTACATTATAATAAGCACCGAAGCATTACTGTTATAATGAACAGTAATTTCGTCCTACTTTTTCAATTCTTTATTATTAGTATTAGTATTAGTATATATATATATATACATTATATTATATTAGTATTATAATAAGTACCGAAGCATTACTGTTGTAAGAACACTAATTTCGTCCTACTTTCTCAATTCTTTATTATTAGTATTAGTATTAGTATTAGTATATATATATATATACATTATATTATATATATATTAGTACATTATAATAAGCACCGAAGCATTACTGTTGTAATGAACATTAATTTCGTCCTACTTTTTCAATTCTTTATTATTAGTATTAGTATTAGTATTAGTATATATATATATATAGATATATATACATTATATTATATTAGTACATTATAAAAAGCACCAAAGCATTACTGTTGTAATGAACAGTAATTTCGTCCTACTTTTTCAATTCTTTATTATTAGTATTAGTATTAGTATATATTAGTACATTATAATAAGTACTGAAGCATTACTGTTGTAATGAACAGTAATTTCGTCCTACTTTTTCAATTCTTTATTATTAGTATTAGTGTTAGTATTAGTATATATATATATATATATATACATTATATTATATTAGTACATTATAATAAGCACCGAAGCATTACTGTTGTAATGAACAGTAATTTCGTCCTACCTTTTCAATTCTTTATTATTAGTATTAGTATTAGTATTAGTATATATATATATATATATATATATATATATATATATACACATTATAATAAGCACCGAAGCATTGCTGTTGTAATGAACAGTAATTTCGTCATACTTTTTCAATTCTTTATTACTATATTCCCTTTTAATTTTATTACTTATTTTCTTTTGTTTTTATAATTAATTTCTTTTCTCATCTCAATGAGCGTATTTTAGCTTTGTTCCGTGGCCCTTCCGGTTGGCTAATAGGCAAAACCCATCTGTGTATTTAATTTTCTTCATTTACGGTCCATGTCAAATTCTAATTCTCTATTTTGGAATTGAACTAGGGTTTCTCTCATTCTCCTCGATCTAAAATCTGGTCGTGCTTCATCCACCGACAGGTTTGTCTCGTACGCTCATATTTATTGATTTATTGATTTTACTTCAGGCAAGTTGTTGATGGTGTAGACAGCCGATGATGATGGGTCATTCGGAGGCGCGTTTTTTTGCCCGTTTATTGATCTCGTATGTTTGCATTTATTGAGTTGTTGTTGGGTCTTGATTCAGGGTGGAGAGTTGCGATGGTTGTGGGTCAACCGTCGATGTAGTGGTGTTTTCTTAGAAGTTCAAACTAAAAGATATCCCAAAATCCAAGGAATCATCATCCCTCTGGCGTCGGTGGCTTTTTTTGTTTTTTTTGCATCTTACATTCCTTTCTTCTGTATTTCGTATTATATAACTTTCATGGGTTCAGATGTAGGGGGACACAATTCTCGTTTCTTCATTGTTCTGTAGAGGGGAAAAACTATTCCCGACGTCTGCTCTTGTGGGGTTTGCTGATCCTTCTAGGTTCGTTGTTTTTTATGTTTGGTTTTTTTGTCTTCGTCCCCGATTTGGATATGGTTTGGTTATGTTACGTTTTGTTTTTTGGGCTTTTCATTTTATACTGTGTGTTTTGGATGTGTTGGTAGTCGTTTTACGGTAAAGGTTAATGTTGGTAAGTTGTCCGGGCTTGTTTTATATTTTAGGTATTTGAAAAGTTCAGATCTTCTAGATCAGTCAAGCGTGGCACCTCCTCTCAAACAAATATTGCATGGTCATATTTTAGAACTAGCTCGAATTTAATTAAAGTACTTCATGCTGAATTTAAATTTTAAAAATAATTAAAAGTTAATTCAATTTTAAGATGTATCTTTATTTTGAACTCTATGGAATTGAAGTGGAAGTATATCTTCAACTCATGGGTCCTTCTCGGTCAAATGCTAATTATAAATAATAAAGCTTCGATAGGTAGCGTTGTATATATAAAATAATTCAATCTTATATTGTGACAATAACCCACTTTGCCAATATTAACGTACCTCTTTTATGTCTTGTTATTTTCACAAATTGATCAAGTCTCATATCTCTTATTTAAATTTACCCAAACACTTGGAGTAAATATGAATTCGTAAAACACTGTCAAAACTATTATAAATATTCAATAAACTTGATTAGAGCTTAATTTCTAAGTACGTTTACCAACATAGCAGTTTAAAAACATCAGGCAATTCTTAAGTTCGGCAGATCAGAATGGTAGTTTCCATTTTTTTTCCTTTTCTCAAATAGTGTTTTGTGTTCCCGTTGCTGTGTGTTTTTATGATATTCAAAATTTTTTTTTGGGTTTTTCCGAAAAAAATGCTCATAGGTTAATTTGGAAAGTGTTGTCAACATCTAGATTTGTTAATCTTTAAAAAACACGATATGTGTTCTTCGTTGTTTTTCCAACATGCCAGATTTGTTGTTTCAAACAAAATATGGTTGTTGTTTTTTTTGTTTTTTTTGTATTTTCATTCGGCTTGGTTATTGTGTATAATTGTTTGGGTGTTAGTGTTATGTCGAAATAAGAATAACTTATTTTGGAATATGCTTGAACCCATTTAAATAAATTTCAATTCCTCAAGCTGGAAATGGTACTAAAATCTTGTTATGCTGACTGTCATTGCCTGAGGTTGTTCTGCTGTGTTCTTAGTGTTCTAGTAAGTTGTGGACCAAATTATATTCATAATTGCTTATTTACATATCAAAAGAATTTTTTTTTGTTTTATGGTCTTGATGTTGTGTTGATAGGTCTTTAACTTTTGTTAAATGACTTGATTTCTTTTTATATCTGACTACTTGATTTAAAGTCTTGTACATGAAACTTTCCACATCTTTTGGCATGCGTCGAAGTTTTTATCAAGATCCGGAAAAGACAGTTCATATTTCAAAATCTGTATATGTCAAGTGTTATAAGGCTTATTGATTTCGGTAGCACAATATTTGAACAACAAGATCACAGCTATGTAGTATCAACACATCATTAACGAGCTCCAAAAATATTTTGGGTCATCAACAGATCTTACCATATTTTGCCTTCTGTTTCTGATTTTCCCGAGTTAGTTTCAGTTGTTGATTTTTAGCATATTTTCACTAAGCCTTTGATGGAACTATCCTTGTGATATGTGGGGTATAGGTTGTATACTCGTGGAACTCTGCTATGTAAGTAGTAGGATATCACGCTCACAACTCTCAGTCACATATACGCACTCACATCACACCACCTTCTTGCATTAATTGTTCCTATTCATAGTCATATGTGTTTTATACGATGACACTCCAAATATTTATGTGCTAAACTCCGTCCAACAGTTTTTATGCCGTATTTTCTTTTTATTACTACCCATGGACTTCATTCTGGCACAAAATGAGTTGATCCACATTAAACATGCCTTTTAAGAAATCATTCGATGGTCGCAAGTAAAAAGTAGAAAACGACTGGTCTATGAAATATACAGCTGACTAGCTCGAGGTAATGAATTTTAGAGCTAAGAAAACAAAGCTAGAAAACTACTGGCCAATAATCTGGTCACTGGGCGCGGTGCCAAGAGTAACTATATATATATATATATATATATATATATAATTCGTTAGGATGTATTTTAACATTATTAAATTATTAATTTTTTTTTATTTTATTTTGCCCAAGATTTTCCTCGTTCGGCTATGGTTCAAATGGCCCGTGCCAAGGGTGTTACACCTTGAATTTGTGGTGGTTTAAGTAAAAATGTGCCATCTTTAGTCCTTCTCATTTTTTGGAAAATTATTTTTAACCATGTAATTATTATTTAGTAATTAATTTAATAATTATTCTTACATTAACGTTCTGTCTCTTACATAAAAAATTTCAGTTTAGGACATTCTTTTGCGAACAAATAAAAAGTAATCGTTGAATAGTGATAAGTCAAAATTGATTTTCTAAGTCAAAATTGAGATCGATATATGAACATATTAAACTTAACTTTGACTAGTTTTTATCCTTAAATTCGTTACGAAATAAGACAATGATGATGCTGTTGTGATTAATTATTAATTATGGATTTAATGAATAAAAGTTCAATAATTTGATATAATTTTGTTAATGAAAATAAAATTAAGGTAAGTTAATTATAAATAGTCAATTAGGCTAAAAAAAATTCTCACATTAAGAAATTGAGACCCTTATAGTTTGTTTATAATGAGATACAAATCAATAGAGTGTAGTTAAATAGAAAAGATGGGTGTCCCTCGCGCGCCTCCGTGCGCTCTGCTCGGCTCGGATTTCTGAAATGACTTTTCATATGCTTGACCTTTTCATATTCTGCTGAGTTAAGGTTGAGATTTTTCACCTACCTACAGAATTGATTTCAGATTTAAGTGTGAAACTTAAATCCGAATTAATCTGATGTTAAGTATTGAGAGTTTTCATCAACCTCACTAAATATTACATTTAATTATCTATGACATTTGGAGAGGTCTGCTGCTCAGCTATATAAGCTGCACAAGCTCTATGCTTTCTTGATTTCGAAAATCTGCATACATACATATAACATTCTGCTTTGAGAGTGGGTCATTGTGCAGACTCGAAACTTAATCAACCCCAAAGAGGATATCGGATTTACCACCCGAGATAGGGGAATATCATAAATGTTATGAATTTGGTTTAGTTTTATGTAAATGTTATAACATGCATGATGTAACACGCATGCTATTATAGATTGCAATTATGGAGTAAGGCTATCTTTATTTCTACAATTCCAAACCAATTTTAAAAAGTGTCCACCATTGTCACATTAATAACTTTTGCAATTACTTCATTCAACAATTTCAAATCATCTTTATATAATTCACTTCAATTTAAATTAATGAGACCCACTTAATACTATATAATATATAAAATACTTATATATTTAATAAAATTAATATTATTTATTTTTGTATATAATATAAATATTTATATAATATTTAAAATATAAGTCCATTTAATAATATTAAGAAAACAAAAAAAATTATGAAATTGCACTTGCAATGTCAAATGACATTGCAAGTGCAATTGCAATTTTAACAAGCTTACAACCCCATTAACAATGTAATTGAGGTTGTAATTGACAATTAGGATTTGTAATTATCCCAGCGTAACATGACTACAATTAGGATTTGTAATTATCCCGGTGGCAATTTGCAGCCCCGGATGGCCGGCCTAACATGACTACAATTTATCACAATAACTTGTCTGCGAAGCAAAAGTTATAAGTGGCAATTTGACATTTTTTGAAAACCTAGGGACCCAAAAATTAAATGGGAAAATTTGGACAAATGAATTAAATGCTCTTACGAAATGCAGTCTTGGCACAGACATTGTCGGATCTTGCCTTCGGTTATCGCTTCATGTATTTTATAGCTTGACACCGTCTAAAAATCGAAGGACTGGATCGATTTGCGGAAGTTTTATCGGATTGGGATCTTGTTTCCATATGGTGATTAATTTTCTGCTTCGTGGGTATTAGCAAGTGAAATTATATTTATTTTTTGATTAGGTGCATTGTTGGTTACTTACGCGGATGCGTTTTATGTTGATTTTGACGAAATATTTGGGACTTGGATCTGGATATATGGTTGTAAATCGATCTATATTTGTCTAGTTTGTTTTGTGCTTTTTTTAATAGAGTTTACTAGTGTGTGTTCAAGGTGAAAAACGAAAACGAAACAATGGAATCGTGTTCCAGTTATGTAAGCTGAGTTATATATGAATGTTTTGTGTCATTGGAAAATTTGTCCTTTGATTTGATGTAATTCTTGGTCATTATCTCTAGCTAGTGCTTCCCCACCTAAAGTCCAACTAAACTTAACCCTGGAAAAGACAATTGTTAAATTCCCAATACAATTACTAAGTATTGAATTTCAAATACTCTTGCTAACTGTCACCGGTTTGAGGGGTCGGATTGTGTTTTTGTGTCCCATGTCAGTTCCATCTGTTCATAAAACATCATGGATGTTTTTCTGTTTATTTTGCTTGCAGTTGTGTTTTTGGGGAAGGCATTGATTGTATAAAACTGCCTTTTTATTATCTCACCTCCATCTATGTTTGGAGATCCTGTATCTGTACCTAACAACAGTCCGCACTTACGCAAGTCTGGAAGCCGATCTGTTGTGTTTGATGTTGGTGAGAGAAGACTTATCTTACTGTTCCTTTTAGACATGTTTTTTTTGTCTTTTTCACTGATTTATTTCATTTAGTAACTATTTTACGATATTATCTGCCAGGTATAAGTGCACTGGGAAATAACGCTGAAGAAGATTTCCTACATTCCACAGTGTCAAATGTAATGAAGGGTGTGAGTTTACCATTACCAACTGTGGTTATTATGCCTTCTCCTATTCTGCTATGGAGATTCAAGGTATTGCTATAACTTGGTTTATCCGCCAGCCATCATAATTGAGGGAAAGTACTAGGACTAGCACATTTGGATATTCTAAGGTCCATTCTGATTTGTTCACATGCTTCACTTAATTACTTGAATTGAAGGGAACTATGAATAGGAAAAACGAGGAGATTTGCGGTTTTTTATTTTGCTCACTTTTAGCTTGATAAAGTAGGAAAAATTTAATCCGGCAACATGAGGCTAGAATTATCATACATTAAAATTGGTTCGTAACGCTAGTCGTTAGTAGAACTTCTCCTGAAAGGTTTTCTGGATCTAGAGGATTGAAGCATAGTTTGATCTTATGATGTTAAAGCTTTGTTGATACAAGCTTGAAAGATGGGGGCCACATGAACAAAGAGAAGCCCATTATTATATATGTCTATCCTAGAAGGAATAAGGGTTATGCATGTTGGGGGAGAGAAAGTAGTTAGGCATTCTATTATTCTTCTTTAGTGACTATACTAGTCTGCTAGGAGGGAGAGTGGAATTTTTTACAGAGGCTTACTCTGGGAAAACGTTAGATTTAAGTCAATATATTTGATCTTTTGCTTGAGCACAATTTCTCGATCTTTCTTCCTTGTTCTTGTTAATTAATTTGATAGGCAAATCAGAGATTGTAACAATTGTTGGACGGTAACTCAAAAATGCTGGAATCTTTCTGACGAGAAGCAGTAAATTAATGGGATAATGGAAAGTTTCATCTTCAAATCCTTAGAGCTAGGAGACCATCTACAATATGCTAAAAAATAAAAGATGCTGTAATTTTCTAGGGAATATGACTCAATTGTTCTAGAAAAGTTTCTACATGTCTTATTTATGCTAAACTTGAAAACACTACATGAAATTCCCCTCAATAGCATGCTTCCAAAAGCAGAAAATAATGAAAACTGACCAGACTGATCTAAATACATAGATAAATAAACTATGCTTAGAATTTCGGGGGCAACAAGAAGTTCAAAATAAATGAAACATATAACAAATTCTTCTAAAATTTTGAAAAATAGAAAAGTGGATTTATGTAGGCCAAAAGACTGAATTTGCCTCAGAAAACATTAAAGTGGTTGTCAACTTTTGAGAACACTCCTTGACGTTCTCTTACCTGTCGTGTACATCTCATAATGTCAAATATGTCATAATTATGAGTCCAATGATCATTTCAGGTTTTATCGGTAAATCACTTTTATTGTTCTAAACTCTTTGAAATCATACTCACCTTTCGTCCTACTTGAAGTTCGTTTATTGCTAGTTATACAAAATTCACGCACTATGGATTGCCTCTATATTGGTTCTGGTGTGGCCAAATGGGTGTGTTTTTGGATTTTTTTTTCTGGAAAGAATTTCAACAAATTGAGCTTTGCGGTTTTGGTAATTCATCGCATCTGAGGCTTTCTGCTTCAGTTCTTTATCTTTTCTCCATGATTTATGGCATGTTATGCTACTGACTATGGGGAGTTTCCGCAAGTTTTAAATATGTAGCCAATAGTTATAGTTCTGAATTGTGCTTACTAGAAAATCTTGCACCTAACATTTTCTGTTGATCATTTCTCTTTAATGCTGTAAGAGTTAATCGACTTATTTTTTGTGTTTCTAAATTATTTTTCTTACGAAATATTGTGATGATTGAGTTCAAGCAAAGTTGATGGTTGTGTTGCTCAAGTCACTGCAAGCAATGATAATCACAGCTTCGTTTCCATTATGTATCTTTTTGTCCATCGCCTGTTTCATAATCTAACTTTATGTACAGGTACTGCTGTTTTTTATATGGGTATTCATTTGTTGCAAGGTCAGTTTTGTACCTTAAAATACATTTACACATGCATGTATTAAATGCATCTGGTATACTTGTATATGCCTTGGTTGCCTATATTTTGAAACCTCTTGTGTTGTATATACTTCATTTCTAGTTGGCGATATTGAGTGTTTATGGCTGCCATTTGCAGATTGGATGGGATTCTGTCATGAGAATGAGTGCAGATCTGAGGGATTTATTTCTGTACGAGGCTTTTTTGTATTATAATCCACTTCTGCTTGTGGTAAGTGAATACCAATATGAGCTGATCCATTCTGTGGACCATGCAAGTCAAAATTTATGTGTTCTATTGACCCATATTTTTTAACATTTTATGTTTGCTTTTTCGCAGACTATGATGGTTTGGCTTTGGGGAATAAATTTGTGGGTTTTTTGCCAGGCTAATGTTGTTTATGCTAAAATTTTTGACTTAGATCAAAGTCATCTCACTCACAGAGAAATTTGGACGGTATGCATGCATCACCGTAAATTAGAATAGTTAATACTATGAGATATTTGATGGTCCTCCACTGCCCTTGAACCTGTTTGCTATCTGGAAATTCCTTTTCTTTGCTGTGATCTGTAGGTTCCATGTATATTGGAATTCTTGTTATCCTGTATGTATGTCATGAATATAATTGTTTTAAATGGTTGAGATTAAATTTATATGCTTCATCTTGTTATTCGATGGGGAACTTATAAACCTTGTCTTTTATTTCAGTTTTGTTCTTGTCCATGTGTTATGCTTAAATTCATATTTGAAAACGCCTTGGTCCTTGTTTTGTTGCGCTTCTATTGTTTGATGCAGTATGTCCTGATGTGTCTCTTTTCGTATGTTCTAAGCAGTTTACTTTTCAAATAGTTTTTCCTGGGAAGCCATTGTTTGGATGTGCATGAACATAAATTTTTATTGATATTTTCTAAATGTATAGGTAGCACATGCATTGGTAGTACTTTTATTCGATCCAACAAACTCGATGCATGTCATGAAGTTCCCAGTGCTGTACCCTTGCAACGGACTTAAATAGATGAAAAAAAAATCTTCTAAATTTTTTTCTCCTGGTTATAAGTTGTTCTTTTCCGATCGAAGTCTTCATCAAGTAATTTTCCAGTTCCAGTTGGCAATATCACTGGTAGCATTTCGATTATTGAAGCATCACACCTTTTCATTGTTGCAAACAACATTTGGTATCAACTATCAAGAAATTGAAGCCTTTACAATGAATTGCCAATACCTTCATTTGGGCTTGAACTGAATTTTCTTCAAATTCATTACCCATTAATTCACTTTTTTAAGTATCAAATGATAAGATTGGTTGCTCTCTATCTCATTTATCTGTGCCATATGTTTGCTTATATCTTACTTACTCATAATCCAATCATAATCCAATTAATGTCTCAGTGTGCCACCTGGATGACTATCATTGTCCCAACTAGCATGACAGCGTACCTGTATCTTTATTCTCATGGAGAAGTTACTTTGGCTGCGTCCCAACCAGTGTAATAGATGCTTCCTTTCCTAGAAATTACTGTAATGTGTTATCCATTTTTTCTTGCTAATGATTTGATAGGTCTGCACAAACTATGTAGATTAAGGAGTTCTCTTTTTTATTTAACATATTCTCTCGTTATGCACTCTTTGCCATATAGCTTTAAAAGGAAAAATCTAGAGGTGCTGGGGGAAAATTGGATCTCCTGTTACTTTTGTTCGGAATCACTACCCCCAACTAATCGTCTAAATGATCTGCCCTCGCTGGATCTTTTTCCATAACTTTGGTTACTGAGTCGGTTTCTGCCATAGATGATCAAACTGTTTTCGCCAGAGCAGATGATGTCCTAAACAAAAGAAACCTATCCAAACATCTACAACCAGTGATGTGACATTGTTTATATATCACACATTCACAAGAAGGGATCCAACAAAATTGGATAATCATGTTTGTAATGTATGTGCTGAAATCATATGACTTATGATGAAGATTTTTAATCGTTCAACTTGTTTAGTAAGGATAAAATACGGGATAGAATTCCTTCAATAAATATGTCAAGTTTGGCTGTTCATTTACTTTGGACGCTTTTTTATGATTCTTGTCAGTTTGAATACTATGTTAAGGTCAAGGGATTCCATTACATGCCTCTCACTAATGATGTCGACAGTGCCTTAATTTTGAAGTTATTTTCCCATGCAAAATTATCTTAGTGGCCTACATGATACTATATCTTGGAATGTCCCCGTTGGTGAGATTTTTGACTTAGAATATTATCAGTGTTTGAATGTCATCATGTTAGTTACCTAATTTGATTTGTGATTACACTTGATTTGGCTTCCTTATTAACTTCATTGTTTAGGATCATCGTGCATATGACAAATCTGAGTGGTAATAACATTTATGTTGGCACTGCAGGTACTCTTGTATGCTGCTGTTGCATTGACTCTCGTTTTTCCCTTCC
Source organism: Haberlea rhodopensis (assembly GCA_907163345.1). Lineage (NCBI taxonomy): Eukaryota > Viridiplantae > Streptophyta > Magnoliopsida > Lamiales > Gesneriaceae > Haberlea > Haberlea rhodopensis. The sequence continues at coordinate 4,719,838 of CAJQUN010000038.1, read as the reverse complement.
ATATTTTCCATTTGGCGTCTCGCTACTTTTTGTTAAGGGCTTTCTGGCGTATAGTGTTTCCACTACAGGTAAGAGTGATTTAATGCATAAAGAGCTAATGACATTTATTGCATATCCCAGGAAATCATAGATTCCATTTTTTAAAGTAGTTTTACATGCCTTTGAAAGTGAAGGACCTTAGGTGATTTTCTTTTTGTTTTATGTGGGCTTTGACGGTTTTGCATCCAGAGTGGGAATGGTTGTTATGCTGTTTCTCTATCATCCCAGGGAACTGGAGAGAAAAATTGAACTTTGGAAGTGATCAATTGGGGACCACTGGCCACGATCCGACAAGGATGTATTTTTTCTCAGTATATTTGCTCTAGTAATGAAGAGCTACTCTAGATATTCTGTTAGTAATTGGTTGCCTTGTCTTGTTTTTTGTGGCACTGTTTACTGTCATAAAACTTAGATCTGACACACAATCACTTTGTCATAATCCCAGCCATGCAGCACTTAAAGAACTTTGGGTTGGATTAAAAGTTGGTTTTAGGCTCTTTTTTCCTTTTCATTACAAACATAGATCTACGAAGTTTAATACTTGATTACTTCAGTTGGTATTTTTTTCTCATACAGTTTTACTTTCTGAAACCAGGCAATAACATTTGCTGACTTCTTTTTGGCCGATATACTGACCTCTATGTCAAAGGTATACTTCCTCTTGTTGCTCATTGCTTATCGACAAAGTAATTTGTGGTACATAAAGTGTGCCTGTGTATGTGATTTATCTGTTTCATCTAACTATGTAAGTGGTTAGTACAATTCTCGTAACACTCAGAATGTTGACTGGGAGAGCTATAAGAAATGTACTACTGAAACATTTTGTCTGTCATGTCTTGTATATGATGCAGCTGATGTAATATTTGTGGTTATTGTTTATTGTGGTGTCTCTTGTAAGCTGGTTTAACTTTGACAGTGTTATGCCTGCCCTATCCATGCAGGTTTTCTCAGATTTGGAGCGTTCTGTTTGTCGAATGGTGCATCGCCAGGTTAGCTTCAAATTTCAAATAAAGCCGAGTCTTCTAGTTTCCTGTCTCATGAAGCCACTTAGATGTGGTTTAGAAGGCTCAGATTTCTAATACAGTCAAAAGAATTTTATTACTGTTTAAACTTGAAATCTTCTGGTTTCAACCTTCTGCGACTGTGTTGGCCCCTTGAGTTCTTGAATTTTATTTTTTTCACATATTTGATGCTTATTCGTTGGTTAAATTTGATGGGAATTTTCTAGTTGCCTTTTTTACCTTCTGTTTCTCTTACCTTTAAAAGCTTGCTCCGTTTCTTGGACACTGCCATTAATTACAGGTTGCTACTATTGCGTGGTTTGAGGCCGACTCAGTTTGTGGAAGTCACTCTGTTGCAATACCTATAGTTCTTGTCTTGCCTTATATTTTTCGTTTCTTTCAATGTCTACGGCAATACAAGGATACAAGGGAAAAGACATCTCTTTTAAATGGTAAACTAGTGCACTGTACTATGCTATTTTTTGTAAGGTCACGGAATTTTTGTGTAGAGTAGGCATTATGCTATTCTGAAAGACTCGGTTGTGTTCTGCTTCTCATTCGCTCTCTTGCTCTCCTACTTATCATCATCATCACCGCCAACACCTTTTTTCTCATGCCACTTTTAGAAATGCTAATGAATGCCAGGCATTACAATCAAATCATACAATTACAAAAAAGTAATTTCTAGAGTTGATTTGAGTCATGAAATCATTTATTCGTGTGATTCCTGTGAATTATGAATTGATAAGATCTATATCTTGTGCCAGCCTTGAAGTATTCAACGGCAGTTCCAGTTATTTCTCTTTCTGCCCTCAAGTATCACATCTTCCCTGACAAGTGGATGAGTATATACCGGCCTCTATGGCTTGTCTCAAGTGTAGTGAACTCTTTGTACTCTTTCTACTGGGATATTACCAGAGACTGGGACTTGAGGTACAGATGCCATGATTTTTTTTTAGATGTATCTTCACTGCTTTTTTAGATGCATCTTCATGTCTAGTCTGGTTAGCTGACGGCTATATTTCTTTTATCCCACCAGTTGCTTCACTCGGATTTTCAAGTTCAGTAAACCACACGTCCTGTCCCAGTTGTTATATGGAAGGAAATGGGTAAAACAACACTTCTTTCTTTTTGTTGTGTTCTGATGATGATTATGTTGCTTAGACGTACATGCATTGCTTACCATATAGACATGTAGACTGCCCAAATCTTCTGCAACTCTTGGTTCTATGTGATCTACTATAAATATTTTCCATACATCTCGTTGTTGATTTTTGGCTAACTTTCGAATCGAAGTGACTAAATTTGCAGCACCAAATATTACAAAAGATTCGAACGCCTACGTGGGTCCTTCATGGTTTCTAAGTTATCTAACAGCGATCTCTTCATCCAATTTATACCAAGTGTGCTGTAGAAAAAACTGTGAAAAATCATGTCCTATTTGCTTTCCACATCTGGTGCAAAAACCTCTATACTTTGTGGATTCAACTCTTTGTGCTTGCTACCTGGCAGGTTTATTTTTGGGTAATCGGCAGCAATCTTATCCTACGATGCACATGGACGTACAAGCTGTCAGCTCATCTTCGACACAATTACCTGACGGTATTCGCTATAACTGCCTTGGAAATGCTACGTCGATTCCAATGGGTTTTCTTTCGAGTTGAAAATGAGTGGAACAAAATAAACTCGAAATCCAGCATTCAACTATCCATGATTGACATCCCCAATGAGGAAGAAAAATTGCTGAATTCCAATAATCATAATGTATAGATTTTCACCTTACAATATTTGATTTTTACATTTTCTTATTGCAAAATACTGCATAATATAGCAAGCGTAACTGGTATCTTGTTTGATGGGAATGGAAAAGTCGCTGCCGTCAAACAGAAAGTATGAATTGTCGCAAGACGACTCTTTGACATTTTGATTCATGAAATTGTACGCTAAGTCACATAATCATCTTATCCTCTTTTATACGTTGTCGCTCCATTATCGAACTGACACATTAAGTGTTTGTGCGACGGTTTAAGTCGCGCACCAAGTTTTAGTAAGTCGCATACTAATGCTCCGATTGTGATCTGGCGTATTGAGTGAGCGTACGACGCTTTACGATTAAGTTTTATTGAGTCAGATATTAAATTTTACTAATTCTCTGGAAAAATATAATTTATTTTTAATAAATTCATGTTATTTCAAAACATGTTGAAATAGGTAATATTTGGTTTTATTTTTTCAAATTCATTATCTTATAATTAAATATTAATAATTTATTTTAATTTTTCATTATCTAAAATATGTTTTCGGAGAAAAATAATTATTTTTATTAGGAAAGTGATCGAATAAAATATTTGAATTATATTATAAATAATATAAAAATAATATAAGTTTGTCGAATAAGATATGTAAGCATGCATGATAGCCAAATTGTTAATCCATTAACGCAAGAGATTAATTTGGGAAAAATCAATTTGTTTTCTATTTTCATGTTTCTGGAAGGAAAAAGGATTTGAAGCGTAAAATATCTACCTTGTCGACAAATTTCAAGAACCTATTGCTGAATTTTCTTCATGCAAGCGTATTACTGGAAAGAAAGAAAGAATAGCACCCACCACTTCGTTTCCTGTTTTCTAGCTCTTGGAAGTGAAGATAAAGAAAATGGAAGCATAAAAATACAATCGTTGACAAACTGCAGAACTCAAATTCCAGTGCGGTTTTCATTGTCAAACTCATGAGAATCTCCGTTCTTGAAAACCAATCGAAGCTCCACCATTCCCACCAAGTCTTTTCATACTGAGCTTTAGCCCTCAATCCCAGAAGCAGAGACATGAGTACAACAATGGAGAACTTCATGCGGAGGGAGCCATCACGTTTCTTCTGGGGCATTCTCTCCCAAATCCCACCAAAAGCACCCAACAGAAACTCGGGGGATGTTGATTTTAACGATGTTTTTGGGTGTCCACCGAGCCGGTATTCCAGGCAAGAAGCGAGAGTAAAATACAGCTTCGACGAAATAGTGGCTTCTGAAGATGACGGAAGCTCATCACCATGGAATGAGCGGAAGGAAAAGCCTGGGTTTTTAATAGATAACGTGGGAAGAAGCCGATACCCTAGTGACGATTTCTTTGACGATATATTTAGAGGTAATGAATGTTATGGTTCACCACGAAGTTTTGATCGAGATAGTGATTGGATCTATCTCGATTGAGTGGTGATTTTTTAGGAGAACGAAGTTATTGTTAATGAATCAAAAGTGAAAGAAAAAGTTGAATCAAATATTGTTAGATATAAAGCCTGATGTCTCGCTTAAAGTATAAACTCACTTTTGTTTTTTAAAGAATAGTACTTTCGAAGATCAAGTTGCAGCACATAGATTGCTGTTTTTTGGGTTAAAAACCAGTTTCTGTCTTATAATGGTGGCTGTGAAGCACTGATTATTTTTTCATGTTGTTTTTCAGGTAGATAAAAATCTGAACAAGGATGAAGCACTACTAAAATCTCAAACAAAGAACCCAAGTTTTCGAAGTGAGTACCTTTTTCCATTTGTAGAATCTTCTTTATCAGGCTTAAAATTGTTGAAACATACAAATCAAATTAGGACATGAGGGTGTCTTTTTTCAAATCTGTCAAATAATGTTCAGATTACTAAAATTCAGAAAAGTAATTTACTCTTTGTTTTCTTTGAAATTTGTTGCGAGTTATGAAGGTAAAAGTGGTCATATCTATAAGAACTGCGCGATGTCACTCCAACAGATTAGTTTTAAATTTGTAGTCATGGATCTTTGTATTTTTTCAGAGTCATATCGCACGAATTCGAAGGTGTCTGTAGAAAATTTCGACGATCGTTTCGAAGACAACTTCTTGGTATGATTTACTTATTCCCCATTCTTATATTTACCTTCAAACATCTTCTAGTTGATCGGTAATATTATTAAGTAGACACATTTTATGCTGATAGTACGTATGTCTTTTGCGAGATAGATATTTCAAACATTGGATTTTGATACTATGGCCATGATTGTCATGGTTTCACAGGTTGAAGAATTATCCGACTTTTCTTTCGAATGCTATGTCAATGGTCTATCATCAATCCATGCAGGCTATAGATGCTAAAATCCGTCAATGGAGGTTGAGAGGAAAGGAAACATCGGTTTCAACACTCTTCTTTTCTTTTTCTCTTTTGCCATTACGCCTATTCTGGGACGAGTTGGAAGAGGAATTACTAATTCTTTGTAAGTATTCTTGGCAATGCTAATCCCAACTTCCGTGTTGTTTTGTTGAAACAAGAGTTAGCATCTTACCCTGCATCACGAGTCTATTGAGCAGAAATAGTAGAAAAGTCCGCTTCCTCTTGGCACTGGGGCCTATTAAAAATTAGTTTCTAATACTTAGTCTCAGAGGTTCTTTGTCCGGGAAATATATGGAAACCGGTTGCCCTTGTTGATTTAATAGAAGCAAATGCAGTGAAGAGAGCGTATCAGAAAGCTTTACTTCGCCTACATCCGGATAAGCTATTAGAAAGTTATTGAAAATAAAGGCATAAACACAGGCCACATGCTGATCAGAGAGAATGAAATATTGCGTGAAGGACCCAGATGGAATATTCTACCTAGCGTCAGTAACAGAATTTGTTGGAGGGAAATATTAGTTAGGATTATGTCATGTTTTGCATGTAACTTCTATTCTCTCATTTTTATTTTTGCATACTATTTTGTGCATAAATAGATGAATAGCTCAAATGTAAATTCTCAGTTTTTGTATTCAGCGGTAAACATAAAATCTCCCAAAATATTGTCATTGTTTCATTTCTTTACTGGTGATCAACAAATCAATTTCTAATTCTAACATGATAACAAAGCCTACCGTATATCATATCTTCGTCTTCATTTCTTCTCCATTCATGACTTCTCAAATTCTGATGGATCATCTTCCTCACAAACTCATTCGCACATACAACACACCTACTGAAGATCCTAGCCTTTCTTTTTATCTTCACCCAAGTGATACCATTAATACAGTAGTTATTACCCCACCTTTTGATCGCTATTTATTTAAACAGTAAATTATCAGTGTAGCGATTATACTGCAAGTGCACGATATCAAGTTTTAATATAGTAGCTAAAAGTCGGAGGACTAGAAAATAAGTATCAAACTTAATTAGCTTAACTATATTTAACCTTCGATTATTTAATGAGAATTATACTAAATTGACTAAAGACTCAATATGTAACCCAACAAGTAATCACGAGTATAGAAATCAGTAGAAACAATTATCAAGACTTCGGTTCACCCATGTAACCTCCCATAATTCGCCTATTAGTTATGATTTAAATTCATACGTTATAAGGTGACGAGTTTTCCTAATGCACTTGTTATACTATGGTCAAGTTATAACAAATCTAATATTAAGATGCAACAAGGCAATGGTCATGCACTTATTTAACACTCAATATTGTATGACGATTTATGAAAACTATTAGCCTTCATTTTGGTAAATCTATTGCTATCACACATGTGTTCGATTTTACTTGGTCAGTTTCAATCTAAACCCAACGCCTAATTTATTATATCGGATTGTAATATCGTATGGTCAAGTCAGTTGCAATATATAAATTCATCAAAGGTGATCAAGCCCTTAAAAGCATGAAGAATAATAAATTATGCACAAAGAATTGTAAGAATTAATCAAAAATCTTAATTTAAATCATGGGTTCAAACATGAGATCACCTAGTCTTGATAACAAAACTTAGCCAACAATTATCCTTAAATAACAATGAAAATTCATGTTTTGCAACAAATTAAACATTAATAATCTGAAAATAACTAAGAACAAAGTTTAGAAATGCGAAATAATGCTAGAAGATGACTCCTTACGCGGCTGCGTCGTTCCGTCTCTCCCGGATTGTCTTGCTCTTCAATGGTTTATGATGGTATATGGTGGTGTGGGGTGGAGGCTGTTTAGGTCTGAAAACATGAGCCAAAAGTCCCCAATTTTCGTGTGGTGTCTTCTTTAAATAGTGGAGAAGAGTCCTCTTCTTGGACAAGAAATCTTAAAAAATGAAACAAAATCTCAAATTTTCCTCGCCTGTCGATCGATCGCGACATCCTGGCGATTGATCGCCATGTTAGAATTTTTTTTTTCAAGGCACGCCTCTCAGCGATCGATCGCCGTGATGCAAATTTTGTTGCTTCGCTTCGCTCGTGCGCGATCGATCGCCAATAGAGGTGGAGATCGATCACGAGCTTTAAACTTCTTCAAACTCGAGATTTCGGTCTTTCCTTCAATGTATTCGCTCGATTTGGTCATTTTTCATCATTATTAATCATTTCCTCCACTTTTATGCACTTAGACCTAGATTCCTGAAATCAATGAAAATATACCAAAAATTGTAAAATCGTCCAGGAATCCATACAAAAACGCCTATAATTTCAAAGCAACATAACTGTAAAAATCACACTTATCACAACTCATTGGACCAAACCACATCACATGGAATCATGCATCTACATTGGGTAAGATGCAACAATTTGTTGCTTTCTTGGATATTAATTTCTGTGTCAAGAGACATTTCTTCAAATGTTCTTTACGTCAATTCTGCTAAAGGGGTTTGGGACAAGTTCAAAACACGTTTTTCTCAGCCTGATAATATCTGCATTTTCCAACTTCAACAACTTCATTCTATGGTTCAAAGCTCACTGTCAATTAATGAATATTTCACCCACTTAACTGGTTTATGGGAAGAATTGCGTAACTACAGGCCCTTGCCTTGTTGTACATGCTCTTGCGATGCTCTAAAATCCATTGGCGACGTGCAGACATCAGATTATGTCTACAAATTCTTGATGGGTTTGAATGACTCATATGAAGGCATCAAGGGACAGATTCTTCTCATGAGCCCCACACCATCTCTAGATCAAACATTTGCTATGGTCTTACAAGAGAAAAGGCAGAGACAAGTCAAAGCCACCCTCACACCTGCTATTGTGAGCACCGCCTTTGCAGCCTTTGATCATGGATCATCCAAGAAGCCAGAATTAAGTGTGAACATTGTGGGAAGCCTTGGTATACACGTTAAAACTGTTATCGACTCATAGGCTTTCCTCCAAACTTCAAATTCACAAAATCAAAGCCAGGAACCTCTGGCAATAAGAAATCAAAGTCTCAATCCTTCGCAAATACTGTTGTTTTGCAGGGCTCACATTTGTCTCAGGATCAAGGTCAGGTTTCTATTACCCCGGATCAAGTTCAGAAACTCATGGCTCTTCTTAATATTGAGAGCGTCAAGCAGCATCTTGAATCTTCATAACAAATTTCCAAACCAGTCCCTCCTCAAACTTCTTACCATCACTCGAACATGGCACGCATTTATTCTTCTGCGTTCTCAGCACTTTTGGCATGTAATCCCTCTTCTGCTAGCTCCTGGATCATTAACACATGAGCTACAGATCACATGATTTGTTCTCCAAATTTATTTTCCTCATATTCCCCCATTCCCAACACATTTGTTCATCTTCCAAATGGATCTAAAATTCAAGCAACTCACAAAGGAATCATATGTTTATCTGTTGATCTTGTGCTTACTAATGTGCTTTGTGTTCCTATGTTCACTTTCAATCTTATCTCTCAGTCAGTTAACCAAAGACCCTTCAATTTGCCTCATATTCTTACGTGACCTTGGTTACATACAGACAATGTGTTCAGGGATGATGATTGGACTAGCTAAATCTTGCAATGGATTATATCATTTCGACACTAGCCACAAATCCTCCACAATTCCTCCTGCTCCGCTAATTCAAACCATGCCTCATATCAATCAAGTTACCACACAGGACTCTCGCATTTGGCATTTCTTTTAGGCCATTTGTCGAATCAAAGGATGAGATTAATTAAATCCTATAGTTTGGATGTTCATTGTAATGCTTTTTCATTTCCATGCGATGTATGTCAGAAAGCAAAACAACGAAAACTTCCATTTCACCAAATCACAGTGTATCTTCTTCAATTTTTGATTTAATCCATTGTGATATTTGGGGTCCGTATTCACAACCTTCTATGCATAACCATCAAATTTTCTTACTATCATTGATGACTATAGTAGAGTCATTTGTGTTTATTTAATGCGATTCAAATCTGAGGCAAGAGATATTTTACAGAATTTTATAATCTTAATTCAAACACAATTCAACAATTATGTTAAACAAATTCGCTCTGATAATGGCCTAGAATTCCTTATGCCCGACTTCTATCATTCCCATGAATTTTACATCAAAACTCTTTTCCTTACACCTGCAACAAAACCGGATCGTGGAACACAGACATCAACACATTCTTAATGTTTCCCAATCCTTATTGTTTCACGCCTCATTGCCCATAAAATTTTGGGGGGATGCCGTCTGAACCGCAACTTATTTGATCAATCGTACACCAACTCCAATTTTGAAAAATAAAACCCATATGAACTTCTGTATGGAGTTACACCCTCTCATTCACATCTCAGAGTCTTTGGTTCATTGTGTTATGTTTCCACTTTCAAACATCAAAGGACTAAATTTGATCCAAGAGCACATAAGCGCATTTTTCTTGGGTATCCAGCTGGGTTATAAAGTGTATAATTTAGATACTCGTGTTACTCAAATCTCACGAGATATCATCTTCTTTGAGTCTACCTTTCCATTCTCTGAACCTTTGCCTCATCCCTCGACTGATCAAACACCAGATGTATCCCTTCCACCAGCCATGACCGACTTGGAAATTCTCCCACATATCTTTCAATCTCCAGCATCTTCTCCAAATCTGTCCATTGATACCACACACGCATCAACTTCACTTTGTCTTGATCCGGAACACAATGGTGACAACAACTGCAGTCCTCATTCCCATCCTCTACGAAAAACTACTCGTAGTAGACATGCTCCTTCCTATCTCCAGGACTATCATTGTAACCTTATATCTGCTGCCTCTCAAATCATTCTTCCACACTTCATCCTTTACATCAATACCTATCTTATAATCGTCTATCTACCACCCATGCGTCCTATGCTCTAGCCTTATCCCTTCATCCAGAACCTTCTTTATACGATGAGGCCATACAATCTCAACATTAGAGAGATGCTATCATTTCTGAACTTGATGCATTGGAGAATAATGAAACCTGGACATCCACACCTCTACCTCCTGGAAAGAAGGCTATTGTTTGCAGATATGTCTTCAAAACTAAACTGAAATCTGAAGGAACTATGGATAAACATAAGGCATGATTGATTGCCAAAGGATACACACAAAGAGAAGGATTCGATTATCATGAAACCTTCAGTCCAGTGGCAAAAAGTACCACTGTTCAAATGCTATTAGCTTTAGCTTCGGTCAACAAATTGCGTCTGCATCAGCTCGATATTCATAATGCTTTTCTACATGGTTTCCTCGATAAGGAAATATACATGCTTCTTCCTCAAGGATTCCAGCCAAAGGGGGAGTATTCAGATCATTCCAATCTTGTATGCAAACTACATAAATCCCTCAATGGTTTGAAGCAAGCCTCACACCAATGGAATTCCAGATTCACGGCATTACTCTTGTCTATTGGTTTCAAACAGTCCAGTTCCGATTATTCATTATTTACCAGGCGAGATTCATCAGGTTTTGGACTATCCTTTTGGTTTACGTTGATGATATTTTGATTGCTTGCAACAGTTTGAAGATTATTGATTCCATAAAACAACATCTACATAGCCAGTTCAATAGAGACTTGGGTGATTTAAAATATTTTCTTGGATTGAAAATTGCAAGATCTTCGAAGGGAATTCATATTTGCCAAAGGAAATATACTCTTGAAATACTTCAGGATGCAGGATTGTTTGGTGGAAAACCTGATGTCACGCCCATAGAATTAAATCTCAAGCTATCAAGTTCGTCTGAATACTACCTACATGATGCTTCTCAATATAGAAGATTAATTGGAAGATTGATCTACTTTCAATCACAAGGCCTGATATCACCTACAGTGTCAACATTCTAAGTCAATTCATGAGCAAGCCAAGCAAGGAGCATCTCTTGGCAGCCTATAGGATTCTGAGATATTTGAAGGGCTCAATTGGACAAAGATTTTTTTATTCATCAGATTCTTTTTTAGAGCTTCGAGGTTCAGTGATTTAGATTGGGGGCATGTACGGATACTAAGAGATCAATCTCAGGTTATGTATGTTTATTGGGGACTTACTAATTAGCTGGAAGTCGAAGAAAGAAAGCACACTATCGAGATCCTCTGCTGAGGTAGAGTATAGGGCACTGACTCATTCTACTTTTGAAATAGTTTGGTTACAAAAATGTTGATAGATTTTGGAATAAATGTTCAACAACCAACATCATTTTTTGCGATAATCAATCGGCCATACACTTAACAAGAAATCAAATATTTCATGAAAGAACTAAATATATAGAATTGGACTATCACTTTATTAGAGAAAAGGTTTTGGCTGGAAGCATTGATATGATCTACATTCTGTCAAAGCATCAATTGGCTGCTATTTTGAAAAAGACACTAACGAGTCAAAGGTTTATGTTCTTGCTATCCAAGAGAGGATTATTGAACATATACTCCCATCTTGAGGAGGAATATCAGAAAGTTATTGAAATAAAGGCATAAACACACGTTGAAATGGCCTAGCACATGCTGATCACAGAGAGAATGAAATATTGCGTGCAGGACCCAGATGGAATATTCTACCTAGCGTCAGTAACATAATTTGTTGGAGAGAAATATTAGTTAGGATTATGTCATGTTTTGCATGTAACTTTTATTCTCTGATTTTTTTTCCCATACTATTTTCTGTATAAATAGATGAATAGCTCATACGTAAATTCTAAGTTTTCGTATTCAGCAATAAACATAAAATCTCCCAAAATATTGTCACTGCTTCATTGCTTATTCTTTAATGGTGATCAACAAATCAATTTCTAATTCTAGCATAAGCTTCAGAAAAACAGTGATACTTCTAAGCAAAAGTATATAGCGGAAAAAAGTTTTTGACCTTCTTCAGGTACTGGCATAGTTGGCAACTCTCTAAGTGCACAACTGTATGTGGATATGTAAGCAGCAACAGACCAATCACTCGGCTTAAAGTAAAAAAATAATTACGGAAAAAAAGAAGAAAAGTCTGCCACTTTCTCCTGTTGATGTTAGAGGAAATGAATTAAATTTAAGTAATGTTATTTACATCTAATAGATTGAATCAATGCACAAGCAGAACTGATAAATAGGGAATGAGATAAAAAAAAGAAGAAGAAGAAGCAATTTTCTACTTTTATGTTGGTTTCTTATTGTCGATATCTTATCATTATCTTTGTGACAATAAAAAGAATTCAAGATGTAACTTTGGGATAAATCTTTAAAAAATATTGGAAAAGTTTGTGTTGGATTTTGACGCTTAATGAATTATTATTAAGCAATATGAAAATAGACTTAACGAATTGAAATTAAGCAAGGAAAAACCGAACGAAGGAAACGGAGGCGAAAACGGAGTTTTTCAGGCGCAAATAGGGTAACCGAAGCTGCCCGGGGAAAAACCTCGTGCAGTAGGGGAGGCGCCATTCTTATATTTTTAAGGCGTTCCCATCTGGTCTTCTGAGCTTGATAAAACGAAAAGCTTCAATGAAGCCCTTCTTTGCTGGTTCTGGAGCAGCACTGAAAAATACAACTACAAGATAAGCCCATGTTCCGTGAACAGCTTATCTGATCCATTTTGCTAATTTGGAAATTTCAGAGAATACTGGTGCAACAGTATAAACCGTAGCAAGAGACCATTCCTGAACTTCGTTTGGATGGATTCCTGGATTCATCCAAACCCTCGGATATTTTCTGGAGATATCAACAATAGTTTTGTCTGGGTTGATACCTCGTCTGGTTATTAGTTTCTTCCAAGTGCATTGGTAATCCTGCATAGGTGAAGAAACCAAATAATCATTAGTTTGATCCTTAGAGGTGCCACTCATTGGCCTAAGGTTCAACTCTCCCGCTTTTACCCCAGAGATGCTGGGTTGACTTGAAGGTTCAGATTGTGATGACACCTGACCCTCAACATTCGCTACAGCTTGTACATCCTCAAAGAATGCATAATCTGCATCACTCGTGACAGAGGTAATTGAATCCCTTGCCTCCGGGTTAGATGAGCCCCGTTCTCCAAACACTCATTCTTGCACTTTTGGAGGTGCGGCCTGGAGGATGTGCCCTTTCAAGACTTCAAACAAACTTTCATGGTCCCGAAAGCATGCTCGTATGTGATCAGTAACATGTTCCTGATCTGCTTGTTGAAGCCGTTCTACGACCTCAGCATTGAGACAAAGTGTCCCAAAGTCTCGTTCCAAGATCTCCAGGTTTTCCCTGAGATTCCTCGCTCGTTTGAGGGTATCGCTAGCAATGTGTCCCTCCATCTCATATTAAGAAATATGTAAGAACGTTTTTATTAGATTTCACTATGACAATATCATAATCATAATATTGGCATTCAACTTGCCATTTTAAAAGTCTAGCCTTTTCTGGTTTTGATTCAATTTTATTTTTCAGAAAATACTTAACACTCATATTATCTATTTTTAAGATAAACTTTTTTGTAAGTAAGAATAATGTCCATTTTTTTCAAAGCCTTTCAAACTGCAAAGAATTCTTTATCTTTGAGATGTCATCTGATAACTTCGTTAAAATCAAATAAACCGCTGCAATATCTGCATGACACTTCTCCTTCTGGTGTGAAATTCATAAGTACTGTAGCCCACCAATGATGACTGACATTTATATATAATACCAGTTCATCATCGTCGTTTGGAATTGCAAGCTTTGGTAGTTGCCTACAAACTTCTTAAAGCTGTTTGACAACTCGTCTGTGATCTTAATTCCACTCGAACTTAACATCTTTCTTGAGTAGTGGACTGAAACCTTCCTGTGGTTTGCCAGATTATTAATGAACATTCCGGTAAAATTAGGGCTGCTTAACGGGCCGGGTCAATCCGGACCTGGCTCAAAATTGGACCGGTTAGCCGATTCAGAACCGAAATCGAGCTAACCGGTAAGATACCAATCCGGATCGATTAAAGCGTTCTGGAATCGATATCTTACCGGTTCCGGACTAAACGGATCCGGTTCCGGGCTGAACCAGAATCGGATCCTTTATTTTAAAAAAATTAGATAAATATATTTGAGGTTAGTTTATGAACACAAAAGCCCATTAGTCAATTGGTTAGAGTTGTAGAGTAGAAGGCAATGGGCACGTATTCGTATTCGGGAGCGCGTATGACATCTTGTAGGTGATCGAGTAAGACATGTTCCCTTCTTTCATCAAATCACTTATTTTAAAATCTTAATGAAGAGTTAGAACCTTGTTGAAATATCGATCTCCCAAATTGTATGAAATTCTAGGATAGATGTTGAAAGCCATCTTTCCCGCATACAAATTTCCTGCAACTGCTCCCAAACTAGAATCTTTGAGGTTCAGGATTCTTTTGCCGAAGATTTTCAGATTGAGTGGCGAATCAATTCCTTCCTTGAAAGTTGCCTCGATGATTACTCTAATGTATCTATGAATCCATGAGAGCGTGTTAGCAACTTCTCTTTTAACATTCTTCTTAATCTCCTATATTTATCTGTAGGGGATTAACTGCATCCCAATTTGGTTTCCAGTGAATTCCATCGGGATCGCAAATTCACATGTTGTTACCCTATGGATAATATGATGCTTCCTGCTTCGAAGACCAATCATATCCATGGCTTTTTCCATTGCTTCAATTGTAAATCCATCATACATCTGAAGCTTTGGCTCTTCCTTCATGATCCTCATAACGGTTTTATGAGAAACAATTGTATGAGAGAAGAATCCTGATGGGTCTTCTCTGATCATGTGCTGAAGGAACTCTCATTCACTCTGATTCTAAGCTGGAGTCACCTCCATCATCAGAATAGATCTCTTCTTCGTAGATGCTTTCATCCGAGGAAATATCCTCAAATTGATATACTTGTACCAAATCCTGGAAATAGACAGCATCCTCAAACTCCTTGGTATACTCGAACTGTCTCACTCCACGGCATTGGTTCCCTGGACAATCTGTAGAGATATGTCCTCTTGCTCCGCATGTCCACTAGTTACAATCTTTGAAACTTTCATTCACACGGGTGTGAGTGCGTTTGAAAGATTGTTTTATCGGCGCTCTGCTAGAACTTGCTTGATTAGAACCTGTTGACAAGGTTCTATTTCTTGTTGGTCCTGATCTTTGTCCAGGTCTGTAACTTTGAGATTTTTGTTTTGACCAGAACTTCCTAGGTCTCCATGAAAACCTACTTCTTCTCGAACTACTTCCTCGGGCATAAGGCTGACTTTTGTGTTTCTTCATCTTCCTCCTTTGGGGATAGTTTCCGATGATAATAGGGATATAATTCTCTGTACAACAAAGATGAGCTGTTTTGTTAATTCCTCTTAGCTTCTTGTAATTCTTTTGGAGTTTTACTTGATAGTACTACTCCGCAAGCTTTATTTTAGAAATGACATTTTCCTGGCCACCGATTGAGCTCCTCTCACATTCGTTCGAGCTGCTTCGCTCCTCCCTTTTTGCCTTTTAGTCTCTTCTACCGGTATTCGGGTTGGATATGGTGATAAGCCAAGCCTAAAAACTCCAGTAGTCTCAACTCCTTGAGGTGTATATTCCTGGATAAGCATTTATCTCCACGGACTCAGTATTTTGGCAAAGAATAGTTCTGGTGCATATTTTTCATCTATTTTTGTCTTCCATCTATACTCTATGAAGAGCTTGATGTGCTCGTTTACACAACAAATATCATGTAGTTTCAGGCTAATTAGAGCTTGTCTATATTTTTTAGCTATTTTCTTCTCCATTCCTTCAAAGTAACCAACTCAAATGAGACAGATTTTAAAGAATTTTGCCATCTTGTCCATGATTTCTTTCAGGGACTCTCCGGCTAAAACTTCTTCTTTGGTACCAGGGTCTCCGAGTTCCCAAGCAATCTTGACCAATCCTTCTAGACTCATTTTAAGGAGTAAAATGAATCCTTCTTTACTTAGATCAAGCGTTCATGCTGCTATTCTCATTGCTGAAGCCCATTCATCAATACGAACTTCTCTGTTTTTTAAATCCAAGATATGAGCATAAGTTCATATGGATGGATTGGATCTAACTGAGATTTTTCGTAAGATGTTTGATGTAAATCTGACCTGCGGGAATGGTTCCTTGTTCCAACTGGGGGATCTAAAGTTGCTGTGGCGAAATCTTCCATATGCGGCATACTTTGATCACCTCCGGGTGGAGTGTGTAACTCGAAACTTTCTTGGGGTGGAGGTCTTGTTACAAGTTCTCCCGTTTTGAATTCTACAAGATTCAATCTCGCAAACGAATCAGCAAGAACACGTAGATCTTCCAGGTTGATTCTTTCCATTACTTTGTGGGAAGTACGGGCTCTCCTCGTAGGATTGTAATCATTTTTTCAGTCTTCGTCAAAGGCCTTCAGACCTCCTCCGCTTTCCCTTTTTTTGGTGTAAAAGGGGTTCTGTTCCATAGGACGGTGGTAACCACCCTCCTTGTCTTCTTCCCGTCGGACTTGGTCTTGACTCCAACTCCTTGATTCGGGTTTGAACATTTCGAAGATTCTCAAGAATTTCCTCCTGATGTTTAATCATAATCTCCATCTGACTTTGAATCTGATGGACCTATGCAGTGACATGGTATTGAAGGTATCCTTAATGATGCACTTTCTTCTGGATCTGTCTAAGATCTTGGGATATCTTAGAGGAATCCGACTAGAAGTCTCGAAAGGTTGGTTCTCCCATCTTATTCGTCTGTTCCGGATCATGTTGAGGGGTTGGGATCTGTAATCATGTGATTGTGCTCAGGATGATCTCTCTCCTGGGCCTCGGTTAACTCTAATTGTTGCTTGAGTTTCATCCTGTAAAGGTTCCTCGCTACCTTCTACTGTTATTGATAATGGGATATGCTAGCTGAGCTAGCACCAATGTCTAGTAAAATATTTTCATTTTTGGTTGAAGTGTTTAGATTCGGCCAGATATCCTTGATTTAGTTATTTCAATTTCTGAAATTACCACTTGTATGACTTGCAACACGAACATTCGTTCGGATCCATAATATCTCTTGAATCGTCTCCTCCGTATAGGTTACACATTAGTATTCAAGATATTATGATAGTATTTCCAGAATAAACTTAGACTCTGATACCATTTTTCGAAGACGGATCGCGAAGGAAAAAGTTATTAGAAAAAAATAGTAAAACTTGGGTGAGATTTGAAAAGTATTTAAAACTCTAAGGGATATCATGCAATTAATCCCTTTGAACTTAATAAGGGTAAATTGGTAAAAAGTTGTGGGGTAGGGAGTTAGTATGAAGATGAAATTATGGTTGGAGAGTTAGAACATAGAATAATGGATAAGAGGAGTAAAGTTAAAGAAAGTTTGGGTTTAGGGATTTTAGGTGAATTTACCTCTAAAAAATATCAAATGGCCAACAATAACTAAACTTTTAAGATCTATTGCACGTAGAACCATCACAACATTAAATTATTTATTAGTTACTACAATTCCCAACCTGATTTCATCTTGTTACTTTCAGCTTGCCATTATTATACAACACTAAAGCTATTTTCCCCTTAATCGCAAGCAAGATTTCCATGAAGGCTTTTAAAGACAACACCACAAGTAGCTGTACCTCTTCATTACAAAGCTGGCATTTTTTATTTTTATTTTTTTAAGGTCAACATTTTTTCTTAGCATAACTCGGTATACAGTTCAATTATATATTATTATATATTACTCAAAAAAGGAAATTGAACTCATTTGAAAATTCAACCTACTTCTACTTCTTATTCAACGAAGGCGACTATAAATTAGACTAACTGTATTTTACATCACAATATTACAAAATATTGAATGAATACTGTCGAATTTGGTGAACTCAAATCCAACTCTTAGAAATATATAAATATTGAGTTTTGGGATCCCGTCATGTAAATCATGGAGAGAAATACCATGTGACTTGGGGCCCTTTGGGGTATGGTAAATTTAATGTAGGACCATGTCGATATTTATTGGTATTTGTTCACTATTTCTGATGTCTTGTTCATTCTGGTGTATATGACAAATTGGAAGAGCTTGGAATGGACTAGCATTGTTAATTAGTTTCAACAATTTTTCATCATTCTTTTGAAGCAAAATGACCAAATGAAGGTTGCTTTAGAATAAACCTCGGTAAAGAAAATATATAATCTTGAACAAATTTTCAGTTCTATTTCAGCAGAAATTGATGAATGCCCAAACAACACAAATGTTCATTAAAAAGACTGGAACTCCATCTTCGTATTCACTGTGTTCTCTCATTCATCGGCTTGAACTGTTACTCTCTTTTTCACTGCTTTTGTCAGTGTAACTTTATTCTCAAGACCAGTAAACAGAGAGAGAGAGAGATTAAAGAGGGGGTAAAGAAAGAAGGCTCGAATTTTATTCTTCCAGCTATTTGTGGTCAAAAACAAATAGAAAGGCAATTTTTTTTTATAAAAAAAAACTATAAATAAAAAGCAGAGAGATGATTTTTTTATGCCGTATCAATTTCTCTTTTAACTCCCAAAACTCGGGTTAAAAAAAATTATAAATAAAAAGCACAGAGATAATTGTTTTGTGTTGTATCAGTTTCTCTTTAACTTCCAAAACTTGGGTTCTCATACACAATTCTTTCCCTACTTTACTTTTCTTTCCCTACTTCTCTTTCTTCTTTCTCTTTTAGTACTACTTCTGGTACTAAAACTTGTTTAGGATTAAAGGGTGTTTTGTTGGTGATTTCAAGGAGTTTGTTTGCGTTCTGCAGAAGTTCTTTTACCTGGGATTTGTCAGAAAACAATGAATGTGCGCTATTAATTTAGGGAGAGAAAGAGACACTTGTGATAATTAACCAATCTCCAGGTGCTCTCTCTCTCACTCTCACACTAAAATTACATTCTTTTTGTACTGAGTCTTAATACAACGTCTTAAGAAGCTGAAACGTGGAATCTTTAGACTGCCATCAATGCCATTTCCATTCAAATCTGTGAGTCTCTCTTCTTGAAGCTTTTTTTTTATTGTTGTTGAGTAGTTGAGTTCCTGTTATTTGGGCAAAAGTTTGGGGGGAAATAGCAGTTCATTCCCCCACCACCACCACCCACCCACCCACCCCCCCCCCACCCCAACCCCCCTTCTTTTGGTTGTGTAATTTGGTAGAATTCTGTGGTAATTGATCGAGCCCTGATCTGCTTTGTCAAGAATTTGTTGAATGTTCTGTTTCTTGATTTTTATTTTGTAACTTGCTGCAAAGGGTCGAAGTAGAAAACAAGATCTGGTAATATCATGGGCTCATTAGAAAATCTGAATCTGATTTCATAACTTCTGGTAGGTTTCTTGGACTAAATGCAAGGATCTCTGCTCAAAATTTTGTTGATTTATTTTACTTTATGACTGGATTCTGTATTTTCTAATTAAGGCTTGGGAAACATCCTTCGTATGTAAGAGATTTTTATATTGATTTAATATGTGAAATTCAAAAAGGTACCCGGAAGCACTTTTCAAAAAAATTAATATATTTCTTCCATTAGTTGATGATTCTGTAACCAATTCTATGCTTTTATTAAATTGTTATTTAAATTGGTTAATGATAGTATGTTATAGCCCTGAGATAGCTCCGACACGTCTCCATCCTATTGAAGGCCACATGATGCTACCCTTAAGCATAGCTTCAATGTAACAATTTAAATTCACATGCATTGTCGTTCTTTATTCTGCTTTGAACGTCTGCAGTAAGCTGCCTGTAAACGGCTTTATCTTGTTACTCCTGAGATGAGTATTGCAATTATTTTGACCTTATTTCATAGTTTAGATGTGGTGGTGGTTATGTATTTTCTGGTTCATTTTGACATGATAAAAACTGTAGAATATATTATGCTAAAACATGTAAGGCATATGTCTTAGACCTTCTATTCGGGATAGCTCCGGTCGTGCTTTATCAAACGAAAATCTCTATTCAATGCAAAAATGAAGTAGAATGATTTTATGATAGTTTCCTATCGATAACATATCTAACTAATAGATGTGTAATTTATGTTCTGGGGTTGGCGTAGCGGGCTTTTCTTCTCTTTTCTTTTGGTTAATACTTTGTAGTCAAGTTCTTTTTTCTATTATACCTATTTCATGATTTTTTGAGTTGTTGATGGAAGAATGGAAGCATATTCCAACTCCATTAAGGCGATATGATAATGATCTTTGAACTTCTTAAGTTATACATGCCTCGTTGTTCCCACCATTTTTAACCAACTTCAGCTGATTGCTGTTCTGTTGAAAGTTTGGCTGGAAAATGTCAAATACTTACCTTATATCAGATTCAAGATTTATATAATGAACAATTATACGGGTGGAACTATTAATGGCTTCCCACTCCTGTCATTGTTGACTTTCAGAAGTTGAAAAGCACATGAAATATTAATTTTCTAAAATTTCTGGTTTTGTTATTTCAATTTTGCTTGAGCAGTTTTATACTAATATTTCTACTGGAGAGAAGTTCCTTTTCTTGTCGGAATTCATAGATTCTAACTTCCTGGGTCAAAACTAGTTCTAACTGATATATCCGAATCAAATTTAAAAAGCAAGGTTTTGTGGCGTCAATAAAGTAAAATGGATGTTTTGTGCTGATTAGAAATCGATTACAATACTCATCGAAGCATCAGAATGCAATACATTTGGCTGATTAGATGGTGAAAAGATGTTGTAATTTATATCCGAAAGCGTTATCTTGAAACGGCAACTATCTGGTAATAGACAATCATAGAATACCCAATTCCATGTTATCTTCAAGTAATAAGAATCATATGCATGTGATCTTGAATTGATTTTTTGACATGTCTGAGGTCACAGTAGAAGAAGAAGCTATACTGAGATGCATCGGGAATATGAGTTGGAAATGAGAGGTTTATTGTTAGTCTTTGTCTCTATTCATCACCCGCTGAAGAATATACTCCCCTTTTTCATGTTTTGTTTCTGTTCTGTTACCCAATGCATTTGCAGTACCTTGAGACACCTGAATATTCAACTTCGCCGATGCTTCTTAACTTTGAACTCTTATGTTTTGCAGATGCCTCAGATGTTATAGGGTCTTGTCTGGTGTTCAGGGGCCCTATAGAAACATCATGACATTGGGGTCGACGAAAGGGTGGAAATCCATAGTCCCCCTCCATGTTTCTGCAAAATCAGCTCAGCGTTTCTGTTTGTTTTCAAAAGTGAAGTCAGATGATGATGGTGCCAAAAATACTCCTGTTTATCTCAACGTGTACGACTTGACACCCATGAATGGCTATGTTTATTGGGCTGGCCTTGGCATATTCCACTCTGGAGTAGAAGGTAGCTTTTATGATGTTCTTATTTCTCCTTTGCCTTGTGTAGCCTTGTTTAATTCACGATTTATAATTTAATATTATGTAAAGTGTGTAAAAGACTTTGTAAATCCTCGATCACTCGTCAAAGAATCAACCCTTTGTGTGCTTTACAGTTCATGGTGTAGAGTATGCTTTTGGTGCTCATGATTATCCATCGAGTGGCGTCTTTGAAGTTGAGCCTCGACAATGTCCTGGATTTAAGTTCAGGAAGTCCATATTCGTCGGTACTTCATCGTTGGATGCTTCTCAGGTTCGAGAGTTCATGGAGCGTCAAGCTGCAAGTTACAATGGTGACTCATATCACTTGATTGTAAAGAACTGCAACCATTTTTGCAAAGACATATGTTACAAGTTGACTGGGAAAAGAATTCCAAAATGGGTAAATCGACTTGCTAAATTAGGTAAAAAAAATTCGTTCATCACTTAAAAATGTTATTCAATCATCCATCTTGCGTTCTTGTACATCTTCGGCTAATGGATATTTTCATATTCGACCTTACTTGAAGCTAAAAACTGCTAGATTTTCTATGTTCTACCCTCACGCTATGCTCCAGCTCCAACCCTTATAAGGGCTTCCAACCTAGAAGTTTTTTTTATAAAAAAAATCTTAACATGTTGAATAATCTCTTGGTATTCAAAAGAATTTTTTTTGATAATTTATGATTTTTTTAAAATGCAAATTTTACCCTCCCTCTCGTCTGTCTGAACCCATCGAAATCATAGGTCCTTTCCTGCATCTTGGTGGGTAATTTTGTTCTGTCGAAACCAGGTTCAATCTTCAGCTGCGTACTACCTGAAGCCCTTAAAATTACCGCTGTGCAACATGATCCCAAATACCAAGCATTTGACGACAGTGAGAAGAGAAGGCTAAGAACTACTTTCAGCTGTCTTTCATCCATCTCGTCGCGGCAAAAACAGTTGTCTACTTCTTCTTTGCTACTACAATCCCCTTTAAAAGGATGCTTACCACCTTGGGAATTGAAAAGGTCTTCAAATGGTTCAATCAAGGAAAGGTAAGAGGAGCGATGGCATCGTACCATTTCCTTAATTTTGAAATATCTGAAGAGGAACAATATGGGTTAGTTTCTTGAGCTTGTTGATGTTTTCTGTGTAACATACAAGAAAAATGCGGCAAAATGTGATCTTGGAGGGAATAGTGTGTGAATTATGGTGATTTCTTTTGCCCTCCCTCTTCGGTGATTATTTCCAGTATTCCATATTTACCGAGTATTCTTGTGTTAGCAGTATATGCTGTAAATCGACCAACTCCAAAACAAAGTGTCATTAATCATGCTTGTGCTGTTTATTTGCTGCTTTCCATTGTTCTCTGCAAGATTTTGTGTCAACTCTAAATGGGACACACACTCTGTTTCAGTCTATAATCATAAAATTTACTAGGAAACCACATCAGAAACTGCTATCAGGAAGAGGGAAATAGACTATCAAGAAGCGTGCATTTATGCTCAATCTATCTGCACATTCCTCAAAGAATGAGCAATCTCAAACTTATACTTGAGCAAAATACAAATATAAAGCCCCTTCAAGGCTTCAAGCCGAGATTTCTGAAGCAGGAAGCTGAAAATAACTAATGAACACAAGAGAAAGGGATCTTTTTATTAGAAGATTGGTGTGAACTAATACAATAAACCAAAACGAACCCATTAAATTTCTTATGGCTTCACATTCTGGTTCCCACACTAATTATTATAACTTTCAGCAAGAAACCCAATTCGTGTGAGAACTAATAAGAGACAACAGCAGGCCAGCGGCTGATACCAGAACTGGCGATGAAAGCCTGCCTCTGCCATCTCTAATATCCAACCAAAGGCATCAACCCATCTGCCAAATCTTGGACCACAGAAAGCCTCTTCATCAGCTTCTTCTCTCTCAATTGTCTAAGCTTTCCCTGTTCCTCCCCACACGCAATTCCCCTCAACATTGTCAAATCAATGCTTGCCACCAAACACTTATCTTCCGCATCAAGCGTCCGCAATTATCGCATATATATATATACATATAACTACATATTTATCTGTGTTGTTGTTTGATAGTAGTCGGACCTTACAAGAATTTCGTATTTACCGGTTAATATATTTCAACTTCCTTTAAAATAAAAAATATTAGTTTAATCTATCAAGTATCTGAATTTTCTTATAAAATTAATATTCATATTTAATTTTATGATATATAATTAATGTGATCGAATTTTTTTTAAATAATTTCATTCAATCATTTGAATTAAATTTTTAAATTTGGTGAAATTGACCCGTTCTTGATATATAATCTCAAAATTATATTGAGTTATGCCTCCACAGGAAAAAAGCCGACTATGGCTATAAAACTCTATCTATTATATCTTAATTAATTAAAATGTAATATGTACTTTAGCGTAGAGATATATGACATATTGAGATGTATACGAATGGGTAATTATTATGCAAAGACATTTTTTTTATTATTAGTTATTACAATATTTTATCTTTTCTGTGTAATGCAATCATTACACTACATTATATTTGGGAGAAAATATATGTATTGTTCAATTTAATATGATTGGTTTAAAATAGTTGATATTTTATTTTATGCATTTTTTATTTATATGTTTTAATATTGATGTGTGTAAGTGAGGCCGAAATCGAATATATACAAATATCTTCATGTTTTTGGTGTGCATGCTATCACAAAGCAGCTCATTATCCGATGGTATCTGGTGTCTCAATATGTCAAAGTCATAAGTTCAAAATCCATGTAGAGTTCGAATCGCGTTTGGCGTAAAAAAAATTGATTCAACGCCTCCCCCACTCAAAAAAAAAAAAATTCCATGTAAAACCTTTTTTCCCAAATATAAAAAAATGGTGTGCATAAAATTTCTTATCATCCAACTTTGAAAATTTTGAACTTTTACAAGAGATGAATCCTAATATCTTTATCACATTTCAGGTAAAAAAAAATGAAAATACATTTTACCACTTACTAAAGTTTAGACTTGAACCCAACCAACCAAAGCCACTTGCATTTCTTATCCTTGACAAATATGTGAAGAACAATAATGCGTCAAGCACTGCAGGTGACAAATCCCATGCAATATGCTCTAATGTTTTTTTTTTAAAAAAAATCAAACCAAATGTTTAAAGATAACAACAATAATAAGGATATGACCCTAACCCTACATCCAAGCAATAAAAGCGACCTCCTAATTCCGCAAAGCCTATATTCAAAAAGAATGTCTTACCTTTTTACTGTTTGTAAGCTTTTACTTGGTGTCGTTGTCTCAGTATCAAAGCTTGACAGTTGTATATGATGCACATCATGTTTCGTTTAATATATTTTATGTTATTTGTTCAAAACAAAATGTTGGCCAAGGTATTGTGTGTGTGTTTTGCAAAATAATGGGATAAAAAGGTGACAGATTTTTATTTTATTTTAAACTAACACAAACGATAGGGTTATATAGAAGTCAATTTAATCGCATCAGAAGCATCAATCTCAGAGAATATTCTGTCTTCACATCTGTTTTCTTGGAGCATGTATAATAATAGAGTAAAAAGAAGAAAAAAGGATCATAAAATTTTTCCAAATAATGTTCAATAGTATAGTAACCACGCATCAAAATTGTTTTCACTTGCCAACTTATTTAGTGATACTATACTCAAGATCGAACTGAAATTATAATGAAAATAGAGTATCCATGTTATCTTTATAAACAGAACTTATATTTTCTGATAAAGTTGACATGGGCATCCTACCCTACTATGTGCTATTGAGAAATTTAATAATGCTAAAAAATAGCATATATGAGCCTCCTGTCATATACTCATAGCTCGATGATAAATGTTCATATCCCCCTTTGAGACGACTCGGTTCAAATAAGGGCATTGACACAAAACTGTTTACAAAATTTACTTCCCCGTATCAAAATTTTTTTTTTTACCATATATCATTAATTCCAATTTCCGACTACATAACAAAAATAGTAAGCGCCAAATATGAATAAGTCAGCAGTGATTAATTTAAAAGAAATCATCAAATTGCTCAACTGTGGATCAATCCACCAGTCTATAACAAACAACATAGTTCTTGATAACAAAGGGAAGAAAAGAACATAAAACATATACTATATATAATGCTTTTGAATAGGCACCAAAGCAATTTAATTGGGAAAAATAATCACTTCAAATTGAAAAATAGAATAAAAGAGTGAACAGAAAACAACTGAAAAAACCAGTCCAATCTAGAAACAGAAACTCATTGAAGCTCCAATCCTTTTTGCAATGACAAACTATTCTTAATTCCAACTCGTAATCTTTCACCATGGATGCATACTTCTGCATAAATGCCGCTGCTTAAGCATGCGCATGGCTTCACAGGAAGATTGGCCCAATGCCAAATTTGAGAGTTTTTTAGCCGATGATTTAATTTCGAGTATTCCCACTACCTAGTGTGAGCTCAAGATCATCCATTCCAACCTCATGAATCATCTCCCCTTCCCATGGCTTCACCGCCATATTCATGAATCCAAAATCTATGCCCTTTCCCTTATCTGATGATGCATCCTTGGAAGGAACTTGTTGAGCAGCAGGCTTCACAAGGTTAAAAGTTGGCGAAGTTGGAACGACATTAACTGCATTAGCATATGCTTGAAAGTTCATCCATTTCACGGAATCTATAGTTGAGGTGTCCGAGAACTCGTCGCACTCGGGTATAGTGGCTGGTGTAAAACGCTGAGCACGAGTTGGACTGGCTGGGGCGGATGCAGCAAAGAAAGGGATATTAAATGCAGACATGGATTCTTTAGCAAGAGTTTCCAAAGTGAAAGTTTGTTTTGGGATTCTTGTAGGGGAGGAAAGAGGTGGGGTAACGGGAGCACTGTTTGATATTCGGAGAGATGGAAGAGCAGTAGGGAGTGAATTAAGAAGGAACGCAAATGGGTGAGGAGGAGCATTGCCATCATGGCGAGATGGGCTGGGGAATGAGGAGGACGATGGGCTTGGTTGATACGAAGGAATTGGACTAGCAAAATATGAAGATGGAGGGCTTGGATTTCTTGACGAACTCGGGGTAATGTTAGTTGAGGTCCCTCCTATTTCCATTGGGCATGGCTTGCATCCCTGTATATAATTGATGAATAAAACTCAGATTCTCCATCAGTTTACCATTTATTCATTTAATGAACATCACAGGTAAAAAAAGACCATATAACTGAGAGTACAATTGATGCAAATGAGGCAGTAGAGAAGAATCTGATCATACTTCATGAGATCTTTCTCTACAAATATTCGTGAAAGTATAATTAGCAATCAAAATCTCAAGAAAGTAACAAGATTAAATTTTTCAGCTGAATCTAAGAAAAAATTCAGAAACAAAGGGAAATGCAACAATGAGAACAGCAGATCAGGATAGAGCTTTTGTTTTTTGTCATGTAAATCTAAAACAATGGATTACAGATAATAGACAAGTAGATCAACTTTTAAAAATGTCTATCCCCATCAGATTATTAGGAAGAAAAAGAAGCAACATAGGTAGAAATAAGAATAAAGAAACACGAATCTTGATCCAAACATAAAAAACTCGCATATATCTTGAACTCACAGATCTACACAAATCCAAGGATTTCCCATTAACAAAACTTAGAAATCACCTACAATAGGAAAGATAAAAATATAAAACAGCACCCCGGATTGCAGAAGAAAAAAGAAAAGGAAAAGGAAATGGAAAAAAAGTTACTTACCATGCGATAAGTTGAGCCATCAGGCTCAACGATCCAACCAGCTTCAGCACAAAGAGCTTTCAGCACTTCATTATTGTCACAGTGCTTAGGTAGATTATAATTCCCCTGTGCCCTTAACCCCGAATAAATCTTGGCCGCAATTGCTCTTCTCCGCCTCTCTCTTCTCCTATTATTCTCTCTTTCTCTCCAAGATGGCTTCCTCCTCCCTGATCCATCACCTCCACCACCGCCATCTCCGCCGCCTCCGCCACTTCCACCGGATCCTCCAGCTGCTGAAGATGATGCCGTCGAACCTCCGGCTTCCCACATCATTTTCTAGGATTCTCCTTTCCAAAAATGCAGCCTTTTCGCTCTATGATTATATTAAAAACCTGTGTGTTTCATATAATAATTAGAGGAATTGTAGGTTCGACTGTAGAAAACTCACGAGGACTACTCTTCTCCCCTGCTTCCCCGAGAGTGGAAGAATCTGTGTGTCCGAGTTAAAGGGTTTCCATTAAATTAGATTAATAATTGATAAATAAATAAATGTGCATGTATAATTGATAGCAAGTCTGAAACTTTTGGTGGAAAAGAATATGGAATGGACCCACTTTATATATCATATGTACTATGATATAACAGGCGATGAGGTAAAAAAGAGAAGGCACCGCTAAGGATTCAGGTTTTATTTATTATTTATTATAATTATTCACACAATAAATCTTCCTCAATTATGATGTTGTTGCAAAGGAAGTCGGGGACCAGAAGGGTTGTCTCCTCGATTATTGAACCGGTCAACAAACCAATGGAATCTCACCACGTCATAGTCAAAAGGGACCCAATGGTGAATTGCTTTTAGTATTTTTCATCACGAAAATTCTATTACTTAAATATTATATATAATAATATCCACACCATAAAATAATTAATGGTTGAACTTACTCTTGATTGTTTATGGTTGCCCTTGTGTCTTATGTGGTTCTAATGATGCAGACCTACATAAATTAATGGACTACAAGTTTTTGATTGAAATTTTTTGTTTTGCTTTGAATATTACTTTGGTAACATACTGTCGACATAATTAAATAGATATATTAAAATTTTTAATATATAAATTAGAAGGGAGAAATTCCGGCCGGTATCCGTGAAACCTCCCTCCATGGTGCGGCGGCAGGCAAGGCTGTTGCAGACGCTCATGCATGCGATAAGAATTGGTTTGGCATGGCATATCTTGTTATGCTGGTGTTATGTTTTTCAACGCTGGCGTTTTTCTCGTGGTTATTTCCTGACATAGTGTAGTCTTTTTCTTCTTCGGGAGCTAAGAACGACAATTACTTAAATACATTCTTATCGAGCTTTCGAAAAACCCGAGTGGGCAAATTATGTCAAGACCACCGATCTTTCTCCTATGAGTTGTTGTTAATCATTTGGTGTTATGTACTAATTATTGTTACCTTAATTTACTGCACAAATTCCACTTCTCCTCGCTTCTTCTCCAGCGGTCAAGTTGTGGTATGAAGAATTTGAAATTTGTTTGTTTTGGTCGAAGTGACGAAGCATTTGGTTTTCGAACATAACTGAGCATTGCAACTGCAAATGCTTACGTGCAATTGCTAATTTTTTATGGAAGAAAGTGGACTTCTTTGAATAAAGTTTGTTGCAAAATAGATTTATATGGAATGAATATTTTTTTACCAGATTTAGTTGAAAAATGTTTTGTAAAGTAACACTTATTTGCAATTTTCTCATATTACAACATATAAAGTTAAATTGCCATAAAAGTATTATTTTAACCATCATTGATTTTTTAACACAAAAAACAAGTATATTTTATGGTGTCTAATAAAACATGTACATTATTAGGATATAGGAGTATTTTGAAAATTTCAACAAAGAATGTCATTCTTCAATGTTGGTGTTCATATTGGAAGAGCACTTGAGATTTACCACCAATTATTGAAAACAGAAACATGCATGAATATCAACTATCACTTCACAGCCTCATTGTCAAATCTTTCACAATCACATCCCCACATGTCTTCAAACCATAGCATGTTCAGCTGCTAGTCAATTTTGATATAGCATGAGCAATGCCAAAGTTCCATTTTTTTACACCACTAGGGTATAAAAATAGATAATTTACCTCTTGTGATTTTCAAAATATACAATTTATCACCTTATGTTGTGCATATGTGCAAAACACATCTTTCATGTATAACGTGTGAAGAGGACAGTGTGATATGTTCTGCAAACCATATGAGGTAAAATACATCGTTTACAAACTACAGATACCACGAGGTGATAAATTGCCAAGGGCTCGTAATTTTGAGTAATAAACTCCTATACATAAATCATGTTCACGAGATCGAGAGTCAGGGAAATAGAACTTAAGTTGATCCTAGGGTATCAAAAGGTCTCTCCGTCTATGATATGATCTGGAGACGGATCCGAAAGGAGGAACGATTACCCCTCTCGCATGAAAATGTTTTGAAATTTTATGTCTTTTATAAAAGACATACACTAAAAGGTCTGTCTCTCCAAAATATATTAATCCACACCATGTAATTCCTTCATATGGGATTCACTCCACCCTGTTTTGTACCACGAAGGAGAGATTTTGAAAGCTCATTAATTCTTCCGATCGAATATGATTGTAAGCTTCGACTAAGGAACCTTGTCAATAATTTGTTATCAAACCGCCAATCAAACTGTAATAAGCAAACTCTCACATTCAACCAGCTTGCGCAGATGATGTTGAAGTGATGAAGAACCAGTGACTGGGAAAGCGTACCTACTTACCGTACATAAGCCACAAAATTATGAACCTAAGAATCAAGATGCATGGAGACAAAATCGACTTTAATTTGAAAAAGAGATTTAATCTTAAATTTTTTACATAACGAATCATACGTACTAAGTTACAGAAGCATACAACACCTTTCAGTATTCAGTTACATGGATAACAGTGAAACTTGAAAAGGGTTCAAATTTTTGTGGCGGAAAGACTAAATATAGACGCGAGGCCAAAAGTATAGACGTCTTTGATCTTACCAATTTTGCAAATAAAGCGGTATCGATATGATCTTCGTGTACTATATGCAGCGAGGGAACAAAGTTTGTCCAACGTAGCCACCAATCATTGCCCTCCTAACATTAGAAGCGAATAATTTTGGGTTCTCTCTCAAAACTGCAGCAGCATCATGATTTAGAGGATCCTCGTAATTGGGTTCCTGCAAATATAAGAGTCTTGGTTTAAAATAAAAAAGAAAAAGCCTGCAAAAACACAATTTTTGAGCAACGTTAGGGATGAAAATACCGTGAAAAGGTGATACAGCCCGTAGATGATCGTGTTTATATTCAGCACAGGTTTCCAGTCTTCTCGGAGAATGTTTAGACAGACATTTCCTTCTAAGTCGATATTAGGATGGTAGACCTACATAAACACAATTAATCGGCAGCATCCTTATTTAAATACGTGCTGTAACAGATAAAATAAAGCTTTCTTTACCTTTGTTTTGCACTTGACCTTTGGCGCTTCATGAGGATATATGGGAGAAATTTGGAAAGAAAAAATAAGCATCCCACCCCTGAAACACATCGCACCGATATCAAGGGTTGCAGAGCAAATTAATGAGGTATAAATCAGTCCTATAGGACCTCTGAGAAAGAAATGAGTTTGAATTGCCATAGTCAAGGATCCCCAATCATGTACTTACTGATAATATCCTTCATCAGGGCGAATGGTGACTTCAAAATTCATCAGGTCATCCTTGCCGTTGGGGAATGATATGCTACATGTGTTAGGCAGATTTAGTTCGCTTATATCTACATCAAATAGAGGAGAACAAAGTTAAAGTCGGGGGATAAAGGACCAAAACACTCTCAAAGGAAAATACAGAAAAAATTCGAAATAATTTGTTTAGCACATGATGTACATCAAGGAACAAAGACTTATCCTCTATGAGAAGATGAACTTCTACGGGTGGTATGAACGGAAAGGGTAGAAATTTCTATAAAGAAAGCCATCCCAATAGCGTAAAGTGAAATGGCCATTTAGAGTATAGTTCTCTACTGAAAAAACAACAAGCAGCTAATCTGCAAGATCAATATGAGCAGTGAAATAGAGAGCGTTAGGGGATAAAATTTTCCATTGCTGAGAAAAATGTCATGGAAAGAAATAATAGCTGTTGACATCATTAGCACGCACGCAGATCACAGCAGACAAGTGGCCACTCTTTAAATAGCTAATTAAGTTCCTACAGTACAATGTACATGCCATTAATGGAACAATGAATGAATAAGAATCAGAGAACCTTACGAGAATTTTGGCCCTCAGTTAAATGTTAAATATAAAGTTCTTGACAACCCGTTACTTCTCTCCTTACTCTCTGAGGCGCAATTTCAGGTGTCATCAATTTGAATTTTTTTTTAAAAAAACCACAGTTTAATGTAACTAGAATATAGGTCAAAAGGCTAGACTATTAATCTGTATAGAGTTTTTCTGCATTCTGTGATTATTTTGATCGAAGTATTAAAAACCAAACAATTATATTCATGAAAAAATCCTAAAAAAGATACCAAAACGTCATAGGTATACATTCATTTCAAGATTCAAAATAGATAATCATATTCATTCCTCATTGCTGAAGAATAAAAGAACCTTTATGAAGGCGTAATTCACCAGCACTTTGCTTTTTCATGGGAGGCTTCCCATTGGCATTTTCAGCAAGTTCTCTTTGCTTTTCCTTTACTTTGAACAACTTGATCATGGTCCCTATATGTATAATACACACATGCAATAAAAAAATAATGTAGAAGAAGTATGAATATGAAAGTAAAGACGTAAAATATACAAATCACAAAGACAATGAACAAATTTGGGCAAGAACTAGTTGTCAACAACTAATCTTATTTTGTAACACTCTTTTCACAAAATTTAATCCACAAGGTCAGAGTTTCACTTCTTCGAGATACAACAAATAAAGAATGAAGGTTGTAGCACATAGCCATTAAAACGAGCGACAAAAAACATAAGAGAGTAACTAAACACGACATTCATAGAGGTTATATCAACTATTTAGCTTTAAAAAAGTCTTATTTCCGTGACAATATTTCAATATACCCAAGATGGCTAGTTGCAGTAAAATTATTCAGCTTGATATTCCTCATTACTATCCAGCATGGTAAAAAAGGATGTGCAAAAAAATGAGAAGCAGAAAGCAGCCAAGGAAAAACAGAAAAGTGATCGAATAACATAATCAACACCTACAATAATCAATCATTTTTATTTAAAGAAAAGTGATGAGATCATAACCATGGAACGAGGAGTTTAATGGTGTCAATCAAGTTTATGTTCCATTCTCACGTTATCCTGACTCGTAAAATATTTGTCATTCTTGATCGTTGACCCCCTATAAAGAAGTGCTATTCTCAACATGTGATATTCATAGAAATTAGCCACAACAGGTCGTCCAGAAATGAGAGAAAAACATAGGGATATTTTAAGACGTGAACTGCAATGGAAAGTGATGAGAAGTACTCTAAATTAAAAATATTAAAATGATGCCAAGCAGTTAGTTAATTCTGAAGCAAGAATAAATCCAGATTCAATTCAAATGACCACAAGCCAGCCATTGATCTCGAAATTCTATAAATTCTTAGTCTTTGCAGTTAATCCTTCTGCGTCACGCTGAATTCAAAATACCCATTACATTCATGTATACACAAGAAATAGACAGAGTATCCCGGAGAAAGTCGTGAAGCAGAAGTTCAAGCGAAAAAACATTTTCATAAGTAAAGCTAGCAGTAAATCACGACATTTCTGTCAATAGAATATGAAACCATCATTGTAGGAACTACTCTTTTCCTGAAAACTAGAGGTCTTTGGAGGTGGTTTAACCATAGTTTTATGCTTTAACATTATTTGCAGAATATGAATAATATACGTATATCTATTGATGGTAATCGGACATTAAAAGTCAATGAAAAAAGTAATCAAGATCAATGAAATATAAATATAATTCCCTCGAGGGATTTGACCTTGGAAACTCGTGGCACTGATATCGCATTAGGAAAACTTAGACCGAGAGCTTGTGGTGGTGGGTACCCAACAATAATTATACACCATGATCTGAACAATCCAACATCTAAATAATTCGATTTAACGCAATTAGAGCTAACAACAGAACCATCTACTGAGGAACCAACATACGGAGCTACAACTAAGCAGACAAAGGCAGCGTACAAACAATTCTCAATGAATAATTGGATGGGTTGATCGAAACCATACCTGTTTGAGGAAAAAATTCGAACAAATTAAAGCTGTATTCAGCTTGGGGTTTGAGATTTCAGAAAAGCTTTCGGAATGGAGCCTTCTGTCGATAAACCGAGTGTTCTATATAAACAGCTGCTAAAACGTGACGAGATCATGTATTTACCTGTCTTTTATGCAAAAGCGTGTGCCCATAAATGCGACTTACCGCAAGTTTTCGAAATAAATGTGAAAAAAAACAAACGCCGTTGCCGGGGATCGAACCCGGGTCACCCGCGGGAATACTTACCACTATACTACAACGACAATCTGCAAAATGTGAAATATAATATTAATTAAACTTAATCACTAGAATAATTAATAAACTAGTAAATCATTATCGGTCGATACTCGATAAAACTGAAGGGATACAGCATCTGTTTTTATTTTTATTTTAACCATTAAAAACTTTGATATTAAAATATATTTTTGGATTAGTTAAATATAAAGTTATGAAAATGGTGGAAAAGACAAATATGTCTCTTTAGATGCATGATACCCATTATCCCAGACCAGATATTAAACATTTGACCACTTTTGATTAGTAGTTTGACTTAAACTCTATTGTATATGTAAAGTATTAAATACTCTAGGGATTTAAATTTAATCAAATATACACGAATATAATAAAACTATATATTTGAAATCAACGAGGAATTTGGTTAGATGAATAAAGAATTTACGAAACTGCTAATAATTATGCTAAAACTATATATCAACTTAAATTTAGACAATAGAATTGATATTGAACTGTTGGATTGTTTTCGGAGCTAGAGATTTGATCTTTATTTCCCTCGCGTGTGTTCCCTAATTATAAAGTATTGTAATTATTATTATCTATCTTGTTCGAGAGTTGTTGTCCTACATTAAAAACTTGAAAGTTATATATACTACTTATAAAAGATTTTGGGTTACTCTTCTAATAACCGAATGGTTATGAGTTGAAACTCATGAGTTCTTAATATGGTATCAGAGCAGACTTTTATGTGACTGATTATTCCGCTCACATGTTCACCGTCTCCCGTGTTATCAATCAGCGCGTTTGACTTATATAGTGTCGCACGCGAGGGACGTGTTGAGAGTGGTTGTTCTGTATTGTGAACTTGAAAGCCGTGTATGCTGATGGATTGGGATTTGTCAATTATCCCACATCGGCGGGATATGAATTTGGGGGCAAAGCTTTAGCTATAAAAGGGGGCTTGATGATCATGTTTTAAATGCACCAGTCAATAGCAAAAGACTTTTGGCTTTAGATAAATTCATCTATTGTTTGTAGAGTATTGGAATCGAAGAGGAGGGGGGATGGGGTTCTTTGGCTACTTTAGTGTTTTAAAATGAATTTGTAAATAGTCTAGTTTGCGCTGCGGAAGACTTGATGTCAATCGAACAATAAACAATATGAAGCAATAATGTAAATGCGTAAAGTAAATAAAGCGATAAATGACACAGGTATTTGTTGTAGAAGTTCGGTGATAAATCGCATATGTCTCATCTACCCAGCTAGAAAACGTCCAACCGAGGTTCCACTAGAACAACTTTGATATTGGCCTTAAAGGCTCCAAGTTAGCCACAACACACTCTTCCCGAGTCACACACTCTTCACGAGTCTTCTTGGCCTTAAGGACTCCAAGGATAGCCACACACAAACTCTTCCCGAGTCACACACTCTTCACGAGTCTTCTTGGCCTTAAGGGCTCCAATGATAGCCACAACCTTGCACCAACTTCACTTGTTGATGTCTTATACAATTTTCAACTTGCGTCGGTGTTGGAGGACCTTACAATAAATCAAATAACACATTCACGGTATAACAACACGAAGAACACAAGCTCTCACATAAGGAATGAATTACAAACTTCAATACAACACAAATGTATGAAGTTTGCAATGCTAGATAGATTTTAATTGAACAAATCTTTCTAGTAGTTTATCCTCTTGTTTTTTGTCATCATCTTGAGCCCAAACATCCATATTTATAGTGTAGAAGGCTCCCAAAGCTCATACTAACCGTTGCTACAAATAAGGCATAAATCACTCGCACATCGCCTCGGGTGATCACCATCGTCGCGCTCCAATGGTCAGAATATTGGGCATATCGCCTCAGGCGATCGTCTACCAAAATAATGTTGTAGCTTTAAATGATCATAAATTTGTATCGCCTCAAACGATCTTGACATCGCCTCAAACGAACCATGCATCGCCTCAGGCGTTCTCTTCATCGCCTCAAGCGTTCCGGACTTGTGCGTTCCACCTTCTTCGCTTCAGACATTGTGCACGACGTTGG
This sequence comes from Haberlea rhodopensis, assembly GCA_907163345.1. NCBI lineage: Eukaryota > Viridiplantae > Streptophyta > Magnoliopsida > Lamiales > Gesneriaceae > Haberlea > Haberlea rhodopensis. The sequence continues at coordinate 4,684,039 of CAJQUN010000038.1, read as the reverse complement.
CTTGAAGCTTGCCATCGCCTCAGGCGATCTTCCCATGCGCGGAGTCCTCGGCGTCGCTTCAATTGTTGTGCGGGGCGTTGGCTTGAAGGCTGCCATCGCCTGGGGCGAGGATCACCATCGCCTGGGGCGATTCGCCCATTCCCTTGCAAATTCGATCCCCTTTAATCAGTGCACTTTTCAACCATCTAACCATGTACACTTAGTATAACAAATGCAAGTTTTGTTGATCATCAAAACTCATAAATAATTCGGAGATAAATTAAGCATTAAACTCAACAATGCGTTTAAGGCTCAACATAGGGTCTTGTAAATTCTTAGCATTCTCTATGGTTGCAGTTGTGACTGATATTCCATATCAGAAAATATTTTATTAATTGTCTTTCTTGTAATGGGAGATGTGTGAGTTACGAAGTGTGACTAGTGGGAAAAATTTGTGGGTGTCTTTCGGGTGAGAAGAAAAATTGTATGGTTGTAATAATTTTTCATATAGTGTATTTTCTTCTCTGGTCCTGTTGGTTTTTCTCCTGATTTGGGATTTTTCCACGTTAAATCCTTATGTCGTTATTATTTCTCTTTTGCTTTTCTTGTCCAATAAAAGGTGCAGATCATTGGGTGAATTTGGACGGTCAAATTCTCAACAAGTGGCATCAGAGCATGGGTCCTTTTGCTATGGTGGAGCTTTGGTGTGGTAGGCGAATATGTATTGACTAAGGAGGTTCTGTCTAGAAAAATCGATATTTAAGTGGGACCGGTGTGACTTCAACAATTTTCCTGGGAATCTTGAAGTTTTGTCTAGAAAAGATCGAGATTCTCTATTTCCCGGGAGCTTACTTAGTGTGTACTATTCATGTCTACGGTAAAATTCATCAAAGTATCACAAGGCAATGTCGGGAAGCAAAGTTTCATATGCAGTGAGATTTGATGTTGAGAAATTTGTTGGGAAAATCAATTTTGGCAAGTGCAAATCAGGGATATATTGATTCAAATTGGTTTACACAAGGCGTTGTATGGCAGAGTATTCCCCGAAAGTAGCAATGATACTAGTTCGAATGGTGGAATGACTAGTGCAAAGAGCTGTAATGAGCAATAGAGATTGGGAAGATAAGAATTTGAAAGCAGCAAGTGCTATTTGTTTGTCTATGCCTGGCCAAAAATGTTCTTGCAAATATGTATGGAATGTCTACGGAGAAGGAACTCTGGGAAAAGCTTGAAGAGTTGTATCAGACAAAAGGCATCTCAAATCGGGTGTATCTGAAAGACCAGTTTCATACATTGCGAACAGATGAGTGTACAACTATTTCAGATCATTTAATATTCTCAATGGCATTGTTTATAAGCTTGAATCTAGTGGAGTTAGAATTGATGATGAGGATCAGGCCATGTGACTCATCTGGTCTCTTCCACGTTCGTATGAGCATATGAAGCCGATCCTTATTCATGAGAAGTAGAAAATAATTTTCCCAGAGGTTACTAGTATGTTTCTTTCTGAAGACAAGAGACTTGGCAGAAGTAACAGTGCACATGAAAGTTTTGCAATGGTAACTCGTGATTGGAAGAAGAAGAACTCTGTAAAAAAAAGCCTGTTGGGATGTGGACAACCTGGCCACATCAAGAAAAATTGTCCAAGAGCTGGAGCGGGTTCCTCAAATTGCTCTGTATCAGCAAGTGGAGATGCTGATAATGAAATTAACATTGTCTTCTCTTTTGATGTCTTCTGACAAAGGACATGTACATCCTTATGGCATGCCGCAGTCCCCAAGTTTCCATGATAAAGAATGTAAAACGTTAGCGGGTCCACAGGCATTGGATTGCATTGATGCAGGGTGTGTGGAGGAAATCATGTCGATGACTGATTAACTTCCAGGAGAGCCAAAACGTGGGGGTTGCACCATAATTTTAAGCTATGTTATTTTTCGACATGGGCCGAATTGAAATGCTTGGAATGAATTATTCTGAGTGGGGCATTCTTTTGTGGTGGAGCATTGTAATTATCTAGATTGAGAATTATGACTGTATTGCAGTGTTGGTAGCAGAAGCTATGAAGATCTTCATCGAGGTTGAGTATTATGGGATGAAAGCCACAAGGTGGAGATTGTTGGATTGGGCTTTGTCAATTATCCCACATCGGTGAGATATGAATTTGGGGGCAAAAGCTTTGGCTATAAAAGAGGGCTTGTGGCTCCTGTTTTATGTGCACCAGTCAATAGCTTGTCTATCAACTTTTGCATTTAGATAAATTCATATCTTTTTTGTAGAGTCTTGTAAAATTCTTAGTATGATATGTAATTGCAGTTGTGACTAATCTTATACATCAGGAAATATTTATTAAGTGTCTTTCTTGTAAGGGGAGAAGTGTGTGTTATAAACTGTGGCTAGTGGGAAAGCTTTGTGAGTGTGTTTGGGGTAAGAAAAAAAATTGTGGTTGTAATAATTTTCATATTGTGTATTTTCTTCTCTGGTCCTGGTGGCTTTTCTCCTGATTTGGGAGTTTTCACGTTAAATCCTTCTGTCGTCATTATTTATCTTTTTGCTTTTCTTTCCCATAAAAGATGCAGATTCTGGGGGTTAATTTTGACGGTCAAATTCTCAATATATGCTACTTATAAAAGATTTTGGATTACTCCCCTCATAATCAATTGGTTATTATTTGGAACCACATAAATTCTTAACATGTATAGGGTTATTGTAGATTGTGTATAAAATACAATTTAAAATCAAGAGACGAAATAAATGAAACTTGACATGAGAATCACATGAAATATTGGGATGTTATTAATAATCCCCAATTATAACACTATTTTAATATTATTTAGAATACATGTTTAGCAATTAGCACTCAGTAAGAATTCTCCCCCTTAGAAATTCTTGTAATGATTTGTTTTTTTTTTTAAAATCAGAGTGTCTTGAGGTAGACATGACCACGGTTTTTTAAAAACCATGGCCCGGCCCGGAACCGTAACCGGGTCAACGGGCCGGTTAACCGTTGACCCGGTTCACGGTTCCGAACCGTAACCGGCCCGTCACTGTACGGGCCGGTTACGGTTCATGCCTTTGCGGAATCGTGGAACCGGCGGTTCCGACCGCGGGAACCGCCGGTTCGCCCTTCTTTTTTTAAAATTATTTATTATTATTTAAAATTAAATTGTGTTGTTGAGGATTCGAACCATTGACCTCTGTCATATATTCCCAGCTTCTTACCACTAAGCTATTGTCTTGATTGTTTTATTTTAGACAATATAATTATATATACTAAACGATAATATATATTATATGTCCAATACAATAACTATTTTATATTTACAAATAAAAATTATCTAAAAAAATATGTTATGCTCTTAAATAAATATTTTATAATAAAAACATATATATTACAAAGTAAATATAACAAAAAAATATTGGATAAATTAATAAGAACTATAAATAGTGGTTGCAAAATAAAATATTTGAAGCAAATTATTACAAAACAAATATATTATATACCTTTTATAGTTATTCTACAAGTATTTTATGCTCATTATTTGATTTACATTATATATATAATAATTAAATTAGTATATCTTAATTTATCACAATATAACTTACAATAGAAACTCAATAATGTAATATTTGATTAATTAATAAACTATTTTAATAATTTACCTATACTGATTTGGGAACAACATATTGAATTGATAATTCACTAACTTAATATTATATAAATTAATAACTCCTAACTTAATATATTTATGATTAATCAATGAAATCATCATAAAAATAACTTTACTAGCATTTGTTTGTAAATTGATAGTGACAAATCTTGTTACTGACTTTTTTTAACATAACAAGAACTTTGTGTTGTTTTGTCTATAGATAAATAATAATTCAATGTTATACTCGTCAATTTCATATGTAATTAATATCATAATTGTAAATGTTTCATGCCAATATCATTTGCAATTAGTACCAAAGTTGTATAAATTTAATACCAATTTCATAAGTAATTAGTACCAAAATTGTAAATATTTCATACCAATTTCTTTTGCAATTAGTATCAAAATTGTATAGGTTTCATATCAATTTCATATGTAATTAGTATCATAATTGTAAATGCTTCATACTACCAAAGTTGTATATTTTTCATACCAATTTCATATGTAATTAGTATCATAATTGTAAATTTTTCATACCAAACTCTTTTGTAATTAGTACCAAAGTTGTATATGTTTCATACGAATTTCATATGTAATTAGTATCATAATTGTAAATGTGTCATACCAATATCATTTGTAATTAGTATCAAAATTATACATGTTTAATACCAATTTCATATGTAATTAGTATCGTTAGATAATCAGATTCAATCAATTAAAATTGCACTGGTGCACTAAATTTTTTAAAGTAACTGGTGCACGACAAGATTGAAAATCAGTAATTGATGCACGAAAAATCAGTAACTGATGCACGAAAATTTACACAAAGTTAGTGCACCAGTATTGTATTTTCGTGCATCAGTGAACTGATGCAAGAAAATTTACACAAAGTTAGTGCACCAGTGTTGTATTTTCGTGCATCAGTGTTATATTTTAGTGCACCAAGGTTATATTTTCGTGCACCAGTGTTGTATTTTCGTGCATCAGTGTTATATTTTAGTGCACCAAGGTTATATTTTCGTGCACCAGTGTTATATTTTCGTGCACCAAGGTTATATTTCGTGCACCAGTGTTGTATTTTCGTGCATCAGTGTTATATTTTAGTGCATTAAGGTTATATTTTCGTGCACCAGTGTTATATTTTCGTCCACCAAGGTTATATTTTCGTGCACCAGTTACTTTTTATAATTTTAGTGCACCAAGGTAAGAAGTTTTTTTTTTCAGATTTATTTGTAATAAGTTTCTGTAAACATCACCTATAGATAACTTTGAAATAACCGTGGAACCGCCGGTTTGAACCGGCGGTTCCAACCATTAATATTTTTTTAAAAAAAAAAAAAATTGAACGGCCAGGATCTTCAGACCGTTGTGTATCAACGGTCAAGATCTCCTGACCGTTGCAACAGGTAAACCGGCGGTTAACCGCCGGTTCATCCCATAAAATTTTTCAATTTTTTTTTTAAAAATTGAACAGCCAGGATCTCCTGACCGTTGTATATCAACGGTCAGGATCTCCTGACCGTTGCAACAGGATGAACCGCCGGTAACGAACCGGCGGTTAACCGGCGGTTCGACGGAATTTTTTTTTTTTTTTATAATTCGATGGCTAGGATTATTTGACCGTTATAGATCGACGGCTAGATTAAGTGACCGTTATTTTTTATGCTTATAAATATCCTCCACACCCATTTCATTTTTCATCAATCTTAACACAACTTTAAGTTTTCGATACATCATTTGTATTATTTTCGAATTACTCAATGGAAGGTCCTAGTGATCCACGTAAAGGCAAAGGCAAAGGCAATGTGACATATCTCGAAAGGGCCGAACCCGATGTTGATATTGATATTGATGATATTGAATTCACCGACGATGATCCTTTTGCTACACATGATACCCAAGAAAGTGCGCATTCAAAGGTAAGATCTATGCCTCCACTTAAATCATCTATTTTTACTAAACATTTTGAAAATGTGACTCTTCCATCCGGAGAGATGCGCGCCAAATGCAAATATTGTACCACTACGTATAAGTTTCAAAGTGGTGGTGGCTATGGATCTTTTAAGCGTCATATCGAAACAAATCATCCAGTGGAGTTTGGTAATGATTCTTCTCAAACTCAACTATCTAGATTTCATTCCTCGGGTGAAGGTACCGACTCTCCACTTTTCAAATACACTGATGCACAATTAAGAGAATCGGTGGCAAAATTTATCTCTGTAGAACATCTTTCTTTTACATCTAGATTTGGTTTTGAAGATCGGTGTCATGAATCTCTACAACCTGCTGCTAAACGTGTTTCTAGGACCACAGTCACACGAACACTTAAAAAATTAGTTCGTCAACAAAAGAAAGAATTAGTTACATTATTTAGTAATTTGACGAATAAAGTTTCTATATGCTCTGATATTTGGAGTGATCATTGGCAAACTAATTCGTACATGGGTATTACTTGTCATTGGATAGATAATTCATGGCCAATTCAAAAAAGGTTGCTTGCATATCGAGTTTTTAATGAATCACACACCGCACAAAATATTTCTCAACTGATTTGTGTAATTTTAGAAGAATATGGTTTAACTTTCAAAGTTTTTTCTGTGTCATTGATAATGCTAGTTCGAACACATTGAGTATTGAAGATCTTAAACGTGTTTGTCAACCTGCTATTGGTGGTTTATTTTTCCATATTCGATGTATTTGCCATATTTTGAACTTATGTGTGCAAGATGGATTAAGATCGTTAGATAATCAGATTCAACCAATTAAAATGTCATTATCTTATTTGTGGTCTCATCCGAGTTTGATGAAACAATGGGGTAAGTTTTGTAAGGTTAATGGCATGCGACCTAGAAAATTTCCACGAGATATACCCACACGTTGGAACTCAACATATAAATTGCTAAATGACTCATATGAATATAGAGAGTTATTGTGTTCATTTTTGCACAACAAGGTGGAAACTCTAATATTTATGTTTTTTCGCACCAATGGAATGTATGTAAAAGTATCTGTGAAATGTTGAAGGTATTCTATGATGCAACTGAACAATTATCTGGAGTTTATTATCCTACATCTCATTTAGTTTTGATGAACTGTTGTAATGTGGCACTTACCTTAAATGAAAATTTCTCTAATTATCTGTTAACATCTTCTGTGGTAGCAATGAAGGTTAAATGGGAAAAATATTTTTATAATATTCCTGAACTGTTTCTAGTTGCTTTTGCTTTAGATCCTCGACTTAAATTGGATGTTTTGCATGAAATATTAGTGATGTATTACGAGGCATTATCCCCCCCGGATGATATTTCCCCAATTGATTCTTCTATGGTAGTAAATCGTGTTAGAAATTATTTGCATGAGATTTATAGAGAATATAGTTTAAAATATGGTGTACAAGAAAATGAATCACAACTACAAGTTAGTGCTCAAAGTCATTCTAGTGGTAGTAAACTAACCAAAGCACAACTTCTGTTAAAAGAACGCACTAAACGCCCCATAGGATCATCAAGTTCCAGTCGGGAACTTGATAATCTGGAACTTGATAATTATTTTACGACTTCTTTTGATTTTAGTGAAGCAGATAGCGAGCAACAATTTGATATATTGCGGTGGTGGTCACAAAAGACACAAATTTTCCCGATTTTATCAATCATAGCAAAGGAAATCTTAGCTTGCCCCGTGTCAACTGTTGCTGTGGAACAAGCTTTTAGCGCAGGGGGAAATATTTTGGATGTAAGACGATCAAAAATGAGTCCAGATTCTTTAGAGGCACAAGCACTAATGGACGATTGGGCGAGGGCGACAAAACAAAAACAAGGAATGGAATACCGAAGGAACTACTACTACGGGGACAGGTAACATAAGTGATTGAGTTACGCCACTTTCAAAGGTAAGAAGGGTTAAAAGGTAAGAGAACTACGTGGGCTTTGATTCCTCTACACCCTAAGAGGATACGTAGGCAACTTAAAAAGTTCAAGCCCTCCCCTCCCCTTACATTTCCTTTGTTTTTTTTATAGTAATTTTTAAATTATTTTAAATAAAATTTTAATTTTTTTTAATTTAAAAATATAAGGGTCGAACCGTAACCGTAACCGGTGGTTAATCGTAACCGTAACCGGCGGTTCACGAACCGTAACCGGAACCGTCTACGAAGGTTAAGGTTAAGGGTCGAGCTCTTATGAACCGTCGAACCGGCGGTTCCGAACCGTCAATCGGTGGTTCACAAACCGTGGTCATGTCTATCTTGAGGTGTATTTTTGTATTTTGAACCTAAAATTTAATATTAAAAAAGCACATAAATTGTTTTTGAAAAAAAAAATTCGATTGGATTCTCGATCAGTAGAGCGAGTGGCACCGCACCACACCATATTAATGGCGTCAGCAAGCGGCGGAGTGATGGCGTCAGCAACCCAAGTGAATTCGCGAGTTCTTCAAAGAAACGTCGACTCTGACTCAGATGTGGGCTCCTCCTCTCTACCACCTGTAGTATGCATCCAGAGACCCACATGAAATTTGTACGGGAGTGTATACCCAGTGTGGCATGGAATTTTTCCCTTTATCCTCACAGTCTGCGTAATCCAGCCACTAGTGCAGTGCCACGTAAGAGAACAAATGGGAGAAGAAACCCAATTTTTTAATTATTATTTCACCCTTTGCAGTGATGTAGGAGACTGGGCTGTGAGCTTGGGATAACAGGTTAGCCTGTTATCTTAGCAAAGCCCCAACAGCAGCCCCCTATAAATAGAACCCTTGATTCCAAATTCTTTCTTGATCAACCTAAATTTTGGTTAGGGATATTGAGTTTGTCTGACTGAAGCGAAGCAGAGAGGACTTCACTTTGGGTATTCGAAAAGGTTTTCATTTTCTTAATCTTGGTTTTGATTGTTCTTTGCCTATTATTTGTTGAGTTGTTTCCGAATTTGGCAATTGATGCTTATTTTCAAGTTGTTGATTTGATGTTTGATTGATCTTTCGTGTTTTGGATGAAGGGGTTGAAATTTCATTGTGGCTTTTATGGCACAGAATATTCTTTGACTGAATGCTATGTCTATTTACAACATTTCAGCAAAAATGGCTTTAATTTTTACCCTTATATGGAAAGTTTGGATTGTTTAAGACTGATAATTCAGTTTGATCAACTTACTGTGAACCTTTTTAACAGATGGGAATTTGTGTACTTTTCTTATCATAAGCCGAACTCCACGCCCTTTATTTATTCTCTTTGATCAATTAGCTCAAGTGTCAATTTTTCGGTTTTCTCTTATTCTTATCAAACTAGACTATGTATCATGCTTCTGTAGCATTTGGATTACTATGTGTCCTCCAGCACAGCCACCCTCTTCGCCTGCTGAAATTGGTTTCTACTGGAGTGATGAGCAAATATTTTTGTTCCTGGATGAATATGCACACGGAGTCTGTCTCCCAAATAACGTGCTGGCAGATTCAAGCCCTTACCTGTTCCGGCCCTCGAATTTACTAGGTTAACTTCGATTTTCATTCTATATTTGATTATTTAGCCTTCACTCTTTTTCAGCCATTTTTGGAGAATGACTTAATTTTCTATCTACCAACTATAGTCGATCTGGATTTATCGGATGATCCTAATGATATAATCAGAGACATTATGTCTTCTTATTTGCTGTGGAGGGGTTAAACTGTCTTTACTATTTACTCGATTCTGCGCGACTTGATACTCAGTTATATATATATATGACAAAAGGCATTTGATTTTTGATCGATCGTGTCCTTATCATATATACACATTTAGGCTTCAGCATAATTTATGTCAATACAATCATATGGTTCGAGGTCTTTGAGTTGAATGATGTGTTTTGGTGGTAATCCCAATGTTAAGTGATGATATTGCCTCGTAAAGATTAGTGTACTGTACATGCTTACTCGCTGTTCTAATGTTAAAACTCGCTCACTTCAATCTGTGTGGGGTACTTGCAGAGGGGATTTGGTACTTAGTACACTCGAATGAAAAAAGAGAATCAGTTTTCGGATACTGGAAGGCCAAAGGAGAAGCTTGTCACATATATTCAAACTCCGTGATAAATGGGTGGCGCTCTACTCTAGAATATTACGAAGGCGGGTCCCCTCACGCTCAAAGAACAGATTGGGTTATGCAAGAGTATAGCATTACTCAAAAGGAATTACCGTGTGAAAAAAATAACCGAAAGGTGGCTATTGCATCAAAAAAATGATGCGTTTTTTTCTTTATGATGTGGCTTAGTTATATAAAAGCCAACCAGCAAATCAGTTTACCAATTTGGTTCGTCATTTTGCAGGAGTCCACATCACTATGTAGAGTCTTCCTCTTCAATTGGAGTAATCCAGAAAATGGAACACGCACCAGAGACTGCAAAAGCATCATCGAATCAAAGGATATTAGTTTAAGGGCATCAGTTATCCCAAAAATTAATAATACATTGGAGCAAGATTCTAAAAAGGAATCTAAGGTGGGAAGAATTACATTTGCTTTGGGTTATATTTGACATAAACCCGAATTCCTTTCTTAGTGGACCCCTTTCTTATTTGCTCTCTGTTTTATTTCGCATTTGGTAGGCAAACTCTTCTCCACAAGAAATTGCGGACTTTGAGTGTTTCTTGATAGGAGACTACTTGGAATTGAATGATTTAGAAGATCCTGAATCACATTCTTCGAGTTCACAGAACTCAAGCTGTCCTAGCAAGTTATCAGATGAATATTTTGATTCGTTGGCCTTATTACTTGAACTTGAGGAAGGGAATGTTGTTGATACACCGAGAAAGTGTTTGAGTTCTAGATACAGTCTCACCAGACCAGTTAAATCAAATGATGTAATTATGGTTCCTCCCTCATCAGGTATGTCAGCATCTCTGAAGTTACTCCTTTGAAGTCCATAGTTACACGCATGGCAAGCTCCAGCATGAGAGTGCAGAGTGTTATCACCTTGTGAAAATAAAAAAACTATACAAATTATTTATGATTTTTCTGAAAATTATAAGTTTAGCCCCCTCAAAAATATTTAGTTGGCCCATCTTGCTCCCCCCTCTCTGGAATTCCTGTAACCTTTCATCATTTGCACTGTTGTATATGTTTTGGCAAATTCGAGATACTTCATCCAATGAGATTTGAAAGCATCTCACCGGTTGGGCATATAAAATAGTAGCTTAGTTACTCATAAAGCTTACTTGTTTCATCGAATATCTATCTAGGATCTATATTCACTGGAGCTGCAAGTACCTCCAGAAATGAGCTGTTAACAGATGAACGCATGCTAGAGCATTCTACGAATAGGGATGTATCAGAAACGAGAAATGAAGGCAATTCAAATTTCTGTGATGCAAAAATTCATGCAGTTTTAAACGGGGAAAAGAAGGAGAGTGATGCAGGCAGAAAGAAAATTAGTCTTAAGCAGTATTTCTGTTTCGCTTTCTTTTGAGTCAATCATCAACATTCATAAGCGAAAAAGTAGAACGTATGGGTTTCCTTGTTATCTTTGGATTGTTGTTGAAAGAACGAGCAAATGAGACGAGGGACGATGATCGATGACAACGGGTATTAGGGAGCAAGAAGTTGTTTCTACCACTTTGATTTCAGTTTATTTATTCATATCAAAGAGATTAGGATACTGTTGGAAAAGGGAGTGGTTTCTGGGAAACTGCAAACTGTAACATCATTTTAGATTCTGTGTCATTCCCAGTGTAAAGTGGTTTAGCTGAGAACATACACGAGCTCTTATCATTCTCTGCACCAAACCAAGGCAAATTAAGCAATTAAAATGAAATAAAAATGGGCTGATACGGCCCAGTAATTAACGAAGCTCTAATGAAACAAATCTTTCGACTTGGCATATACCTAGGGGTGGCATCGTGTATTAAAAAAGTTTACCGGAACCCGAAAAATATTTTGTCGGGTTGATGTCAATTTTAAAAATACTATCCGATCAGGTTCGGGTACCATGATGTATAATTAAGATTGATATTTGACTTAATAATGTAAATTAACTTGAACTATATTCGACTAATTAATGGAGAAATAATACTTAGCGAATCATATCTATACTATATCTAATACGTGGGATTTTAATGATCCGATCATTTCAGACTAATATCTAATTATACTAATGTCTCTGTCAATCTAAAATATTAACATCACACATATCATCTATTTATCTACCAAATTTATGTTATGTCCTTCCATATCATATAATTACCATCTCACTTATCACGTAAATTACTCTCTTATCCTAAAAATTTATTAAAATCTAAAGAAGAAATTAATATAAAATAACTGTATAATTATTTCATAATATAAATTTAAAAAATCCTGATGGTAAACTTAAAAATCTTACATGGGATTCAGGTATTTAATTGCACAAGACATCGCCACGTGGAACAAGATATTTGGTTTTAACAGTTCCTATCCGTACACAGCATCGCCGACTTTCTGAGAAGGTTCCCGTAGCATCAGCTAGTCAAGGGAGAACACCATTAGAATTCTTCTTGATCCATGTTCGGTTGTTCTACCGTGACACGGTTCTTCGCTAATCTGAATGTAAGCTATCTGTCTCTCTCTTTTGTTCTAGCGATTCTTTAGCTTTTAATCCTAAGTTACTTTCGTTGTTTAATTTTGTTATATATGATTTAATTCGATAAATATAGCCATGTCTACTGCCAGTTTTACCGAATAAGTGCGTGATGGTTGAGAATTTGAAGGAACTTCCATTAAGAATTGTGAATTAGTCAAATTTAGATTTCTGCTGCACTTTTGCCCAATATCTATTTATCCTTATAAATTTGTATGCTAGTTTATAAACTGAGTTAAGTTTCATATCCTATGTACACGCTTCAACATGATTTGGGTTGGATCCTATCCCGGACCAGGGGTAGGGGTGATTACCCCCTTTACTTTCAAATTTTCTATGTATTTATGTATTGTATGTTCACAAAAACAACCTTCCGTACTCTTACATTTTTTCTAGTTTTAGAGCATTAGTTTTGAAACCCAGTAAGAAAATCTGGCCTGTGCAGCTGATTTGATCGATATGGACAAAGGTTGGGTTAATGTATTTGATTGCAAAAATACTCTTTTAGATAACTCATATGTTTGCCGCGGCGACTGGGTTGATTGTATTTGTACCTATTAGGTCTAGGAGTCCATTTTTTATCTGTTGAGCTATTACAGGTTGCTGTAGTTATGGTTTTTACCTATTTCCTTTCAACCTGTTCGAATGATGACTTTCGGAAGAAAAAAAACTCCATTTGTAGGAATTTTGATATTGAAGTAGAAAGATGGAAACTGGGTTTGGTGAAACAATGAGCAGGCAGCACCTAACCCATCATGCTATGGGAATAACAGCAGTGATGCTGGAAATTTTGAGTGTAATATTTGCTATGACTTGGCTCAAGACCCGATCGTTACACTTTGTGGGCACCTATTCTGTTGGCCCTGTCTTTATAAATGGCTACACATTCACTCTCGTTCGCACGAATGCCCTGTTTGTAAGGCTGGAATTGAGGAGGAGAAGTTAATTCCTCTATATGGGCGGGGCAAGAACTCGACTGATCCTCGCTTTAAATCGATTCCAGGGATGGAGATTCCGCGTCGTCCCATTGGACAAAGACCTGAGACAGCTCTTCCTCCGGATCCAAATGCTAACGCCTTTGCGCAGCAAGGTTATGGATTTATGGGAGGCTACGGCTCATTTGGCAGTTTTGCACCTGTGGCTACTGCCCGATTTGGGAACTTCACATTATCAACAGCTCTCGGATTTCTCGTTCCATCTATTTTTAACATTCAAGTTAATGGACTTCCGGTTATCAACATGCACAGTGCAGGTTCCGGTTTTCACCACGGGTTTCCTAATGCATTCCATGGAGAACATGCTCAGAGGTTCCCATTCCCCCAGCGTGGAGCTCCACAAGAACGAGCAGATTCTACACTTAAGCTTCTTCTATTGGTAGTTGGTTTTTGTTTGATCCTGACTCTGATTTGGGGTTAAGGTAATTGCATTTGAGACTTTATTTTTCCGCCAATACAAAATAATATACATATCTTGGTTTATTTTATATTTGCCTGTACACTAGTTAAAAACACTTTCTTGTACTTGTCACTTTTTTGGTAGACATTTTCCTCTAGGATTACCATAAATGGGTTCTTTAACTTAGATGGCCAATAATTTGGTATAACGATGAAAATAAGACTTAAAAATTGGAGTGCATGTTCGTATTTTATTAGCAAGTATTGTTTTTGTCACAATTGTAAACATACATTTGTAAAGCAGATGTCATAGTCAATATTTGAGATGTATTATTCTAGAGATTTAAGGAGTTTTTTTAAATGACAGATTTTTATGGAGTGAGTGAGTTTTTTATAGAATCAAACAGAGTTATAAAAAGAGTTTTATAAACTAGGCATTTTCATTGAATTTTATGGAATTGTTTTACAAGATCTTAGACATTTGTAAATATGGAGTAATTAAAAGTCTAGATTGAATAACTCTATAAAAGTCAAGTCAATAAAATTCAAGAATGTACACACCCCCTTAGTGTAAGTTGTATCCTAATCAGAAGCGTTTGGTACAAGGACAATGTCTAATAAGGAGCCAATATTTGATTTTGTGTGATGATTCGTCACCCTATTCTGTTCAAATATATGTCCTGAGAAGAAGAATTTGGTATCGTTCTCTCCTGGTGTGTGGAAGAGTTTCATAGTGGTTTGATCAAATCAACTACCATTCCATCAGAATCATTTTCATTAATTTCGGTGAACCTAATTTCTGGTTGAACCCTTTGATTACAAGTCAATTTGACTCTACAAAAAAAAAAAAAAAAAAAAACCGAAAACTGAGGGAATCGAAATGTTTGTGCAATAGTCGGTTCGAACAAATCTGACGTTACTCGGGGCAATGCTTATTTTCGAAAATTCTCATAAATATAAATGAAAATACGTAGATTATTTTATACTTCTTTTTTAATATACTTTTTCACTTTACTTTTACAGCACTTGTATATCTTTTTGTATGTCGCCTACGGTAAGAATTGAATTGCATAACTCTTATGCATATGTTTTCCAAAATATGACACTATGAAATAATCTTATGGCCCATTACCACACCACTTCCTTCATGGGCTTTGGCCCTTCTCCTTTGCACCCCATAACCAAGCCCCATACTTCAGCCCTCTTTCATCCCTTTGCAGCCATCACCTTCGGTGCCCTGCTCCAGAATCTTCCAGCCTTGCGCCTCTTCAGCTGGGTTTGTCTCTTCGGCTGGACTCCTTGGTATTTGCAGCCACCCTCTTCATCTCCTTCTTGCCTTTATGTAAGGTATGGTTTATGATGAGTTACAGAACCTGAAACCAGAAAATTCTTTGTGGATTTTCGCCTACTCCTTTCCCCTTCGTTTTCTGTTTCCGGCGGTGGCTTTGTGTTCCGGCCGCAAGGTGGTTTCCGTCGCTGGCCGTGAGAAAGCTTGGTGCTTTGGTGCTTGGGCAGTGGCTGTGCTTGGCTCTGTGCGTGGGCAGCTCTCGGGCAGTAGTGCTCGGCCGTGTGATTCGGGCAGCGGTCAAGGGCAGTGTGTGTCTCCATCTGTTGGATACGATACCTTGGTTCCCCGGTGACGACGTGGATTGGATACCCAGCTCGACCTGAGCCCTAATCCTTAATCTTGTTTGCATTCCAGTTTATTTTATATATATTGGAATTGTATACTTTGATTTGGTTTTGTTTCTTGATTGCAGGTTGTAGATCGAGATTGAAAGCGGGACGTAAACATTACAGTGGTATCAGAGCGTTCCGTGCCTGGTGGAGTGTTCGGGTGACCTCGGGCAGCGCTGTTTTGGTCTCGGGCAGTGCTCTTTTGTACTCGGGCAGTGTTCGGGCAGACGTTGGGCAGCGGCAGAAGTCTTCGGGCAGAGGGCAGAAGACTTCGGGCAGCGGCAGAGGACTTCGGGCAGCGGCAGAGGACTTCGGGCAGCGGCAGAAGACTTCGGGCAGCGGCAGAGGTCTTCGGGCAGTGTGCAGAGGACTTCGGGCAGCGGCAGAGGACGTCGGGCAGGAGCTGTAGGCTTCGGGCAGACCTCGGGCAACGACTGGATTGCTCGGTGGTTTCGGGCAGAGCTTGGCAGGGCCTCGGGCAGCAGCAGCAGACCTCGGGCAGCAGCTGTTGGCTTCGGGCAGCGGGCAGTAGTGCTCGGGCAGCTTCTGGAATCTCGGGCAGATTCGGGCAGGCGCTTCGGTGCTTCGGGCAGCGTGGTTTTCGTCACCCCAGAGCTTTGTCTCTGGGTTGTAAGTGATTTTTCCAACCCTTAATCATTTTACTATCGTGTTTCTAGGTGTAATTGTGTCCCTTTACCCGTAAGAAAAAATCCTATCTGAAGCCCCATGCTCGTACACCGTTGAGTGTATTGTGATCTTGTGGGTGATAGCGTTTTTTCTTTCCCATAGCTTGTTTAATTCTTTCATTGTGTTTTGTGTGCCTTTGTGGTCCTTGCTTCTGCTGTTTGGTTGTTGAAATTGTGTGTGCCTACTTGCTTATGTGCGATGGCTTCAATTTCTGGATATAACCTTGAACCGTTTAATGGAAAATCTGATTTTTCTATTTGGCAACAAAAGATGAAAGGAATTTTAATACAACAAAAGGTATTTAAAGCTATTGATGGTAACTGGGCTGAGAATATTACTACTGTTAAGAAACTTGAAGATGACGAATATGCTTATTCTTCTATTATCTTGAACTTGTCTGACTCTGTGCTCAGGAAGTGTGGTAAACTTTCATCTGCTAAAGAACTTTGGGAAAAATTAGAAGAGATGTTTACTGAGAAATCTTTGCCTAGTAAACTTTTCTTGTTGGAAAAATTTTTCAGATTCAAGCTAGACTTGAACAAAGATGTAGATGAGAACTTAGATGTGTTTACTAAGTTAATTCAAGATATTAAGTTGACAGGAGATAAGAACATAGACGACTATTCACCTATTGTCCTTCTAAATGCTATTCCTGAAAATTATAGTGATGTAAAATCCGCCATTAAGTACGGTAGAGATTCTATTACATTGGATACTGTAATGAACGGCTTAAAAAGCAATGAATTAGATTTAAAAGTTAACAAAGGTAATAGGCATTCCTCTGGTGAAGTTATGCATGTTCGTGGTAGATCACAACATAGGCATAATAATAATAACCAATATCAAAAGGGTGATAAAAGAGGAAAAAGTAAGGGTAGATCGAAATCTAGGTCTAGTAAGAGAAAATGCTACAATTGTGGGGATCCTAACCATTTCATAAAAGATTGCCCTAAAAAGAAGAACCAGAATAAAATTGGAAATCAGACTGGTGAACAAGCGAACATTGCTTCTACCTCTGGGGAAAACATGGGGGATATTTTTATGGTGACTGAATTATGTGATTCTGTGAACTCTGTGCTTTCATTACCTGTGTGTGAAAATGAATGGCTTGTAGATTCAGGTTGCACTTATCACATGACACCACTTAAAAATTTGTTTTCTAGCTACAGAGAAATTGAGCATGCTTCTGTTTCTATGGCCAATGAGAAATTGTGTAAAGTTTCTGGTATTGGTGATGTCTGTCTGAAATTTGAATCTGGTTATTCTGTGACTTTGAAAGATGTTAGGCATGTTCCTGCTTTGTGCAATAACTTGATGTCCTGTGCAGCTTTAGAGTCTGATGGTTATGAGGGTAAATGGGGAAATGGTTGCATGAAAATTATGCGGGGGTCTTTGGTAGCATTTAAGGCTGAGAATAGGAGGAATTTATATGTTTGCAAAACTGTCTGTGATAAAATCTGTGCTAATTCTGTGTCAGATGATTTAACTGATTTATGGCATAAAAGGTTAGGTCACATGAGTGCTAAAGGATTAGAGATTTTACACAAGGATGGTTGTTTTGGTAAGGATAAATTGTCTTGTATGACTTTTTGTGATTCCTGTGTGTTAGGCAAACAACAAAGAGTTAAATTCCCTATCTCCCCTTCCCCTAATGTGACTAAGTGTTCTGATATACTTGAATACCTGCATGCTGATGTTTGGGGACCTTCACCTGTCCCAACTCAAGGTGGTAATAGGTATTTTTTGTCTATCATTGATGACTACTCTAGAAAAGTGTGGATTTTTCTAATGAAAAATAAATCTGATGTTTTTGATAAGTTTAAAAACTGGAAGATTTTAATTGAAAACCAAACTGGAAAAAAGATTAAACGACTTAGGACTGATAATGGAATGGAATTCTGTAATATCTTGCTTGATGACTTGTGCTGTGAATCTGGGATTCTGAGACACAAGACTGTGCCCTATACTCCCCAGCAAAGTGGTGTTGCTGAGAGAATGAATAGAACTTTACTCGAGAGAGTTAGAAGTATGCTTGCATCTTCTGGACTCTCAAAGAAGTTCTGGGGCGAAGCTGTCGTTACAGCTTCTTATTTGATAAATAGATCCCCTTCCGTGCCTTTAAATGGTAAGTGTCCTGAAAGTGTTTTTTCTGGTAAGCAATTAGATTTTTCAAATCTAAAAGTGTTTGGTTGTTCTGCATTTGTGCATAGGAAAGGAGACAAACTTGAACCTAGGTCAGTTAAGTGCGTCTTTCTTGGTTATCCTGAGGGTGTAAAAGGATATAGGCTGTGGTTAAGATGTGAACCTGGTTTTAAAACTATTATAAGTAGGGATGTCATTTTTAATGAGTCTGAAATGCCTTGCTTGCTTCCATCTTTGCCTGAACCTGACTGTGTGTCTGAGTCTACACCGAGCAAGGTGGAGTCTTTGCCTATTGTTACCCCTGTTATTGAAAACGATGTGCTCCCTAATATGAATCATGAGAACTTGCCTGTTAATGAACCTGATTTGCATGAAAATGTTGACGAACATGTGCATAATGAATTGGTTGCTGATGAACATGAAGATCTGCATGATTATATGTTGACTAGGGATAGAGTTAGGAGAAATGTGAAACAACCTGCTAGGTTTAATGATTTTCACCTCACATCGCATGTTTTCAATATGTTTGAGTCTATAGATAATTGTGAGCCTAAGACCTATAATGAAGCTTTGAAATCTAAAAATGCTGTGCATTGGCTTAGTGCTATGAAAGATGAGATGCATTCTTTAGTTGTGAATCATACATGGACTCTTGTACCTAAACCTGTTAATTGCTCTTTGGTAGATTGCAAATGGTTATTTAAGGTAAAGAATGAAGTTGATTCTGTTAGATATAAAGCTAGGCTAGTTGCAAAAGGTTTTACTCAAAGAGAGGGTATTGACTATACCGAAATCTTTGCTCCTGTTGTTAAGTTTACTACTGTGAGAATTTTATTATCACTTGTTGCTCACTTTAATTGGGAACTTAAACAGATGGATGTTAAAATCGCTTTTTTGCATGGTGACTTAGATGAAAAGATTTTCATGAAACAACCTGATGGTTTTGTTGACTCAAAGAACCCTAATCATGTTTGTTTGCTTAATAAATCTTTGTATGGCCTAAAGCAGTCACCTAGGCAATGGAATAAGAAGTTCGATGAATGCATGCTTACCTTAAAATTTAAAAGAAGCTCTTTTGATCATTGCTTGTATTTTAAGGATAAAATGCCAGTGCCTGTTTTCTTGTTGATTTATGTGGATGACATGTTGATTGCTAGTCCTTGTCTGAAATCCATAGAGCATATTAAGAACTGTCTAAGTGATAAATTTGATATGAAGTTCTTAGGAGATGCTAGTAGAATCCTAGGCATGGACATTGTTAGAGATAGGAAGGTTTCTACTCTCTGGTTGAAGCAAACTTCTTATGTAGAGAAAATTTTAAAGAAATTTTCCATGTTTGATGCAAAACCTGTTAACGTGCCCTTAGCTGCTCATTTTGTGCTAAGTAAAGATCAAAGTCCCAAAACTGATGCTGACTTTGATGTGTACCGTATTCAAATGCTATTGGGTCTATAATGTATTTGATGGTTAGCACTAGACCTGACATTGCTTATGCTGTTAGTTGCTTAAGTAGATATATGTCTAATCCTGGTGTGGTACATTGGAATGTTGTTAAGTGGTTGTTGCGTTATTTGAAAAACTCTATGCATTATGGCTTGTGTTTTTCTAAATATGCTGATGGTGTTAAGTTGAATGGTTATGTGGATTCTAATTATGCGAATGATAAAGACAATAGAAAATCTACAACTTCTTATGTGTTTACTTTGTGTGGATCATGTATAAGTTGGAAATCGCAGCTACAGCATATCGTTGCCTTGTCGACAACGGAGTCTGAGTATGTTGCTGTGACAGAAGCTTTGAAGGAAGCTGTCTGGCTGAAAGGTTTGATTTCCGAACTTAACTTGCTTGAAGGTAAGGTAGAGGTATTTTCTGACTCTCAATCTGGTATTCAATTATGTAAGAATCCTATTTTTCATGACCGCACTAAGCATATTGATGTTAGATTTCATTACATTAGGGATGTAGTGGCTAAAGGATTAGTTAATCTTGAAAAGATTCCTTCTGAATATAATCCTGCTGATATGGGAACTAAGTGTTTACCTGTTTCTAAGTTACAATCATGTCTTAAAATTTTAAATTTTGATACAGGTGATTGATTGCTAGGTGTTAACTTTTTTGTTTTTATATAACTGCTGTGTGCGTGTTATATGTTTGTTACCCTGGTTATTGACTTTAACCTCTTTGTGTTGGTTATTGTCTGTGTTCTCTGTCTGTGCTGTGTGCTATGACAAGAACTTGGTCAACACAATGCTTTGTGTGTTGTGGGGACCCTTTGGGCGATGATGAGTCATCTATTGGGTTATCCTTACGTCGAGGTGGAGCCGGTATTGTGCCAAGGTGGAGATTTGTTGGGTTTATGGCCCATTACCACACCACTTCCTTCATGGGCTTTGGCCCTTCTCCTTTGCACCCCATAACCAAGCCCCATACTTCAGCCCTCTTTCATCCCTTTGCAGCCATCACCTTCGGTGCCCTAGCTCCAGAATCTTCCAGCCTTGCGCCTCTTCAGCTGGGTTTGTCTCTTCGGCTGGACTCCTTGGTATTTGCAGCCACCCTCTTCATCTCCTTCTTGCCTTTATGTAAGGTATGGTTTATGATGAGTTACAGAACCTGAAACCAGAAAATTCTTTGTGGATTTTCGCCTACTCCTTTCCCCTTCGTTTTCTGTTTCCGGCGGTGGCTTTGTGCTCCGGCCGCAAGGTGGTTTCCGTCGCTGGCCGTGAGAAAGCTTGGTGCTTTGGTGCTTGGTGCTTTGGTGCTTGGGCAGTGGCTGTGCTTGGCTCTGTGCGTGGGCAGCTCTCGGGCAGTAGTGCTCGGCCGTGTGATTCGGGCAGCGGTCAAGGGCAGTGTGTGTCTCCATCTGTTGGATACGATACCTTGGTTCCCCGGTGACGACGTGGATTGGATACCCAGCTCGACCTGAGCCCTAATCCTTAATCTTGTTTGCATTCCAGTTTATTTTATATATATTGGAATTGTATACTTTGATTTGGTTTTGTTTCTTGATTGCAGGTTGTAGATCGAGATTGAAAGCGGGACGTAAACATTACACATATGTTTTCCAAAATATGACACTATGAAATAATCTATTTTCTATTATTAAAGAATCTTGAGATTATGTAAATTAATATCATAAAAAATATTTTGATTTACTTTTTATTTTTGGCGTTGTTTAATTCTACTTTGAATAAAATCTATTATCACATAGATTTACCCAAACCTGTTAATGTATTTTTTACTACTTTTTCAACGACAATTTGAGGGGAGTCGGGTGACAAACCATCATGCTAGCTTGAGTTGTCACCTGGCTAGTATTAATAAATATAAATATTGGTAATTAAACGTGTCCCATGATTCTGTAGTATGTCAACATAAAGACAAATGAAAGATCAATTTTGATTAAGAAGGATTACCAAACCATGATGCTTAATTTTTAGTCCAAAGATTTGAATTCATGGGACCAAATTTAAACCGTATGTTTCCAGTCTTGTGAAATCACAAATTTAACCTTTTAATTTACTTGGAAAAAGTTTATTACTAGTTCAAAATCATCAACTAAAAGATAACATTACTATCACATGATATAATTAATAATAGAATCAAGAATTTAATTGAATGATGATTAATAGATAATCACTCAGAATTAGGTCCCCACGACGACTTAGTTGCCATGCACCAACTCAAAAGCTATAACAAAATTAACTTGGGTCATGTTCTCCTTCACCACCAATCATTAAGTAGCAAGCTTTTGGTAATATTTTAATTAATGGCCCTCTCCATCCATGCATTTTGGTTCATTATCCATGCTTTCATCTTTTCATGATGGACACTCAAATGATCTGATTTGTTCCCAATTCAATCTCTAAAATTTTAAGCATATTCATGATTTAGTCCCTCTCCATTTGCTTTCTTATGGCCAACTTAACATCGAGGGCTACCGTGGGGATTTTTTCCATTTTCTTAACAATCTAACTTGGAAAGCAAATTACATATACTTTTTAATGTATTTTCTCTTTTCTTATCAATCGAACTTGGAAAGCAAACAAAGACATGTGATAAAGAAAAGGAAATCGGCATACCAAAATAATATTGAGATTTTGTGTCTAATTAAATACGAGTCTTCTTCTCTATTAACGTCATGCTTATCCTTAGAATTTGAGAGCCATAAAATATAGAATAGATTTTGTTACAGACTTATAGCTATAGATAATTGATTCACAAAATTATTTACTCGATAGCCCGTTTTACATATCTATTCATTTCATGCTGACCCCCGGCAAATTGCCGAGTATGAAACCAAGAGATTTCCATTTGAAAATCTTGGACTGAGCCCATGTTTTGGCTCTGCAACCCGGCCAGGCATATGTAGGATCAAACACTTGCCGTTTTACCAGAAGCTATAGTTGATTGTAATGGTACAACTCAAATCTTTTAAATCGTACAGCAGCACAATCAAAGGGCAATTGTTATATCCCACCAATCCCTTTCAATATAATTGGACTCCTTGTAACTCATGTGAATCGAACACGTAATATTGTCTTTGATACCAATTGTAGGATCAAACGCTTATCGTTTTAATAGAAGCTATAGCTGATGATAACGGTGGAATTCAAATCTAGCACAAACACCACGTTTCGATCGATTACATAGTAAGGGCAAAATGTAGCCCTTCAACTTTTTAAGCACCAAAGCTTCAAAATCGTTATTTACCCAAAAAAAAAAAAATATAAACTTAAAAAAACTCATTCAAACACTTCCCCCCACCTAACAGCCCCCACCACCACAATCCATATAAACTCTCCTCTCCACCATTTCCAAGATGTAGAATCCCACACATGAAGAAGCCCAAACGAGCAATCTCCTCTCTATTTTTCATTACCAACATTTACTTGTTTTTTGCCACTTCTCTTGCTACACAAAATCATAGAATCCCAATCCCACAAACATTTAGAGAAGCCCCAAAATTCTATAATGCTCCACACTGCCCTTATATTTTTGACGATGATACAAATAACAACAATCAAAACAATCAAAATATCTGCTTGTCCTCCTCTGCTGAGATTGTCCACGTTGCGATGACATTGGATTCAGCCTACATCCGAGGCTCGTTAGCCGCCATCCTCTCCATCCTCCAACACACATCATGCCCACAAAATGTCTTCTTTCACTTTGTCACAGCCGCCTCTGCCTCCGCCTCCCTCCTCCGCACCACCATCGTCGGTTCCTTCCCATATCTCAACTTCCGAATCTACCCTTTCCGTGACTCGGCCGTGGCGGGTTTAATCTCCACCTCCATCCGCTCCGCACTCGATTGCCCACTCAACTACGCCCGTAGCTATCTGGCTGACCTCTTGCCGCCATGTGTTCACCGAGTCGTGTACCTCGATTCGGACTTAGTCCTTGTCGACGACATTGCGAGGCTGGCCGACACCCCACTTGGTGAAGAAAAGGTCCTGGCCGCGCCGGAGTATTGTAGCGCTAATTTCACCTCGTACTTCACCCCAACATTCTGGTCAAACCCTTCACTTTCTTTAACATTTGCCGACCGGAAAGCCTGCTACTTCAACACCGGAGTGATGGTGATTGACCTGAACCGATGGCGAGCAGGAGATTACACGAGAAAGATTGAAGAATGGATGGAGTTGCAGAAGAGAATGAGAATATATGAACTGGGTTCATTACCGCCATTTTTACTGGTTTTTGCCGGAAATATTGCTCCCGTGGATCACAGATGGAATCAACACGGGCTCGGCGGTGATAACTTTCGCGGGCTTTGCCGGGATTTGCATCCGGGCCCCGTTAGTCTGCTCCATTGGAGTGGAAAAGGGAAGCCATGGGCAAGACTCGACGCTAACAGGCCTTGTCCATTAGATGCGCTTTGGGCACCTTATGATCTGCTCAAACCTCCATTTTCATTTGATTCCTGAACTAATTATTAACAGATCATAAAATGTTCAAAAAAAAAAATTATATTTTTTGTACAGTGTATCTACTTATACAGGTATGTAGATACATTGTATTTGAGGTATATGTGTATAGTGGATGAAGAAGGCGATGATATTCGAGGGCTGCTGTACAAGAAAAACTAATTTTGGTGGGTTTAATTCTTTCTTTCTTTTTAAAATTTCTTTGTTCATATCCGATTCAAGGTTATTGATTATTAAGAATTCCTCCTAATGATACATAGTTTGATTCACAGATTGATGGTATTTATTTAGATTCTGAATCTTGTTGTGAAAGTAAATAAATGAAATTGGTGCCAGTTTCTCTTTGACGCTAAGTATTCTTACAAAAAAGTTGTTATAATATCTACACTCGCGTCCTATAATTAATATGAACAATTTTAGTTTAGAAAAATATGAACACTACTTGTCATATATTCATAGAATTTGAAAATTTCTTCAACTCTAATTTTTTTTTTTTTTTAATTGTGTTTAACTATAATTTTTAAATATGTGAGTTGTCCCACGAAGTTTTTCTTTGATATCTGTGCTACCTAAGCACGACAATAATATTTTATTAATTTTATAATTGAATAATAAGTTATTAAAGGCGTTAGAGAAAACTGATGTATGTATGCAACCCAACTTAATTATTCTATATATAATATAGTGTGATTTGAAATTAAAGATTTAGTTATTGTTATATAGTAATATTAAGTTATAATATATACTCAAAATTTTTTTTTTCCTTTAGGACATCTCATCGTATATATTCCTTATTCACTTTGTTGCTTCATTTCTTTTTGGCTTAAAAGAATTCAGCAAGTGCCAACAACTTGATGTCATTTGACTTTTAATCATTTTTCTAATCGCTCCATATAAGGTATCAACGCGGTTACGATAAATTCTTTTCATATTTTTTGAACAATTATTTTATTTATTTTGGGTACAAAACATTTTATATCTCCAGTCACGTATTTCTCCCAATTTATTTAAATTGTCGATAAGGGCCTTTTAGTTAAAGATTTAATACAAATTTAACGATTCTATTATTTCAAGCAATTATTTATCTACGCATATAAAAATATGTTAATTATGTATGTATACATATATATGCATGTATTGCCGATGATTTGCAGCTCATCTGACACAGATCATAATTATAATCCGAGATATCGTGCTTGAATCTCCGTCCTCTAACCCAAACCTAGTTGCTAAAATATTTGGAAATTTATCTGGAAGATCTGTCGGTGGCACAAGCGAAGTGAAACAAAGTAGCAACTCACGTAAAATAGTAGTTTTACATGTCTAGTCTACATCCTCATTTATTATTTAGTAAGACTTTTGAAGGGGACAATTTTTTGTCTCCCAAAATTATTTACATTTGTTATTATTAAAATTTTGTATTATTTCAAAATATTTAATTTGCTGTTATTAGCCACAAAATAAAAACAATTGGGCATTTCAAACCATGATCTATATTTTACAATGACTTTAAAATTTTAAAAATAATTACTACTAATAATTTAATATGGATTGGGAAGCGTGACAAATATATTGTTAATCTTTGTTTTATAAAATTAAATATATGTACCAAAGAAGTATGGAATTGGTACTCTTGTAGTACTTCACATTCATATCATTATCTTTTAACGCGGTCTGCCAGAATTTAATAACTTTTTACTATTTCAAAATTCAAATTATTGTTATTTTTAAAAGGAATTGAAATCATATAATTTGCCACATGGAATCACTGAGGAACGAGATCTATCGGAATCTGAGTTGGGAGCAGCTGTGAGTTCTTTTTTAAATAAAAAACTGTATATTACAATTTAGTAAAATTTCCAGCACGAAACTCAGCTATATGCGAAGATCAGGAAGATATCGGACCATTTCAGATTTAATATACACAGTCATCCCTTACAGTACAAGATTATGTCACCAAGACTCGGGAATCTATGACAACAACATTACCAGTTACGCCAATTTCGAGCCTCAAATTTCGTAATCTTACCTAGAAATAATCTTGTTATCGAACCATAACTTAGATTTCCAACTTATATTAAATATTAATTTTAATAACTCTCTAAAAAAAAATTGTTTTTTCAGAATATAAATGTAATTAAATATTTGCCATAGGTTGTTGCACCTAATTCATGAAATTGTTGACTCGGTTTTAATCTATTCATATTGACTTGGTAAATTTAATGAGAGTTGGACGTCGATGTTGTAAGCCAATATTTTAATATTTGTATAAGGAAAAAAGGTAATTAGTAAATAATAATAAGGTTTTATGAAGTCAAATTATGTTACCAATTCTATTTTATTTATTGATTCCCTTCGAAATAATTTTCTTCCTTTGGTTTTTACGACTAGAGACGAAGACCAAGATTCCAAGTCTATTATAAACTTTGTTTTTTTACCTGGGAAGGAAGAGTGAGTCAATTTTTTTTTTTTTTTTTGTAATAACTAAAGATGTACCTGAAGAGTGACGTGGTCAATTGTAAGTATGAGTACCGGGGTGATCTCAGAATACTATCATAGATGAGTGGCTATCATCTCAAACGTTCATGTCATTACATCACATACACCTAAATTGACATACATAAGTGACTATCTATTATGGGTTGGTTTGATGCTGATCCTACGCACATAATTATAATATTCTCATCGATTGTTATCCTCGGTACTGACACTATCTTTAAGGACAACAACCTAATTGTGGCCAAGAAGAGCAAATCATCTAATTTACTCTGAGCCAAATCTTCAACTTCTTCATCTAACAAGTGGCTGAACAATTTGTTCAATGCCGAAGCACCTATGACTTGAGTATTCAAACTACGAAAATAGAATATGTAAAAGAATCTTAACCCCCCTATTGATTAGATATTCATGCTCTAGCTTGACGAGCGTTTGTACATTTCTTTAATCTATGACAACTTGATGAAAATAGGGTCATTCGACCCTACCCTTAGAAGTAAATTTATTCACTATATTATCTTACAATTCACATATAACACATTTTACCATACCAAAATACCATGATTTCCCTATCCATGATTTTAACGTTGGAGAGTTTCATTGTTTGTTTCATGTCTCAGGCTATCTGTTACTTGAAATCTTCGATCATTTATCATTCAAAGAGATTATATTTGCTAATGGAAATTACCTGCCTTCATAATAGTGTAATTAGGTTTCATGTGCTCAGAGAGATGCAATCATGCAAGAACCCCGAAAACCAAAAAAAAAAAAAAAAAAACAAACGAACAAAACAAACAAAACAAAACAAAAAGGAAAAGAAAAAGAAAAAAACGATGGAAATTCATTGATATCCTGTCGAGTGGAGGCCCACATTTCAATTTATATCATCTAACTTTAAAGTCGAAATGTACAAAGTTTCTTGTAGTTTTCCCTTTCAGCATGGCATGGAGTTCTCAATCATTAATTAATTTTATGTTGCAAGATAAAGGCAGGCGTTCGTGTCATTTCACTCAGAAAATGACAAAATAAAACGAAAAGACTACTCTTTTTTTTTTTTTGTTTAGACATTCTATCTTAATATTCAAGAATGTGAAATAATTGAGCTACATTTTATATAATTGTTTTGATACCAAGAAGCATATGCTAGGGTAGTAGCCGGATCTTTAAGCTCAGAATTTACATGGTTAGGCGGCGCTGATCGGGATTTTCAACTCAGGCCCACCATTTTATTGGCCTCTCGACGATACTCGATAGTCGGTCTTCATCACCGATCCTCGATCTTTTGTAGATATGTGTTTTTTGGTGGACAACCACCCGAGTTTGAAATGAGAAACATCCTTATTATATGTTTCAGAAAATTATAAAATTTGTTATCATGTTAAT
Source organism: Haberlea rhodopensis (assembly GCA_907163345.1). Taxonomy (NCBI): domain Eukaryota; kingdom Viridiplantae; phylum Streptophyta; class Magnoliopsida; order Lamiales; family Gesneriaceae; genus Haberlea; species Haberlea rhodopensis. The sequence goes on along the minus strand of CAJQUN010000038.1, from coordinate 4,656,131 downwards.
AATCTGTGAAGTTAGAACGCTTCTATTGGTCACCCAACCTACTAAAATAACCAGACGCAATCACTTTTGGCCCAAAATAATTATTACAAAAGACTAAGGCTGCTTATCGGGCCAGATCCCCCCCGATTTGGTCCAGAACCGAAGTGGTTCAATCCGGTTCGAAACCGAAACATGGCGATCCGGCCCGGATTAGTGCTCTGATCCGGAATTTGACCGGATCAGACTAGATCTGATGGTTTGGAACCAATGATCCGGTGGTTCCGGCTCCGACCGGAACCGGCCTGGTTAAAAAAATAAAAAAAAACAAAAAGTTGAAAATGAAGGTGCAACGACTATATATATTATTTCGTTTATATTTATTATTTCATCTTCTTCTATCGGTGGTGGTGGTGGCGCTCCCTCAATTCCTATATTTCAACCAGCACCGAAAGATTATGATTATTTTGCCGACTTTGATGATTTGCACCATATTGACGAAGAACCCGAACAAATTGCAGTACCTTTCGGTCCCCTCGTCCACCGCAAGTGAAGTCATCCGTAGCCAGTACTGTTGTGGTCGAGTGAGTAACAGTCTCAAACGAAGCAATGTATGTGATCATTTTGATATGGAGCCGAAACCAGGTATGATGAGCACTTAGGCCATGGTTCCAAAGAATAAGAAAATATGCGAAGACAACACTAACAAGTTACGATGAATAATATTAAATTATTTTATTAATTTCAAATGTGGTAACGTTTATCTACATCTGCTTCAATGTCAATAAAGTATGAATTTTTTTCTCACGGTTTTTTTTAGCCTAAATTCATCAATTTATTTATTAAAATTAAAAATTTGAAAAGAAAATAAAATGGACCGGACCGGGTTGGAACCGATCTGAAATATCCGATAGGATCTTGGATCGGAAAAGATCGGTTCCATGGCATTCCGGAACCAGACAAATTTGGTCAGGTTCCAGTTCGTTTGAATCCGGAACCGATTTGGTGCTGTAACACCCTGACAATAGACACAATCTCAACTACACAAGGGTTCGTATTTAGTCACAATTTTAAATAAACCAACAGTTCAAGATGATTAAAATACACAAGTGAATAATACAAAAGAACTAAAATACAAATGAAATAATGGATCATTTCTCTGCTTCAACATAGTCGCCATAGACGTACTGTTCCAAATGCTGGCTTTTATTTGCTTTAATATATTTGTAGAAGATGTACTGAAAAATTATCTATCACAATCATTCAAGGACAAACTAAATAACGAATGATTATTATCTTTCAGTGTGCATACTTCACGGAGCAAGTGTAGTATAAAATTTTAGAATTCAATTGAGAGAAAAAAAAAATAATAATGCAGCAAAGGATACAAATAAATCCAGCGCAATGCAAACAACTGCGTCCAATAACCAGGGCATGTTTGGTTTTATCTCCTTCCAGTCGATAGTTCTCACTAATATGCTGCATTTCAAATGTTAAATTTAATAAAAGAACTTGATTGGTTTCTCAATTATTTTGTGGTATATAAAATATTATTTGCTATAACAGTTACAGCTGCATCTGTATAAAGAATTTTTTTAAAACTAAAGATTATAAAAAGTTATTTACGAACACCTATATCTCAATATCGATTCAATGGATTAACATTATAACAATAAAAAATGACTTAATTGGCCAAATTTGAATACAAAAATTTAATAAGCAATTTTGCATCAAAAAAGTCAAGAAGTAAGATTTAGTTTAATATTCATTTTATTTTTTTTCAGTTAAGACATCATTTTTATAAATTGCCTAAGATTTCAAAAAATTTGTGCCGCTAGCATGCAAGCATGTGTTTGTGGGGAGACAGGATATACCTTGCAACATATGTAGCATTGGCAACCAGAGCGAACACGAACATTAGAGGGTTCAATCCCTGTCTCATCATATATAAATTAATTAAAGCGTTAAAAGAGCAGATTATTGATCGCTCATCTGGAAAAAAACTTAACAAGTTTATATCACTAACGTACCTCCACACTCCCTCTTTGGATCTGCAGAAGAAATACTGGAATCTTATTGATATGAATATAATAGTATATGCATGTAACAATTAACGTATATATCTAAGATTTCTGAATCCGTGAACCATGCTTATACAGGAAACATATATCTGAAGTACACTTACGTTCAACCAAATCTGTGGGATTCGTCCGCCCATGTAAATGGCTGCCATCAACCATCCCAACAATTGTCCATAAGTATTTTCATTAAGTTCCTGTTAGTTTTTCAAAAAATCAATAATTAAGTAGTAAACTAATTATTAATAACAAAAGCTTTGAGAATAAAGAGCCTGTATTGAGCAAATACGAGCACAAAAAACCTGGAGTGATATGATCCCAGCTGATAGGCTTTCGCCACGAACCATTTCCATGAAAGCCCTGCTCAAGTGCGGAAGATTTGCTGAAGTAGCAACAAAAGTTCCATATCCCACCTGAATAATTTTTTTTCTAAATTAATGATACTGGGATGGGTCAAAATTAATATTTTTTTCAGAAAGAAAATTTAAATAACTTGTAAATTTTTAGTCGAGTCTGAACGACAGTGTTCAGAGTTGTTGTGTTACGTTATGAACTTAAAAGTTATATTTGCTCCTTATAAAAGATTATATGAAACTTCTATCATTATGAGTATGAACCCCATGAATTTTTAACATCTAGGTTTTCTATGTGATTGGCTATTCCGTCGATCTGCGAACCGTCCCTCGCGTTATCAATCCACGTCATGAGCGAATACGTGTACAAGTGAAAAACAATAAAGTTCTTTATCTCATAAAAAAAATTTTGGCAGAAATTATATTTTGCCTCCTGAAATTATATTTTGACCATTTTTTTTTGCCCTCTATTTTTTATGTTAATATTTTTGCCCTCCCTAAAAAAACATCTAGATTCGCTCAAGATCCACAAGTTTGACTTATATAATGTCGCACGTTGAGGGGCGTGTTAAGAATTATTGTCCCAGATTGGGACTTGAAAGCTAAATTTGTTTCTTATTTCGACCAATTGGTTAAGAGTAGAACCCATGAAGAGACGGTATGCATTATTAGATAAGTCTGATAATGGGATATACATACGAGATGGGGAATTGGTCGAGGCTGTGAGACGACATGTTTGATTTTCGGCGGTGGAATATATGTAGATTCGTTGTCATCATCTTCTTCAGATGAAGAATCATGATGCTCCAGAACAGGAGGCCCACTTCTTGTTTTTATGTAAGAAGATGATTTTACTGGAGGCGTATCACTTCCTGCCAAGGATCTTGCTGACCTGCATTCGTATGTTTATACTACTCTAAACTTAATTTTTATATATAACATACACAACATGTGCTTCAGGGTATTACTATACACCCACACATGTCTAGGATATAAACGAGACAGTGATCTCTTAGCTAGTGTTTGCAAATGCTTCAGAAGTGTTTATTTGTTTTTCAAAAAAAAAAAAAAATCGTGTTTTATTTCGTTGTTTCTGCTATTACTTCTCTAAACACAGCATGTAAAAACAAAAGCAGAGAAGCAAGTCAGGAGACGCTTTTGGTTGCTTTAATATGAGCATTGTCAATTTTGCAAATAATTGAATAAGCAATTATAAACACGCCCCTTATTCTGTTCAATTACTGATTTCTTTTTTATCTTTCCTATTTTATAAAAATCTTTTTTTATCTCATAATGATCTCTGTAATAGTTCTAGCAAACATTAGATATTTAACTATTAATGTTTGAATTTTTTTGGTTGTTTTTTATTTTCTATAATATAAATATATAATGCAATAAGTTTTGGCATTTAAAATATAAATTATTCATAGAATTAATTTAAACACGGTCCTTTATTAATTAGTATAACATGAATTTCAATTATTAGAGACAAATAAATGGTCTAAGATACTTACGTAAAGTAGAATTTCCTCTTGTAAGGTACATCAACGGGAACATTTTTCGTAGTTTTAATTCTGTCTTGACACTTTGATTGTAAAGGCTCAGTCTCCCCTTTGACCTGTAAAATTATAAAGAAGAAGAAGAAGAAAGTGGAGAGACACCTGAAATATCACTTTTGGAAAACTAACGAATGTTATATATTATTATTAAATAACTTATGACTACGTACGCTGTTTATTTCAGATTTCTTGGGTTTCCACCATTTAGAAAAATGGTGGTAATATAGGCTTTGTATTGCTAAAATGACCGTCACTGTTGTATAGAGCTGAAAAAAAATAAAAAATAAAAAGTAAAACCTACGTAAAATAATACTCGATAAATAACATTTTTACTTATCCCAACTTAGTTTCAATATTATTAATTTAATACTCAATAAATTAATAAAATTTTATGGTCCAATATAGAGGTTTTACTGAATATGCGGTTATAAAAAATCCTTTCACATTCCACAACTTAGCCAATCTATTGAAACTCATAATATTTTTCCATTTTATTGCATCTCACATTATATTTTTTATGAGTTTATATTAATTTAGATGTCTGTCACATTCATATTATATTATTAGTACATACAATATAGGTATTCAAATATAAATTTTAGAGTTTGACAGAAACATGCATCTTCTGGTGCTTGTCATTTTGTGCCATAATGATATAAAAAAATACATGAAGAAAATGATGCACGATGGGGAAGGCAGGCCATAATATATAATTAATATATCTCAAAAATTTCAACTTAACTCGTTATTCCTTTTACATAGATTTTACATAGAGTAAATTGGGATCTGGAGCCACCCAATTAGTTGTAATAGTTGGTAAAAAAAAATTCCGTGTGAAAAATATGTAATTAGAACCTTGAGAAAAAGACTTACCACTGCAGTGTAGAACTGGGTGGGTAACTGCATCAAATTATCAAAAAAAATTGATGAGACATTTTCAGGCAACACGAATTTTATCATACGATGTTTGGGATTATTGAATATATTTTTTCCGTTAATTTAACTCATCGGCTATTGTTTCCTCCACCTCCACGGGAAATCCCATCCCGGTATGAATAATGGGACGGGAAGTAACAGTCCGACGTAAGATAGAATTTTCCCCCACCTCCACCTCGACCAACAATTAGTAAAAACAAAAGCCAGAAATTTACCGTTGCTGGTTCGAGAATGCAACCCACAAGATTTAACACATCGCTGCGTCAAAAAAGGAAATCAATAGAGGATCAATGGTTTCCTCACGTTTTAAGAAAGAAAACAAATCTTCATGGTTTACGTGAAATATTTCAAAATTCAAACACATAATCATGAGTTTAACTTAATTTTGAATACTAAGTACTCATTTTGTGTATCCGAGGTGTTAATGTACATATAATTAATGCATGAAAAAGAGCATGAAATTGATTAGGGATATACCCAATAATCCAAGTGAAAAGAAAAGCCAAAGACACTCCATTGGCGGTCTTGTTGGCGAAATTGGTGATAATCTGTGGGATCTCTGCAACTGCCCAAGAAATTAAACTTAGTACACCAAAAGCAAACGAGATTTCATCGTTTACGTTACACAGACAGTCCTTGAAAACCTCAGCGATCCATCTGATACAAGGTTTTTTCTCAGCTGGACAGTATAAAAGTTTCAAGGGTTTCATTTTTAATATTTTTTTTTTCGATTTTACTTGGAACTTGAATTGGGTTTCATGAGAATGTTTGTCGTATTTATCAAGGATAGGTGGTGTCTTAGTAATTGCAAGTTGCAAGAATGTTAATTATATGATATTGATTATATGTCACCATTATTATTTTTGCACATATTTTCTAAAAAAACTTATTGTGTAAAAACAATCTTAATTTAGTATATGTATAAAATTTAAAACTATGATTTTAAAATAAATTACCCACAGTGATTCATCCATAAGATATTTTACAACAGTTATATTTGCAAAACATTATAAAAAATAATACTTTTATTATTGTAATCCAATGACATGCATTTTTTTTTGAAATTAGGAAAAGAATTTAATCTCCATTGAGAAGTAAAAAAATGATATATATATATATATATATATATATATATATATATATATATATATATATATATATATATATATATATATATATATATATATACACACACATATTTGTAGTGTTATTTTTATGCAAAAAAAATTAATTTTTTTTGGGTGTAAGGTCAGTTGTCAAACTGTTCCCACATTTGTATGTATATAGATATGTATGTATATCACGACCGAGTTGTTGCAATACCTTGGAGAGCATCTCAACTTCCCCGTTAAATTTTTCATATATATGATTGAGATACCTCTAAAAATAGAGTTTATGTGACAATTGTTAGAAAATGCTTAATGAATTGAAATTAAGCGTCGAAAAAATGAACTAAAGGAGAAAACGAAGAAATCTGAGCATGTGGGCTGCTGGAGGTAGGGGGAGATCGATCGTGGGCAATGCAGCGATTGTTTTTTCAAAGGGTGTGTACCTTCACACACGGATTCTTTTTTTGCGAGTTGATGCTTCTAAATGATATATGTTGGTGATGTCTATTGATTTAATATAAAAAGAACAACCCATTTTCTTAAACATACATTTTGAGAGACTAAAGACAAGATTAAGAAGAAAAATATATACATTCTCCATCCTATTTTCTTGTTTCAAAGTTTGAGTGCCTTTAAGTCATTGTGGTTTAAAGACTCGTGATTTGAAATGTTTCTATCGCGAGTCATAGTCGTTATATCTTGGAAACGAATTGCTCTTGAAACCGTGAGCAATATTGCAGTGCAATATCACTTTAAAAATGGAGATTACAAATCTCGTCATGACATTTATTCATCGAGTCATTTGTTGATTTGTCTATTCAATAGTCCAAATATATATCCCAGATATTATACACAAACAAAAATCATCCTAACCATTTATAAAATGGGTGATGATATATACCTCTCATATTTAGGTTCAGGGAGAGGCAGTGGTTCAAACCCATGTAAAATAAATTCTCTTTCCAAATTATAGTCAGTAATAAAAAAAAAAGGCGATGACCACATATAATCACATACGAAGACATCCTAATGTTGGGATCGTACAAAGCTAGTACAACTGTAAAAAAAAAAACACTTCCTTTCAATCACATTTTGACATAACGCTGCCAAAATATTCAATAATGTTTTCTGGTGTCTTCAGACAAATTTAAATGATTACATGAACTATACAATTATTGAATATTAATTTTAATATATATTTTTCAATATATAGAAAAATTTTATATAGAATTTTACGATTTTTGAAATTTCATTTTTGATTAAGAATAATATCCATGAACATGCTTTATTATAAATATTTTTAAAAATATTGCGCAGTTGTTGAAGCAATGAAATAGACATTGAATTAATTTAAATTATATTTAAAAACAATCAAAATATTTACGAGAATGATGCCATCGATCCGCGGCATCACGGATAGCATGGATATTCCCGAGAATATGTCCACATGCATTATCCTACTGTGTAAGATGGTTAAACATAAGAAAAATAAAATGATACCAACAAAAAATGGATATTCCATAGAATATGTCCAGATACATTACTAACCCTATAAACTTGGGAAGCCATGTCCGGACATGCCTGTGAATGAGGTTTATTTGTCACTGTCGAACGATTTATTTTGACGCAATGACACAACATTATAGGTTGTAGTCGTGAGCAGACACCAAATCAAATCAAACGAGACCTAAAGATAAAATCAAATCATATTATTTTTGTGTTTAAAAATTAGCCAAACCACAAAAATAACGGTAAATTGGAAGAAAAAAAATGCCTAAAGCTAAATAACAAACCATTTTTTTGTTCTCATTATTCAATTGCAACTTATGTCTTCAAATTTTCAGTTTTGGTTCTTCTACAAGATCTGATTTATTTGTAAATATTCGAGATTTAGAAGTGGGTTGTTGATATTGTTGCAAAAAATGAATTTTGGTGACTGGTTTGGTAAATTTTATGGATTTATCGAAGTGAGCATTTGATATTTATGGCACTTTTCTTCTCCGGAAGCAACAAAAACGAGCTTAAGCTTAGAGTTGCTGGAAGAATATGAAAAAGAGCAGCATAATAAATATATTGCTAGCAGGAAGAACAGCAACAAGGGAAGATTTGAACTCTTCCTTGTGTTCTTAAGATTTCTCATAAATATATCTTGCAATTTGTTTCTTGATTTTATTGCTAGCAGGAAGAACAACAATGGAATGATCAAGTATGCGGTGAGACAGAAGATTCATGCGGAATTCAAGAGCTTCGGTTGTTTTCGGTTGGTGTTGTAGCTTTAAAACTCGAAAAATTGAAGGTATACAGGTATCATTTGAGTTTATGAACTGAAATTTGGGAATTGTTACAATTACATTCGAATTTAAGTTGAATACCACAAATTAGTTTATATAGTACCACAAATTAGATTATATAGTACCACAAATTAGTATTATATATTATCACAAATTAGCTTATGTAATATCACATATTAAATTATATGTATGTGAGCAATTCCAATCTGAATGTTTGGTCCACGCTGATTTCTGTTTATATAGGGCAACTTCACTTGTATTGTTACATGAAATTGGGGAATTTGTTTATTTTCTCATGCCATCTCTGGAACATTTTTGCTCTCTTTTCTATTTATTTTGGCTTTCCCATATTGTCTTGTCACTTTATCTTCGTATTTAGTTATCTCAATTTTTTTCTCTGCTCATGCTGAATTTTCCAGTTGAGCACTGTCTTATTAAATATTATATCTTAGTGTGTTATTATGATAGAGCTCGATGTCCTCACAAGTAAAATTCTTGAGACAATAGATATTGATATATTTTAGCACAAAGTTGTGATCAATTGCCTTCTATGCTGATGGTGATTGGTGATACTCTTGTTTTGCTGGTTGAAACAAAATCAATGACTCTTAGCTCAGAGGCAACAACTGCTACGGCCATAGCCACATCTGCACATGCTATTCCACATGAGGTTGAAGTTTCTGTTGAGTTTAAGCAAGTTGAACGCCCAAGAGATGAAGATGTATAAAGGGGATTCAACATGTATACACAACTGTATAAATGAGTTTTGTGTTGTAAATTCACTATTTTGATTTAATGAGACAAGTTCAAGTGTTTGCCTACATTGAATGATATAATACATGGTAATTGTTATGTTGTATCTTTTGGTAAGAAATTTTGTACATTTATGTGTTTTGTAGTACATAAAATTTGATACAAAATAGTAGATCAATTTTCAAATTTTCATGGTGTGGTTAATACATATGGTGCATATTAGTTTATGTGAATATATAGTATCATACATTAACTTATATAGTACAATAAATTAGTATATATAGTAGCAAAAAATATGTTAGTACCACAAATTATGTTATATAATACCACAAATTAACTAATATTATACCACAAATCAGTATATATCGTACCACAAATTAACTTATATAGTACCACAAATTATGATATGTAGTACCACATATTATGTTATATAATACTACAAATAAGTATATTTAGTACCACATAATAATTTATATAATACCACAAAACAGTATATTTGGTACCATAAATTAGTATACTTGGTACAACAAATAAGTATATTTAGTACCACAGAGTAAAATATACAGTACAACAAATTGTTATTTAGTATAAAAAATGTTATTTAGTACCATATATTAGCTTATATAGTACCACAAATCAGTACATCTGGTACCACAAACCAGTATAGTTGATACCATAAATCAGTATATTTAGTACCACAAAGTAACTTATATAGTAACATAAATTATGTGTTGGGTTTTGGAAACCCGAATAATCTTGGTTTTGATGTTAACAAAATTTGTTATTGTGTTGCTAACATATTCCATCAAGTGTGCAATGAATAGATCATAATTAAGAGCTTGATGATTAGCAAAGAAATGAGTTGAAGTAAACTGGACCAGTAGACAAAAATAAAGTTCTACTAGACCAGTAGATACAACCAGTAGACCCCGAATGTTGTTGACTAAATCAATCATATCTTATAGCTCGGACAATCATATCATATAGCTCGGACACGGAAACAATATGCTTCCAAATGGGTTGGATACCCAACTCAATTCTATACAAGTTGTATTTCAGGCTAGTAGACTAGATTCGAAGGTTTACTTGACGAAAACATGTATGCAAATTTCTACTGGTACAAAGCTGAAACATCAGCAAACAGATTGTAGCAGCTGTGGTATATCAGCCATAAATCTCAGCTAGCTTATTGAACGGGACGATTCAGTATGGGTTGAAAAGCTAAGACAAAGACCTACAGATCATCTTTAGAAGTCCAAGACTGAATCAGACGTTAAGATGACCAAAAAGCTTCTGTAAGTCACGCCATGTGCTGCTACATCCAGCAAACTTACAGCAGGAGCACCGCCTTGTATTTCAAGCATAACTCTCTCAAGCGATTCTTGATTCCGTGGAAAGCTAAAAGAAAGGGCTGCAACTTTCATGTAGATCACTTTGCCCAGAAATCAATGAATCAAAAGCTATAACCAAGAGAACAGAACAGCTGACTTTGGACAGCAGGGTACCAACAGACCTTAGGCCATCGGACATTGAACCAGTAGAGGCCATTGGACTTTGATCCAGTAGAGGCCAACGGCCAGTGGACTCGAGCATCGGACCCGACAAGTGGACTTCCAAAAATAGACCAGAAAGCAGAATATGACCGTTGCAATATTTGAAAGCTTACCAAAACTGTCTCAACGGCTATATTCTTGTATCTAACATATATATCATTACTTGTGGCTATATATACATGATTTGGAAGCTCAATCACAGGTGATTGAATATCAATCCAATCCTTTCAAAGTAAACCCACTTGAGATTCAACTGGGGAACTTCAAAGATAAAAGCTGCTAAATGAATAGCGCCCCCTAACCTTTGGCACCTCTTACCTTGTTGTATTAGATTTATTATGGAATCATTTGTGCATTTGTATTCACTCTATTCTTTGTATTTGTGAGCTAAAATATAAGAGTGGTATACCCTTATAACAGCTGGTGATTAATCACAACTGGGTCTTTACATGTGAGACGTTAAAAAATATGAACTTTGTGTGGGCTAGGAGTTTATGTTAGCTGCGTGGTATTAGCCTAAGTAGGTTGTATGATGAAAAGGTGTAAACCAATCTTCTAGTGTATCCTTCCATGAGATGGAAGAAGGGGAGACGTAGAAGTGTTTGTTCTTCGAACTTCCAGAAACAAATGCTTGTGTTATTTACTTTACTACATTTATTTACCTAACTATTTTTACATACTTTCTCGCATATCTTTAAAATGTCTTTCAAATGGTTAATCGGTAATAGAGCGGGTTATGTCGAGTGTCTTCCGCTCGGTTTTGTAACCGAACTCGATATAATATCTCGGTGCAATTATTTCAAGAAGACGAGCTTTTGAAGCTCAAGTTAGTTGGATTGACCACCCACCCCCGGAATCAATCTTAACAAGTGGTAACAGAGCCAGGTTGTTCTTGGAAAGCACTTTAACCAATTGTAGACGGAAATCTTTTAAAGAAAACTTTCTCATGAACATGAAATTATTTTCATAGCATAATTTTCTAAAACTTGGTGTATGAAAATATTTAGCATAAAAATCAATTTCATTGCATTTATTTTTAAAATCTATTTTAAATGTTCAAATTTTTGTTCAATCTGTTCTAAACTCATTTCAAGTTTAAAATTGTTATTTTGAGAATTTTTCTAACAATTTTCGAAGCATTTTAGTTTTATGAAATTGACATTGTTGAGTTTTGTCAAGAAATTCAAATTGTTGCCAAAGTATGCTTCATCGATCATCAAAATAGGTTATTTTTGTTCAAAAATTAAATGTGCATTGTATTTTTTTAATTTGTTTTAGCCTACCTCATTTACCCCTCACTTGCTCAAATTTTTAAACATTTTAAAATTAAGAGGAGAGTTTAATCTCAATCCTTGAGTGTGAGTAAATTTATTTGTCTTCTTTTTTTATTCTCACAAAAAGGGGGAGAAATATGTTGTTTAAAAATATGATTTTTCTTGTTATGCAACATTGTGCTTTAATGTTCATATTTTTATTCAAGTATTGTGATCATCAAAAAGGGGGAGATTGTTGGGTTTTGGAAATCCGAATAATCTTGGTTTTGATGTTAACAAAACTTGTTATTGTGTTGCTAGCATATTTCACCAAGTGTGCATTGAATAGATCATAATTAGGAGATTGATGATTAGCAAAGAAATGGGTTGAGGTCTATTGGACCAGTAGACAAAAACAAAGGTCTACTGGACCAATAGTTACAACCAGTACACCCCGAGCGTTGTTGACTAAATCAATCATATCTCATAGCTCAGACATCAAAATGATGTGCTTCCGAATGGGTTGGATAGCCAACTCAATTCTCTACAGGATATTTGCAGACTAGATTTGAAGGTTTACTTGACGAAAATATGTCTGTAACTGTCTGCTGGTACAAAGCTTAAATAGCAGCGGATATATTGTAGCAGCTGTGGTATATTGGCCATAACTCTCAGCTCGCTTATCACAACGAGATGATTCAGTAAGGGTTGGAAATCTAAGACAAATATCTACAGATCATCTTTAGAAGTCAAAGACTGAATCGGACGTTAAGATGGCCAAAACGCTTCTGCAAGTCACGCCATGTGCTGCTACATCCAGCAAACTTACAACAGGAGCATCGCCATGTATTTCGAGAATAACTCTCTCATACAAACTCAAAATCAAGAGATTTATGGTTCCGTGGAAAGCTAAGAGAAAGGGCTATAACTTTAATATAAATCACTTTGCCCAGAAATCAACGAATCAAGAGCTATAACCAAGAGAATATAACAGAAGTCTTTGGACAGCAATGTACCAGCAGACCTTAGGCCAGCGGACATTGAACAAGTAGATGCCAGCGGACTTTGATCCAGTAGAGGCCAGCGGACTCGAACAACGGACTTGACCAGCGGACTTTGGGTAGCGGACCCGATCAGTGGACTTCCAAAAATAGCCCAGAAAGCAGAATATGACTGTTGTAATGTTTGAAAGCTTACCAAAACTGTCACGACGGCTATATTCTTGTATCTACCGTATATATCATTACTTGGGGCTATATATACATGATTTGGAAGCTCAATAACAACTGATTGAGGCCTTTCAAAGTAAACCCACTTGAGATTCAATTGGGGAACTTCAAAGACAAAAGCTGCTAAATAAAGAGCACTCCCTAAACCTTTGGGGCATATTACCTTGTTGTATCTTATGTAATCATTTGTGCCTTTGTATTCACTATGTTCATTGTATTTGTGAGCTAAAATAGAAGATTGGTATACCATTATTACAGTTGGTGATTATCACAACTGGGTGATGTCTTCACATGTGAGACGTTAAAGAACATGAACTTTGTGTGGGCTAGGAGTTTAGACTATCTGTGTGGTATTGACATAAGTAGGTTGTATACTGAAAAGTGTAAACCAAATATTCTAGTGTATCTTTCCATGAGATGGAAGAATGGGAGACGTCAAAGCGTTTGTGCTTCGGATTTTCAGAAACAAATGCTTGTGTTATTTACTTTCCTGCATTTATTTACCTAATTGTTTTACATACTTTCTTCAGTTCTTGCATATCTTTAAAATGCCTTTCAAAATTGGTTATAGAACAGGTTATGCCGAGTGTCTTCCGCTCAGTTTTGTAACCGAACTTGATTTTATTCTCTCGGTGCAATTATTTCAAGAACACGAGCTATTGAAGCTCAAGTTAGTTGAACTCGGGAGTGGATTGGCCACCCACCCCCGGAATGGATCCTAACATTATGTTATTTAGTACTAAATATATGTTATTTAATACTACATATTAGCTTATATAGTATCACAAATCGGTATATTTGGTACACAAATCAGTATATTTTGTATCATAGAGTAGCTTATATAGTACCACAAATTATGTTATTTAGTACCAAAAATATGTTATTTAAACACAAATCAGTTATTTAGTACCACATATTTGCTTATATAGTACCACAAATCATTTTATTTGAGCTTTTTTACCAAGGCAATATGAACGATTTAAATTTTTATTATTCTTAAAATATTATTAATCAATTTAAAATTGTTTAACAAAATGACAAATTGGGATAAAATCCCCAAATTAAGTGTGAACTTTGTGTTCAGTCCCTTGTCAGCAAAAAAATTGTTCCAACTCCCTAATGTATATTAATATTTTTTATGCACTCCATAAATTGTTCTAAAGACACAAATAACATTTCTCTCTCATTTAAATTGCATATTTTTTCTTCCTACAACAATGGATATTCATTTTTATCGTCATTTTTCTTGAAGTTCTACAATGTCAAGAAACAAAGTTGCTTTTATCCTAAAGAAGTGAGATGATTTATTGTACATGCATGTGCTTCAAAGTGGGTCTGCATTTTCGTCGCCATTATTTCATCGCCATTGTTTCTGCATACCAAGAAACCATTGTTTCTTGAGTTTTGCAACGCCAAGAACTCCCGAATTTTATGGAGGATGACTGAATGATATCATGTATATTCATGTAAGAATCAGAAATGAAAACATTATTTTGTCTAGATTCAATAATTAGCAATGATGAAAAGATGACTGGAAGATTATTGACGACCGTCTGTGCCGCAAAATAGTTATTTCGATCCGCGGCGGCAGTGAAACATATCCGTTTTAGCATGAAACTTTACAATGTCGTGTCGGGTCACGGAATGTGCAAAACGGGAACCACAACTGCCATTGTAAAGTTCCATGCGAAAACAGATATGTTTCACGGCCGTTGCCGAATGAAACGACTATTTTTCGACACAGAACGACCTTGACGGAACAAATTTAGATTTTTTCAACATAAAATTTATATAATTATATATTTACTTCGTCACATTCGTCTTAACAATTGACGATGTGAAACACAACATATAGTTCCACTTCATACCAACGAACGAATCAGTATCCCCGTGACGATGCATTACTCCAATTATTGAATATTTATCTTTTTTGAATTTTATAATTAAAAAATGCTAAAATTTGAAAATTATAGACGCTGTTTTTACAATAGATCTTATAAGATGAGACATAATTTTTATAGATATAATTTTTAAATTTGAGTTTATTTTTTTAAATAAAAAAGAAAAAAAAAGAGGTTGTGGACATGCCAACCCAGTTTACGTCTTCAGTTGGATCGGATCATCTTGTAAATGTTTTGTATTTTAGGTTAGTTTGTCCATTTTTTTTTTTAAAAAGGGGTTATTTTAGTAAAAAACCATTTTTAACATATATATATACTAGTTCCTCTTGGCACCGCGAGTGACCAGATTATTGGCCAGTCATTTTCTAGCTTCATTTTTTAGATCTAAAATTCATTACCTCGAGCTAGTCAGCAACATATTTTATTGGCCAGTCGTTTTCTAGTTTCTACGCGAGACCATCGAATGATTTCTTAAAAGGGCATGTTTAATGTGGATCAACTTATTTTGTGCCAGAATGAAGTCCATGGGTATTGATATAAAGAAAATGCGGCATAAAAATCTGCGCATTAGCGCATAAACATTTTGAGTGTAATCATATAAACCACATATGACTGTGAATAGGAACATTTAATGCAAGAAGGTGGTGTGATGTGAGTGCGTGTATGTGACTGAGAGTTGTAAGTGTGATATCCTATTACTTACAGAGTAGCGTTCCACGAATACACATATCCCAAGAATAGTTGCATCTAAGGCTTAGCGAAAATATGCTAAAAAACACCAAGTGAAACTAACTCGAGAAAAATCAGTAACAGAACGCAAAATATGATAAGATCTGCTGATTATCTAAAATAACTTATGGAGCTCGATAATGACGTGTTGATACTACATATGTGTGATCTTGATGTTCAAATATTGTGCTACCGAAATCAAGAAGCTTTATAGCACTTGACATGGGCAGATTTTGAAATATGAACCATCTTTTCCGAATGTTGATAAAAACTTCAACGCAAGCCAAAAGATGTGGCAAGTTTCATGAACCAGACTTTAAATCAAGTAGTCAGATATAAAAAGAAATCAAGTCCTTTAACAAAAGTTAGACGAGTCAACACAACATCAGGACAATAACGAAAAAATTGATATTCTTTTGATATGTAATGAGCAATTATCAATCTAATTTGATCCACAACAACTGACCAGAACAAACTAAGAGCCCAGTATAACAGCCTCAGGCAATGGCAGTCAGGATAACAACATTTTAGTATCATTTTCAGCTTGAGGAATTGAAATTTATTTAAATGGGTGCAAGCATATTCCAAAATAAGTTATTCTTATTTCGAAAAAGCCAAACATAACACTAACACCCACACAATTGTACACAATAACCAAGCCGAACAAAGCTACAATAATAAAAAAAAATACGTTGTTGGAAACAAAAAAATCTGACATGTTGGAAAAACAACAAAGAACACATATAATTTTTTTAAAGGTTAACAAATCTAGATGTTGGCAACAATTTCCAAATTAACCTATGAGAATTTTTTAAGGAAAAACAAAAAAAAAATTGAATATCATAAAAACACACAGCAATTGGAACACAAAACACTTATTGAGAAAAGGGAAAAAAATGGAAAATGCCGAACTTTAGAACCGTCCTGCTGTTTTTAAAGTGTTGTTTTTCAAAATAAAGATACATCTTAAAATTGAATTAACTTTTAAATTCTTTTTAAAATTTAAATTCAGAATGAAGTAATTTAATTAAATTCGAGCTAGTTATAAAATATGACTATGCAATCTTTGTTTGAGGGGAGGTGGCACACTTGACTGATCTAGGAGATCTAAACTTTTCAAAACGCCTAAAATATAAAACAACCCCGGACAACGTACCAACATTAACATTGACTGTAAAACGACTACCAACACATCCAAAACACACAAAGTATAAAATGGATAACCCAAAAAAGAAGAAGAAGGAACATAACCAAACCATATCCAAATCTGGGACTAAGACAAAAAACCAAACGTAAAAAACAACGGACCTGGAAGGACCAGCAACACTGTCGGTTGACCCACAACCATCGTAGCTCTCCACCCTGAATCATGACCCAACAACAACTCAATAAATGCAAGCATACGAGATCAATAAACTGGCAAAAAAAGAACAACGCACCTCCAAATGACCCACCACCATCAGCTCTCAACACCATCAACAACGTGCCTGAAGTAAAATAAAAAAATACGAGCATACGAGATAAATGAGGAAATTTAAATACAAGATGTGTTTTGCCCATTGGCCAACCGAAAGGGCCACATAACAAAGCTAATGAGGAAAAATTAATAATAAAAACAAAAGAAATTAATAATAGTAATAATAATAAATAATTGAAAAAGGAGGACGAAATTACTATATATATATATATATTAATTTAGTAATTTATAATAGTTATATATGAAATCAATAACTTGTTGACAGTTTATCTAAATAAATTCATTCTGCTCTTTTTTATTGTGCAATATTTAAGAAATTAATTAATCAGTTTTCGTTTTTTGGCATAAATGTTCGGGAAGTTCCTGGAAAATTCTCTCCAAAACGAATGTTTGGGAATAAAAAATAATAACAAAAGAAAACGGAGAATTTCCTGTAAATTTCCCTGGATCAACTGATTTGGATTTGATCTATAAAAGGTAAAATGTAACAAAGCTACTTTTTTTTGTTAATCGTTCACCTATATATCAAGAAATGAAGGAAACTGCCATGCAATTCTCAAAGTCGGTCCTGGCCAGCCAGCCAATTCCTTACGTTACAGGAAGAATTAATTGTTCGGCCATTCCCACCGATAGTTTGGTGCAATTTGGATTTCGATTTCTATATAAATCCGTCACAGTTTACATATATAGAATTATCATTCTTGATTTTCAATGGCGATGATCTCAAGAATTAAAAATTCATTCATGAGCACCAGAGCTTTCAAGCTCCGGTTACCCAGCCTCCTCCGTCCGAGGGAAAAACGCGAAATACCATCAACTGAATGCGCAGGAGACGACGGAAGCAGCGGGGGTGGATGTGTGGCAAGTACCAAAGAAGACGAGTACCGGCTGGTTTTTCGGTATTTTGACACAAACAAAGACGGCAAGATTTCTGCTAATGAGCTTAGGGATTATTTCGCGTCTGTGGGAGATTCGGTGTCGGACGGGGAGGCGAAGAAAATCATACAAGAGTTCTCCAAGGGCAAAGGTAGCGGTGAGGATTCCATGCAGTTAGAGTTTGGAGAGTTCGTACATATGGCGGAATTACGAGGCAACGATGACGATAACGTTGTAATACTCAGACGGGCTTTTGAAGTGTACGAGGTGGACAAGGGCAGCGGCTTCATCACGCCGGAGGGGTTGTGCTTCGTTCTGCGCCGGCTTGGGGACGTGAAAACGTATCAAGAATGCGAAGCCATGATTCGGACTTATGATCTTGATGGAAATGGTGCGCTGGATTTTTACGAATTTCAGAAGATGATGAGTTAGATATTACAATGTTGGGATTTGTTAAAAACATGGTAGATTAATTTCATTTGTCCCCGAAAACTGCTTGTGATAATGGGTATCGTAACAAAATTTTGAGTCCTTTTAAGTATCTATCATCAAAATAAGGGTAGTATATATCACTTTGCCAAAACGTTTTTAAATTATACAACAGTTCAAACACAAAATATTTCCTCGTTATTCCAACAAGAAACGATTATAATGTGTAAATAAATAGTGTTACCTCTAGAACTAAAATGATTTATTATATGTGTTCATATTTGCGTGAATGAAAATGGAAGATGAAATTCAATTATAGACCAAAGAATTAGTAGTCATACATGAGTAGAACCCAAAGGCGGTGGGTGGGGCTTTTAAAAAAAAAAAATTTGGGTACTACAAGGAAAAAAAATGTAATGTTAATTTTGAAAAATAATGTTTTAGCCCCATAATTTAAATCGATATAATCCGTTAGTATTTATAATGACCCAAAACCAATTATAAAGGCCCACAATTAAAAAAAAATTAACTTAAAAAGCCTAAAGTCGTGTCTCTCTTCTCCTTACCATTTCCATTTTCAGAAACACTAAATTCCACCATCAGCGTATGTCTGCCTCTCTTCCGTTCCCCAACTTTCAATTTCTAATCCCTTAAAATTTTGTCGCCTCAGATCTGTAACTGTAAGCCAACCATCTCACAAGCTCTCTTATTTAGACCCATGCCAAATGTAAATCGAAGAAAACGCAAAGAGGCTGAGGCTGATCTGATCGAGCGAGAGGAAGTACAGAGATTCTGAAAATATGGTATGAAACTTCACCGTCTCAATGCTCGAAATTTTGATGTAGTTGTGTTAAATGAAATCATATCATTCATGTAAAGGATTTTGTGAAATATGAAATATTTTATGTACTTGGATATATTGCTTAATCATGGCTGTGAACTTCAAAACAGTTCCGAGATAGGCTAAGTTTAATTGGAAGTAGTTCACCATGTTCAGTTATTAGGCAAGGTGCTTAAGCTATTGTGATTAAGGTTTTCTTCTTATTTGACTGTACACATAGAAATTGAGATTGTTTATTATACTTGAATTCAATTTATTTTAACAGTAACAACTGAAGTTTCTCTATACACCTTGTTTTGTATCGATTTTAGCTTCTTTAGACATAGTAATAATAATTATACTAATAATAATAATAATGATGATGAGGGAAACATGGTCCAATTTATCTGTTGTTGTAATTGGGTTGGACTTATCTCAACATGGTACCTAGATGTATAGTGATAATATTTACTTAACAGTTAATATGTTTAAATGGATTAGTTTGCAAGAATGTACACTTGATAGTATTGAAATTGTTTGATAGGAAATCTGTAATATCTTGGAGATTGTTGGGCAAGTTTGTAGCCTGAACAATTTTAGGAAGCTTCGAGGTACATAAAGGGAGTTGCATTTTTCGCAAATTATTTTAAGTATTTTATGTTATTTATTTTTGAAATGTTCTGGGATAGTAAGCATGCAAGGTTATTTTGAAAGAAATGATTTTTGAGAAATGTGATTTTGTTAAAAAAAAAAAAGAATTTTGACTAGCATTTTATTGTGTGTGAAAAACTATTTTGAAATGACATGCTTGTCTTGATTCAGTGAATATGATTTGAGGTTGTGAACTGAGGATGTTCTTTGTTTTGTCTGTCTCGCTTGCGATGAGGGTAACAACACGCATACTTTCGGCTCGTTGGCGACGAGAATAAATAAACGTATTTTGTTTTGCCCGAAGGCAGAGGGGGTATAATATCCGCCGATACCCTTCCAGCGGTGAAAGTTATTTTGATATGAAAATTGTATTAATTTTCGTCACATTATGAAAAATAATGTTTTTAATACTTTTGACAAATGTTTCTTATGCTTACTATAAAATACTGCAACTTACCTTTACCTGTAATGTGACATATTACAGAAGGTATCGAAGACATATGTTGGAACCTAAGAGGAGGGGGGGGGGGGGAGGGGGTGAATGAGGTTCCTTGGCTACTTTAGCCTTTTAAAATGAGTTTGTAAAAATAAAATAATTTTGCGCTTGCGGAAGCCTTTAGTCAATCGATAAATAGAAAGAACAAAATAAATAAATGCTTAATGGAAATAAAGCAATAAAATGAGACAAGAATTTGTTATAAAAGTTCGGCGATGAATCGCCTACGTCTCCTCTTCCCGGCTAGAAAACGTCCAACCGAGGATCCACTAGAACAACTTCTTCTTGGCCTTAAGGGCTCCAAGGATAGCCACAATCTTGCACCAACTTCACTTATTGGCGACTTATACAATTTTCCAACTTGCGTCGGTGTTGGAGGACCTTTACAATAATCAAATCACACCTTCACGGTGTACCAACAAAAAGAATCAAAAGATCACACACAAGAAGTAAATTACAAACTCCAATACAATATAAATGTATGAAGTTTGCAATGCTAGAATGATTTTGATTGCACACAACTTTCTTGTAGTTTATACTCTTGTTTCTTGACTTCAAAATGATCCAAAACACCCATATTTATAGTGTAGAAGGCCCCCTAGGCTCCTACTAGCCGTTGCTTCAAGTAAGGCTTGAATCACTCCTCGATCGCCTCGGACATCGCCTCGGGCGATCACCTATCGCCGCGTTCCAACGGTCAAAAATCCTCAGATCGCCTCAGGCGATCGGTGGATCGCCTCAGGCGATCAAGAGCTAAAATTAAGGCCGTAGCTTCAGCATGTCCAAATTTTGCATCGCCTCAAACGAACTCGACATCGCCTCAGGCGTTCCAGACCATCGCCTCAGGCGTTCGTGCCATCGCCTCGGGCGAACTCCCCGCGCGCGTGCCCGCGCATTGCCTCGGCGTCGCTTCAGTCGATGTGCGGGGGTGAAGTCCCTGTGGCTGCCATCGCCTCAGGCGATGGTCACCATCGCCTGGGGCGATCTTTCCCGCATGCTCGCCTAGCCATCGCCTCTGTCGATGGGCGTGGCGATCCTCGCCTGGCACCCATCGCCTGGGGCGATCTGTGTCTTCCAAAAGACAATTTCTTTGGCATTTCAAAACTATTACAATCTTCAAATTTGATCATAATTTAAGCTGCATACTCAATAAAAACCATTAGTACAAAATGTATAGGTTTTGTAATCATCAAAACAAAAACGATAATTTTATTTAAAATAGAGGAAAGAGAGTTGTAGCGTTTTAAGGCGCAACAATCTCCCCCTTTTTGATGATCACAAAACCCGGTAAACTTGAAAGAAAATAAAACTTATAACAATGCAATGCTTAGAGAGTTTAAACTCCCCCTTAATGAATGCAATGATAAACAATGTTTCAATGTGCATTTTTATCACCTTTACAAAATGTGTCACAAGTTGTAAAAACAATTAGGTTGCAAATAGTATTTCATCAATCAAGTTTGCACCAAGTTTACACATACATTCTCCCCCTTTTTGTGAGAATAAAAAAGGGTAAATGATTTTTAAGAAAAATTGGACATAGTTCCCTTTAAAAATTGAATAAACCATAAATTAATCCAAGTAATACACAATCAACTCAAAATCCATTCAACAACTAAAAATCCATCAACATACATAATAAATTCATTCCAACATCATTTAACCATTTAATCCTTACAAATAATTACAAAAGGATAAAATCTAAAAAAAACTAAAACAAAGACAACTCAGTCCAAGCCACCATCACCATCACCATCATTCCCGTGAGTAGTATCCTCATCCATGTGAGTACTGGAAAACTGAGAACGAAGAGCGTCCACTTCATGTCGTAAATACGACAAATCTTCTCTCGAGGAGTCTTGGTAAGCTCGAAGAGACGCAACATCATCTCGAAGGGAATGGAATTGAGAATTCATGTCGACTCTCAAGGATTGAAATTGTGAGTTCATATCCTCACGAAGGCTTTGGAATTGAGAAGTAAAGAAGGCAAAGGCGTCTGGATTGAATTCAAAAGAAGAAGAAGGTTGATGACTATCAGGAGCTGGAATATCCGCCCCAATATTCATCATGTCATCAAAGGTAGATGGAGATTGATGCTGAATGGGTGGCTCATCGATATTTGGTTCAATCAAGAAAGGAAAATGAAGCCTTTGGGCACTAGTCATCCTATCAATGGGTAATGATGGGTGATCTTTAGGATTGAAGGCAGAAAGTAGGTTCCCCGGATCATTAACCCAACAGGAAGTGAAAGGATTCCAAGAAATTTTGTTAAATAGAAAACACCTAAGATTGAAGGTGTCCTTGGACTTGATAGGGAGTTTCTCATTGTCATCAAAAGGAAGGTTGAAATGAAGAAAAATCTTTGTTAGGACACGGCCGAATGGGAGAATAACCTTTTTAGGATTATGGGCGGTGTTCCTAAAGATTTGGACAATGAATCTAGGTAGGTTGAAGGGGGTCATTGTAATGATGTAATACATCAAGTATACATCAGAGAATTTCAACCTAAGACGATCACCATCCCGAGGGATCATCGAGGTGATCACAATCTTGTGAAGGATTTGGTAGTTTGTAGGGATGGAATTCACAAGAAAGGATTGGTTTGGACATTGAGGGGTTCCGCCAAATATGAGATACAAAGCTTGGGCAGGATCACATACCCCATCATTGGGCCAAGTAGCTAGAGCAAATTTAGCCGGACCCTCCGAAGGAATGCGGAGAATATTTCCTAATTCAGTGCTATTGAATTCAATTGGGCGATTACAAACGATGGTTTTGATAGTTAACTCACCATCACCCTCAAACAGTTCAAGATTGGCATAGAAAGAATGAATCATGGATGGATACAAAAAATCGTTCTTTCTAGGGGGTTTGAAAAAATTTTCCCATTGTTGGAATTGAATCCAATCAAGAATTGGGAGCTGGGAAGTCCTAAGGAAATCGAAATCAAAGATATAACCCGGAATTAATTTGCGAGTAAGATAGTCTTCCGGAATTGGCTTACCATCAAGTGGAGGACCCGTATAATTCCTAGTGGAGCGATTAGAGCGTCTCCTCCGGCTTGATTCTCCTTCTTCTCTGTTGCTTCGAGACATATTGCAAGAAATTTAAGGGAATTGAGGTAAAGTTTCGATTTTGAGAAATGGGGTTAGGGTTTGCAAAAATTTCGAATTGGAAGATTTGGTGTTTGGAAAGTGAAATTGATGTTTTGGAAAGGCTTAGGATGATCGATTATAACAATGATGAAGAAATCTCGAATTATGGGTGAAAAACACGAAAAGTTGCTGAAAAAATGAGCAAAAGCCGTAGCCTCCTGACTTTAAAAATCGAGATCGCCTGAGGCGATCTGGAGAACGCCTGAGGCGATGCTTGCGATCGCTTGAGGCGATGCGAGCCACGCCCGAGGCGATGCTTGCGATCGTTTGAGGCGATGCGAGCCACGGACGAGGCACTGCGCACAGAATGCTGAGGCGATGGTTTGGCCATATTTTGAGTCAATTTTTGGACCAAAAAATTATTTTTGATAATTCTAACTAACATTAAACCATCTAACAACAGAAATTAATCACATAATCTCAAAAACACAATAATTCACAATTTGTGACTTTTAAAAGGTGATTTCAAAATGCATTTTTGAAATTAAATTTTGAGCTATAAAATTCATTAAACATAATTAATTTATGTAAATGAATTTCACAATTGCTCTATGCAAATGATGAAGTAGAGTAGCTCCCCCTAAATATGATATCATTTGTTAAGGTATGCAAACATGCTCAAAGTTCAATCATACCCAATTCACCACGAAGAAAAATAAAAGTGTTTTCGTCTCGTGGTTTTGTAAAAATATCGGCAATTTGATCCTTGGTATTAACATAAAATAATTCAACATCATTTTGTTCGATATGGTCACGAATGAAATGGTGCCTTATATCGATATGCTTAGTCCGAGAATGTTGAATTGGATTTTTAGATAAACATATGGTGCTAGTATTATCACAAAAAATTGGAACTTTTGAAACATCTAGCCCATAGTCAAGTAATTGGCTTTTCATCCACAAGATTTGTGCACAACAATTACCGGCGGCCATATATTCGGCTTCGGTTGTTGAGAGTGCAACACAATTTTGCTTTTTGGAAAACCAAGACACCAAGCTATTACCGAGAAAGAAACAAGTACCACTAGTGCTTTTCCTATCCACCTTATATCCTCCAAAATCGGCATCGGAGTAAGCTTTCAAATCAAAGAAAGAGTTTCTAGAATACCACAAGCCGAGATTTGGAGTTTTTGTAAGATATTTAAAAATGCGTTTTAAGGCGAACAAGTGTGATTCTTTTGGGGATGATTGAAATCTAGCACATAAACAAACACTAAACATAATATCCGGCCTACTAGCTGTTAAATAAAGCAAAGAGCCAATCATACTCCTATAAAGCTTTTGACAAATTGGTTTACATTGTTCATCCTTGTCAAGCTTGGTTGATGAGCTAATTGGTGTTGATGCACTTTTAGTATTATCCATTCCAAATTTCTTTAGCATATCTTTGACATACTTTCCTTGGCTTATAAAGATTCCATCTTTGCATTGTTTGATTTGCAATCCAAGAAAGTAGTTGAGTTCTCCCATCATGCTCATTTCAAAATTATCTTGCATCAATTTAGAAAACTCCTTGCACAAAGATTCATTAGTAGCACCAAATATGATATCATCAACATATATTTGAACAATAAGTAAATCATTTCCCTTAATTAAGGTAAACAAAGTGATATCCACTTTTCCTCTTGTAAAGCCATTCTTGGTTAAGAATGAAGATAGTTTTTCATACCAAGCTCTAGGAGCTTGTTTCAAACCATACAAAGCTTTATCAAGTTTAAAAACATGGTCGGGAAAATGTGGATCCTCAAAGCCGGGTGGTTGATCAACATACACCTCTTCTTTCAAATCACCATTCAAGAAGGCACTCTTGACATCCATTTGAAAGAGCTTAAAATCTTTAAAGCAAGCAAAAGCAAGAAACATACGAATATATTCTAAGCGAGCAACGGGTGCATAAGTTTCATCAAAATCTATGCCCTCTTCTTGGCAATATCCTTTAGCTACCAACCTAGCCTTGTTTCGAATAATCGTCCCATGTTCATCCATTTTATTTCTAAATACCCATTTTGTTCTAATTATGGTGTTGTTCGAAGGCCTAGGTACAAGATTCCAAACTTTATTTCTTGTGAATTGATTTAGTTCCTCTTGCATAGCCAAGATCCATGAATCATCAAGCAATGCATCATTAATGTCCTTAGGCTCTATGTGAGAAATGAAAGCAAGATGATTACAAATATTGATATATGAGGATCGAGTTTTTACCCCTTTTGATGGACTACCGATTATGAGATCCATGGGATGATCCTTGGTGGTTTTCCAATTTTTTGGAAGTTCTCCATCCTCTTTGGAATTACTTGACTCCATTCTTTGTTCTTCTTTATCACCACTAAAGTTCTCAAGGGTGGTTGACTCTCTCCTTTGCTCAAGTAATTCTTCATCATCACCATCCATGGAAATTCTTGATACTCGAGTGTTAGTCTCATCAAATATAACATGAATAGATTCCTCAACAATAAGATTACGTTTATTAAATACTCTATATGCTTTACTAGTATTAGAATAACCAAGAAATATACCTTCATCCGATTTGGCATCAAACTTACCAAGGTTATCCTTACCATTGTTGTGAATGAAGCACTTTGAACCAAAAGCCTTGAAGTAAGAAATGTTAGGCTTTCTCCCCCTCCATAATTCATATGGAGTTTTCTTGAGAATTGGCCTTATTGATGAACGATTAATGATATAACATGCGGTGCTCATTGCCTCGGCCCAAAAATATTTTGGAAGTGAATATTCACATAGCATAGTACGTGCAATTTCCACTAATGTCCTATTCTTCCTTTCAACAACACCATTTTGTTGAGGTGTCCTAGGACAAGAAAAGTTGTGACCAATGCCTTTGTCATCACAAAAGTTTATAAAATTTTCATTCTCAAATTCGGTTCCGTGGTCACTACGGATACTTTTTATTGAAAGAGTTTTCTCATTCTCAACTCTTTTTGCAAATATTTTGAAATTCTCAAAGGCATCACTTTTATGGGCTAAGAATAATGTCCAAGTGAATCTAGAGAAATCATCCACAATGACAAATGCATAAGATTTTCCACCTAGACTAGTTGTTCTTGAAGGACCACACAAGTCTAAATGAAGCAATTCAAGTGGCATAGAAGTGGAGATAACATTTTTATTTTTGAAAGATTCTCTAGTATGCTTTCCTAGTTGACAAGCATCACAAATAGAATCAACTTGTAAATCAAGGTTAGGCAATCCAACAACAAGATCAAGTTTTTGAATCTTACCAATGGTGCTCAATCCAACATGACCAAGTCGTCTATGCCATAACACATTTTTGTTATCATTCAATGTTACAAGGCATTTTACATTTTGAGAAGAAAGATTATCCAAGTCAACCTTGTACACATTCTCACTTCTATAACCAATGAATTTAATGGATTTGTCATGAGTGTATGATACGGTGCAATGAAGTGATGCAAATGAGACTTCATAACCTTTATCACATAATTGACTTATGCTAAGAAGGTTATGCTTAAGTCCTTTGACAAAAAGTACATCATCAATAATAGTAGAGTTAGAGTTACCAATTGAGCCAATGCCTTCAATGATTCCTTTGCTATTGTCTCCAAAGGTGACACTTCCTCCACTTTTAGCTTTTAGTGACAAGAACAAGTTCTTGTCACCCGTCATATGTCTTGAGCATCCACTATCGAGATACCAAGAATTGGACCTCTTACTTGTTCCTCCCTACAAAACAAATTTTTAATATTTGGACCTTTGGTACCCAATTGTTCTTTGGGTCCATGTTGGTTAGTAACAATGGGGGATTTAGGAATCCACTTCCACCTCTTGTTTGGTTGGTATTGATTTTTGAAAAATCTACATTTATTTCTAACATGACCAACCTTACAACAATAGGTGCAAGTAGGGGGATTATGCTTGGCTTTGGCTAACAAGCTTGAAAATGTTTTTGACTTGCTTGAGAAGCCTAATCCGGCTTTATCAAAGCTACATCTTTGCAAGCCAAGCAATTCATGAAGCATTACACCACTATCATTAAACTTCCCAAAAGATTTCTTTAAATCAAGTAGTTCATTTTTCAAAGTAACATTTTCTTCTTCCTTTTTAGCCAAGTCCAACTTTAACAATTTATTACTCTTTTTAGATTTACCAAGAACATCAATAATTTCATTATAGGCATCTAATAATTCATCATAAGATGGTACCTCATCATCTTCATCTTCATCTTCAAGAGCCATTAGACAAAGGTTTGCTACTTCTTCATCGGAGTCACTATCACTCCATGTGGCCATTAAAGCTTTTTTCTTTCCCTTATCCGCCTTCTTTCTACTTGGACATTCATTAGCATAATGACCATTTTGTTGACAATTATAACAAGTTACCTCTCGTTTGGTAGAATTCTTGTTGGATTCGGAGGTCTTTGGCTTGTTGTATTTCCGGTAGAACTTCTTGAACTTCCTAGTGAACAATGCCATTTCCTCATCATCTTCGTCATCGGATTGTGCTTTCTTTCCAACCAAGGCAATCCCCTTGCCTTTTGCTTTTTCTTCATCCTTCTTCATTTCCTTCCGGGTTGACATCTCAAGCTCATGGGTAACCAAGGTGCCATGAAGTTCATCAATATCATATGATGCACTATCTCCTTTGTTGGATTCAATGATGGCCGTCCTCTTGGCATCCCATTCTCGTGGTAGGGCTCTAAGTGCTCTTCTCCATATTTGTTTTGGAGGATACTTCTCTCCAAGTTGGGCAAGCTCATTGATGATTTGAGTGAGCCTTCTAAACATTGAATCAATGTTTTCTCCGGACTCCATCTCAAAAGTTTCATACTTGAGTTGCAATAGATCAATCTTGGTCTCCTTCACTTGATTAGTGCCCTCATGACAAATTTGCAATTTGTCCCAAATTTCCTTTGCGGTTGAGCACATCGAGATCCGGTTGTACTCCTTCATATCTAAGGCACAATGCAAAATATTAATCGCCTTAGCATTTTGTGAAATTAATATCATATCCGCTCTAGTGAAATCGTCCATTTCTTTGGGAACACTAATTCCCCCAACTTCCTTTAAAGGAACATGTGGACCTTTCACTATGATTTTCCATAGATCATAATCTACGGATTGGATGTATAGAGAAATTCTATTCTTCCAATACCCGTAGTTATCACCCGTGAAAAGCGGAGGGCGATTTGTCGATTGACCTTGAGCAAACTCATTTGCTAGATTAGCCATATAAAAATTTTGATTTAAAACAAAAATCAAATGGCTCTGATACCACTTGTTGGAACCTAAGAGGGGGGGTGAATGAGGTTCCTTGGCTACTTTAGCCTTTTAAAATGAGTTTGTAAAAATAAAATAATTTTGCGCTTGCGGAAGCCTTTAGTCAATCGATAAATAGAAAGAACAAAATAAATAAATGCTTAATGGAAATAAAGCAATAAAATGAGACAAGAATTTGTTATAGAAGTTCGGCGATGAATCGCCTACGTCTCCTCTTCCCGGCTAGAAAACGTCCAACCGAGGATCCACTAGAACAACTTCTTCTTGGCCTTAAGGGCTCCAAGGATAGCCACAATCTTGCACCAACTTCACTTATTGGCGACTTATACAATTTTCCAACTTGCGTCGGTGTTGGAGGACCTTTACAATAATCAAATCACACCTTCACGGTGTACCAACAAAAAGAATCAAAAGATCACACACAAGAAGTAAATTACAAACTCCAATACAATATAAATGTATGAAGTTTGCAATGCTAGAATGATTTTGATTGCACACAACTTTCTTGTAGTTTATACTCTTGTTTCTTGACTTCAAAATGATCCAAAACACCCATATTTATAGTGTAGAAGGCCCCCTAGGCTCCTACTAGCCGTTGCTTCAAGTAAGGCTTGAATCACTCCTCGATCGCCTCGGACATCGCCTCGGGCGATCACCTATCGCCGCGTTCCAACGGTCAAAAATCCTCAGATCGCCTCAGGCGATCGGTGGATCGCCTCAGGCGATCAAGAGCTAAAATTAAGGTCGTAGCTTCAGCATGTCCAAATTTTGCATCGCCTCAAACGAACTCGACATCGCCTCAGGCGTTCCAGACCATCGCCTCAGGCGTTCGTGCCATCGCCTCGGGCGAACTCCCCGCGCGCGTGCCCGCGCATTGCCTCGGCGTCGCTTCAGTCGATGTGCGGGGGCGAAGTCCCTGTGGCTGCCATCGCCTCAGGCGATGGTCACCATCGCCTGGGGCGATCTTTCCCGCATGCTCGCCTAGCCATCGCCTCTGTCGATGGGCGTGGCGATCCTCGCCTGGCACCCATCGCCTGGGGCGATATGTGTCTTCCAAAAGACAATTTCTTTGGCATTTCAAAACTATTACAATCTTCAAATTTGATCATAATTTAAGCTGCATACTCAATAAAAACCATTAGTACAAAATGTATAGGTTTTGTAATCATCAAAACAAAAACGATAATTTTATTTAAAATAGAGGAAAGAGAGTTGTAGCGTTTTAAGGCGCAACAACATAGATGATGTGGATATAGAGAATATTTAGATTTATAATGAAGTTTAATTATGTTGAGGATGTTATGTTTATTTTGAGGACATGTATTTAGTTTTATTATGCCTTAAGCTTGATTTTTATGTTTGAGACTTATTTATATTATTATTGGGATGTTCGTGTTGTTGGACTAAGTGATCTGGTTGATCACAGGGTACAATTTTTAAGATGAGACTGCCCGTTTTTTTTTAGAAAAGTCAAAGCATTTTTTTTTGTCAACTTACTTCCGCTGAAAATTTTGAATTGATATTTATATTTTGAATCGAGTATAAGAGTAGCCTTGTATTCAAGTAATTGAATATGGCGGGCGACCCGTCGGAGCGGGCCATCACAGTTGGTATCAGAGCAATAGTTTATATGTTTAGATTAGACATTTGTCTTAAGAATGGTTTATTTATGTTTGACTATTTATCTTTCTTGCTTACGAATCTTATGATAAAACTCCATTCTTGTTTTAAGATTCCAAATGGCTAGAGGAAGAACTAGTAGTAATCGGAGTGGTAGTCAGGAGCAGGGCTCAAATCATGACTCAGAAGAAGGACAAAATCAGAATTTGAACCAAAATCAAGGTGGAAACCCAAATATAAATTTGGGAACAATGAATGAGGTGGACATCACGAACATATGCCACATTATAGCTGGAGTTTTGCAACAAAATGTCGTTGCGGCACCACCACAGCCGGAACAACAGAGAAGGACCGAATTTGAGAGATTTAGAGCACTCCGACCACCGTACTTTGGAAATGAAACTGATCCCTTGAAAGATGAAGAATGGCTGACTAAGATCGATGAATTACTTAAAGCTATAAACATTGCCGATGGAGAAAAAGTTACATTAGTGACCCCATTCCTATAAGGAAATGCAAAGCACTAATGGGGTGTGTACTCATGAAAAATGGAAATGTGATTGCATATGCTTCACGACATCTGAAAGAACACAAAATGAGGTACCCCACTCATGACATGGAACTGGCAGCAGTGGTTTTCACATTGAAATTATGGCGACACTACCTATCTGGAGTCGCATGTGATATTTACACAGACCACAAGAGTTTAAAGTATATTTTTACTCAAAATGAGTTGAATATGAGATAGAGAATATGGTTAGAGCTGATCAAGGACTATGATGTGAAATTGCACTATCATCCCGGAAAGAATAACGCAGTAGCTGATGGACTAAGCAGGAAGAGTTATGGGTCGATGTTATTGACTACGCAACATAAACTCATTGATGAAATGTCCAAGTTAAATCTGAATGTCGAATTAAGAGACGACCAGAATGGGACGATGATGTTGTGCAATCTCATGGCACAACCTGATCTTATTCTCAGGATTAAAGAATCACAATCAAAGGATCCTATGTGGCAGACTTTCTTACAAAGGGCTGAATCAAACCAAGGAAGTTTTAAAATGCATGAAGATGGGACATTGAAATTCAATGATAGACTATTCGTTCCAGGTGTATCAACTCTCAGGGGCGAAGTCTTACAAGATTCACATCAGACAGTATTGGCCATGTGTAAGGATCGACCGGGTGGGTGGCCAGTCCACACTCGAGTTCAACCAACTTGAGCTTCAATAGCTCGTGTTCTTGAAATAATTGCACCGAGAGATTATATCGAGTTCGGTTACAAAACCGAGCGGAAGACACTCAAAATAACCTGCTCTAAACCGATTAACCATTTGAAAAACATTTAATATATGCAAGTAAAGTAAATAAACAAGCATTTGTTTATGGAAGTTCAAAGGTGGTGTAATCCTTCTACGACTCCCCTTCTTCCACCTCATGGAAGGATCCACTAGAAGACTTTGATTTATATAACTCTTTGCACAAACCTGACCCACTTGGACATTCCCTATCCAACTAGAACTCCTAGCAACTTAACTATATATGTTCTTTAATGTCTCACATACAAAGACCTCTCATCAGTTGTGATAAATCATCAACCGTTACAATGATATTTAAGCTCTCAAATACAATTAATAGAGTGAATATATATGGCACAAATGATCTCTAACTAGATCTGATATAGAAAGGTAAGTGGTGCCTAAAATCTAGGCTTGCTCTATTGCAAGCTATTCTCTTCTTATAAGCTGCCCATTTTGAATCCCAAGTGGGTTTGCTTTGCTCTTGCTTGGATTGATCTTCAATCTTCTTATTAGAGCTTCCAAGACTTGTATATATAGCCCCAAACAATGATATATACGTTAGACACAAGAATATGTCCGTTGGAAAAGTTTCTGCATCATTCCCGAGCTTGCAACAGTCATATTCTGGTTTCTGGGCTCTTTGTATTTCGGACCGGGCTGGCCGGATCATCTTGTACAGATCAGTCTGGCTGGATCAATCTTGTACAGATCAGTCTGGGCGGATCAGTCTTCTGGACAGATCATTCTTGGTCTAGATCAGTCTTCTAGACAGATCAGTCTAGGTATTTTCAGTCTTGGTCCAGCTTGATATATTCAAACCATTTCTTTGAAATTCATCAAGCTTCTAATCATTATCTATGAACTGCACACTTGATGAATTGTGTTAGCAACACAATAACAAGTTTTGTTAACATCAAAACCAAGATTATTCGGGTTTATAAAACCCAACACCATGCATCCAGGACAGAATAAAATGTATCAAGATATGAAACAATTATTCTGGTGGCCAGGAATGAAGCAAGATATTGTGAAATTTTTGTCAAATCGTTTAGTGTGTCAACAAATGAAAGCTGAAAGACATAAGCCGGCAGGGACACTGAGAAACTTGGACATACCACGCTGTAAATGAGAACATATTACTATGGACTTTGTGATCGGATTGCCCAGAACCACGTCACAGAAGGATTCAGTTTGGGTTATTGTTGATCGACTTACTAAGTGTGCTCATTTTATACCGATGAAGAAGACTACATCAACGAAGCACAGCTTTACATTAATCAAGTGGTATGTTTGCATGGGATACCTGTAATGGCTCAATTTTTAAGAAATTTATTGACCCAAATATTATGCAAGTTATAAATTATAATATTATTAATAATAAATAAATAATAAGAATAATAATAATAGTAATAATATTTAATTAATGTTAATTAAAGAGTGATATAGCCGAACATGACTTTCTCATTTTACCTTCGTCAAATTTTCTTTCTCTTCCGCCCAGTCTCGCTTCGTCCGTTTCATCCGTTTCAATTGCTTCGTTTCACCTTCACCGAAAACCGATCGATCTTCTCGTCCCTTCACCTACAAGCCATCAACTTTATTTAAACTCAGGAACCATGGGAGAAGCTCTCAATTTTCTTCGAAGCCTTGTCGATTTCCGTCAACTTCAAACTCGAAAATTCCAGATTGTTGTATTTAAGCTTCGGAAATTCGGAGTTGTAGCGTACATCGGAGAGGAACTCGGATTTGGGGCAGAAAACGTAGAAAACTGGTATGAATTTCGAAATGTGAATTTGATTTATGAAGTTCGATTTTTTTGTTTTCTGTTTTCGATTTTTGAAATGGTTAGGGTAGTAAAGTTGGATTAATTGGAAGTATATTAGCTTAAGAACACCATTTTAAGAATTTAGTTCGAAGAATTTATGTGGGTTGAATTTTGAAAATTTTCTGGAATTGGTTCGAAGGTGTACTGGATGTCGAAGAACTGAGAAGTGTAATTTTTTTTTTTTTTTGAAAAATATGTTACTGGAATTGAAAGTGGTATACTGTTTGTTTGAAGAATTGATGTTGTTTATGTTCGAAAATGTATTTTGGAATTTTAAGAACTGAGATTTGTATTTCGGAAATGTTACTGGATTTCAAAGAGTTAGGATGTAATTTGAGGATTTGATATGGTAATTTTTGAAAATGGTGTTGAATAATACAAGAGTTAGGATTTTGTTAGGTTGTGTTAGAACTAAGTTAATTGAATATGATTTTAATATTGTTGAAATGGATAATATGAAATCTTGATTATCTTGGAGATTTTGGAGGTTTGTAGATTTATCGTTGATAGGAAGCTTTGAGGTACGTAAATGATGTTGCAATTTTCCGCAAATTATTTTAAGTATTTCGTATTGTTTATTTTTGAAATGATTTTTGGATAGTAAGCATGCAAGATTTATTTCGAAGGATGATTTTTGATAAGAAATGTATTTTGTTGAAAATAGAATTTTGAATAATATTTTATTGTGTGTGAAAAACTACTTTTGAAATGCCATGTCTGTATTGATTCAGTGAATATGATTTGAGGTTTGTGGACTGTGGACATTTTCGTTTCGTTGTGTCTCGCATTGCGACGAGGATAAAAACGCGCATACTTTCGGCTCGTTGGCGACGAGAATAAAGAAACGCATTTCGTTTTGCCCGAAGACAGAGGGGGTATAATATCTGTCGATACCCTTCCAGCGGGTATAGTCTGGAATGATATCATTGTGTCACATCCGTATTTGAGTATGCATTTGTTTCATTACAGCATGGCTATGTTTAATGATTAATTCTATAATGTTAAGACATTATATGATATTGTTATTCGTTTCCGTTATGATTCGTTGGTTATCTGTGCAGTTATTTCTGTTATGATTCCGTTTTGTGAAATTTAGTTTCGTTGACTGCTCGGATTAAACCATATATGTGTGAAAGTTATTTTGGATATGAAAGTATATTATTTTTCGTCACATTATGAAAAATGATGTTTTTTAATATTTTTATCAAATGTTTATTATGCTTACTATAAAATGCTGCAACTTACATTTACCTGTAATGTGACATATTACAGATGGAGTTGAAGACTTAGATGATGCAGAGGGTATTTAGTTATGCAATGAAAGTTAATTATGTTGAGAGGTTATGTGTTATTTTGGATATTGAGATTTCAATTGGGTTTAGTTATTTTGATTTTATGATTTTGTTATTGTGGTTGTAGTGATCTGGTAGATCACAGGGCACAATTTTTAAGAGGAGACTCTGTCCAAATTTTTCTAAAATAAAAGTCACGGATAAAAATTATTAAGTCAAACATCCGATAAGAATTAAAACGTTTCCGTTAAATAAAAGTTCAAAGTGATATTAAGTTTTTGAATTAAGTGTAGCCTTGTGTTCAAGAAATTGAACACGGCGGGCGACCCGCCTGGGCGGGCCGTCACAATACCAATCAGTATCATATCAGATAGAGATATCCGATTCACCTCTCAATTCTGGAAGAGTTTACAGTCTATGTTGGGAATGAATTTGAAATACAACATAGCTTTCCATCAACAGACGGACGGACAATCTGAGAGGACGATTCAAATTCTCGAGGACTTACTTAGAACATATGTCTTGGACTTTCAAGGACAGTGGGATCGTCATCTGAAACTGGCAGAGTTTGTGTACAATAACAGTTACCAATCCAGTATCCAAATGGCACCATTCGAAGCTTTGTATGGGAGGAAATGTCGAACACCACAATGTTGGTTTGATGTAGGAGAGAAAGTATTGGAAGGACCAGAATTGATCAAACTCACGAATAAAAATGGTTCCATCATCACACAGAGATTACTTAAAGCTCAGAGTCGACAGAAAAGTTGGGCTGATGTTCGCAGACAAGATTTAGAATTCCAGCAAGGGGATAAAGTATACTTGAAAGTGTCACCATTCAGAGGAGTAATGAGGTTTGGCAAGCATGGGAAGTTAAGTCCGAGATTCATAGGACCATACGAAATTTTGGAAAGAATAGGAACTTTGGCATATCGACTTGCTCTACCTCCGGAACTAGACCGAGTACATAATGTATTCCATGTCTCGATGCTCGAAATATATTTCGGATGAAAGTCATGTTCTTAAGGCAACCGAGATTCAATTATCCAATGAGTGCACATATTCAGAATATCCTGTCAAGATACTAGACTGTCATCAGAGGATTATACAAACTAAGACGATTCCCTTTGTTAAGGTTCAATTGGAGCAATCACTCACCAGATGACGCAACATGGAAAAACGAAGATGGACTATATGCTAAGTATCCAGATATAAAACCTGGA
The DNA here is from genome assembly GCA_907163345.1 of Haberlea rhodopensis. Lineage (NCBI taxonomy): Eukaryota > Viridiplantae > Streptophyta > Magnoliopsida > Lamiales > Gesneriaceae > Haberlea > Haberlea rhodopensis. The sequence continues at coordinate 4,619,989 of CAJQUN010000038.1, read as the reverse complement.
GCAAGTTTCGAGGACGAAACTTTTTAGAAAATGGGGAGATTGTAATGGCCCAAAACCAATTATAAAGGCCCACAATTAAAAAAAATTAACTTAAAAAGCCTAAAGTCGTGCCTCTCTTCTCCTTCCCATTTCCATTTTCAGAAACACTAAATTCCACCATCAGCGCATGCCCGCCTCTCTTCCGTTCCCCAACTTTCATTTTTTAATCCCTTAAAATTTTGTCGCCTAATATCCGTAACTGTAAGCCAACCATCTCACAAGCTCTCTTATTTAGACCCATGCCAAATGTAAATCGAAGAAAACACAAAGAGGCTGAGGCTGATCTGATCGAGCGAGAGGAAGTACAGAGATTCTGAAAATCTAGTATGAAACTTCACCGTCTCAATGCTTGAAATTTTGATGTAGTTGTGTTAAATGAAATCATATCATTCATGGAAAGGATTTTGTGAAATATGAAATATTTTCTGTACTTGGATATATGGCTTAATCATGGCTGTGAACTTCAAAACAGTTCCGAGATAGGCTAAGTTTAATTGGAATTGGTTCACCATGTTCAGTTATTAGGCAAGGTGCTTAAGCTATTGAGATTAAGGTTTTCTTCTTTTTCGACTGTACACATAGAAATTGAAACTGTTTATTATACTTGAATTGAATTTATTTTTACAACAGCAACTCAAGTTTCTCTATACACCTTGTTCTGTATCGATTTAGTTTCTTTAGACAAAATAATAAGGGGTAATACATGAAATGGTCCCTCTTATTTGCACACATTCCCGATTAAGTTCCTTTTGTTGCACTGACCCGATTTAGTCCTTCTAGTTTTCTAATTTGTCCCAAATCAGTCCTAACCGTTAAATGCATCGTTAAAACAAACGGAAAGGACTGAATCGGGTCACTTAACACACCAGTGACTGAATCGGGAATTGATGCAAACATTAGGGACTGATTCAGGTCATTTAAAAAGATTGGGTGGCTTAATTCTTTAAATTATTAAAGTAATTAATATGAATACTTTATTTATAATTTTGGCAATTTTTTGTAAAATTATTATATTTAAATAATGATATAATATATTAAATTCTACATAAAATCATTTTTACTCAAACAAAACAAAAGAAAAATCTATAGCATATTAATATACAAAATATATTTCGATGACTAGTTTATTTATTAAACAAGATATATTTTTGATTTCATTAAATTATGTCTATCAGATGTGTCGTCAATTTATTAAAAAATTATTTTCTTTTTGATAAATAAATAATTTTTTTGATAAAATTAAATAATTTTTTTATAAATTGATGATATTTTTTATAATTATTTAAATCATCTTGTGAAAAATGTAGAATTTAATATATTATATCGTAATTTAAATAATTATAAAAAATGTCATTAATTTATAACAAAAATTATTTAATTTATCACAAAATTTATTTAATTTATCAAAAATGAAATAATTTTTTTATAAACTGGTGACACATCTGATAGACAAAATTTAATGAAATCAAAAACATATCTTATTTAATAATTAAACTAGACATCGAAATATATTTTGTATATTAATATGATATTGATTTTTCTTTTGTTTGTTTGAGTGGAAAAATGGTTTTATGAAAAATTTAATATATTATATCATTATTTAAATAAAATAATTTTACAAAAAATTACCAAACTTATAAATAAAATATCCATATTAATTGCTATAATAATTAAAAATTGAAAGAATTAAGTCACGCAATCTTTTTAATGACCCGAGTCAGTCCCTAATGTTTGCAACAATTCTCGATTCAGTCCCTGAAGTTTTAAGTTACCCGATTCAGTCCTATCCGTTAGTTTTAACGGTGCATTTAACGGTTAGGACTGATTTGGGACAAATTAGAAAACTAGAAGGACTAAATCGGGTCAGTAGAAACAAGAGGGACTAAATCGGAAATGTGTACAAACAAGAGGGATCATATCAGGTATTATCCTCGTATATATAAAAACTTATTCGTGAAATATTTTGTAAGAATAAGTTAAGAAAGAGATGATATTTAAACGAAAGATTAAAATACAATATCAGTTGCTCTTTAAAAAAAAATTACAATATCAGATACTTTTCGTTTTTGACAAAATTAATTATTAAATTTAAAGGGCGGTCAGGTTGGATAGAGAGATTTTTGCATGGACCAACTCCTATCATACACTACTATATATATGTATATATTTTTTTTTTTTGCATGAGCCGACACATATAAGAATTAATCGGGATATGAAATTTATCTCGTCAACTTCGGATCCTTGATTACCCTTCTCGATGTCGATGGATCTACACGTGGACAAATGGGGAAAGCAAGGCTCATATTAGTTGCAATCCCATTTGATTCTTACTATTTTATAAAACATAGGTTTGGCCATTAATGTGTGTAGACTTAAAAACCCTTCTTTATAATCATATTAATAATTATTTTGATTTATTTGTAATTTGAGCAATTTCAATTTTCACCATCACATATTAAAAAACTGCTACCATTTTCTTCCTAAAGTTTTCAACAGATCGTATGGTTTCTCTTGTTTCTTCAAAATAATTGTACTCTCATCTCACCAAATTCAAAATCCTTTCCTTCCTCCATTGCCATTCTACTCTCATAGTCTTTATTTATTTTTGTTCAAAATCATTATTTTTGCTCTTACAATATATAATATTCTGTCTTGTAGAAAATCTGAAACGTTGCACGACATCCTCAGTCAAGATTATCGATTTTAACAGGAGTGATTTCATCGGCGACCTCAAATCGTCCAACCAAACGGGCAAAGAACAGCATCTGCTGTTCCAGAGTGAATTTTATATTCTCGGCCTGCAAATATACAATAGCTCAGGAGCAATGCTCTTCCATCGAAGTACAAACCACAGACAACATACCTTGCGAAAACCATGTTGTTCTCCTTCGTATTCCACGAGCGCCACGGGCAACCCTTTATCCTTCAATGCTTGATATATTTCTCGAGCTTGATTAGGGGGGACGACCTGTAAAGCCCGACGATGTTTCTTAGTTTTCATGAAGACACATGCGTAAAACTGATTCGGTAGCTTACCTTGTCTTCTAATCCTTGGAATAGTATTATAGGGCAGGAAAAATTGTCTACAAAATTGATTGGAGATCTTTCAAAGAACCCCTCTTCACTTCCTGGAATCATTCAAGTAGAAACCCGGAGGAGAACTAGTAAAATTCATAATAAAAAAAGAACATGAGAGGAATTCGAAAACGCGTGTGTTCGAGTTCGGTAATTACCTACAAGATTGTCAAGGTAGCGAGATTCAAATTTGTGAGTGTCGGCTCGCATTGAATTTAAATCAGCAACCTGTTTGTTGAGATGCCAATGTTTACGACAAACTATAAAGCCGTTACCCCGTGATTCTATTGAGACCAAGGTGTTAGTATTCACTGGTGTCTGAATACCCAACATGTCTATACAATAGATTAATCTCCAAAATAGGATCCAAGAGAACGACACTCAGGAACCTCGGATCCTTGCAAAGTTTGATTGCATTATAGGAAATGTGCAACAAATGTCTGTGTGATAGGAAATTTACCCTATGATGCTATTTTCACCAAATTATTCTTGCTACGGATAATAAGCACTCACACCATACAATGATGCTCCGGCTTTGAATGTTTCTTTGAATGCAAGCGCCGCCAGAGTCGTGTATCCACCAGCAGAACCCCCAGTAATACATAGTCGATCGCCATCAACTTTTCCACAATCGACCTGTGAAACCAAAAATTATTGCCACAAAAACAAAATTTATTGTTTCTCAAAGTAGGACAATGTTGACTATTTTTCTGTTACCAAAAACTTGGCACAGCTGCAACAGTCATCAACATCAACAATTCCCCAGCGTCCAAGTAGCCTCTCTCGATATTTTCGGCCATAACCTTCATAATTTTTCCCAAGCCAAATGTATAATAGCACAAAAAAATTGAGAAACAAGACCTAAGGAAGATAGGTTCAAACAAAGTACCAGTACTTCCACCATAATTAACATCTACCAAAGCCCAACCACGACTGGTCCAATATTGGATATTGAGATTTAAAATACCACGAGTCTCAGAGGTAGGTCCTCCTGTACATTACATAATTGGAGATTGATGTTTTCAGTAGAATTTAGAATCAAATCTAGTTAAAAAAATTCTCATAGAACAATCAATAATGATAAGACAGGCAGAGATCTGATTTTTCATCTTTCTTTGATCAGCAACAAAGAGCTTTCAAAACTGTGCCAGGTTTCTTCGTGGTGCAGCAAATATTACAAAACAAGTCACCAGAGATAAGATCAACGGCCGCAGGGGAAAAAATAAAGGGAAAAAGTGCATTCGTGCCAATCAGAATTTAGTCCCAATTGTTTGAAGAAAACGGAAAGAATACCATGACTCTTTAACAGAAGTGGAGGTTTCTCGTCCTGGCTAGCTTGATATAGAGGGTTGGTTGGAGGATAAAAGTACGCGTAAGCATTTTCTCCAGGGACTTCTGTTGGGAACTCTATTAATTCTGGCGAGCTTAAGTATGGCCTATATGATGAACGAATACAAGAAGAAGACCATATGATCTTAAAATCAGCTGCTTTGGACTTTTGATCATCTAAAGTCACCTGGAAAGAAAACAATACAATACTCAGGAAGAATGAAACCAATAACGAAAAGAACAGTTACAAAGTTATATCACAATCGTCATTTTGTACCCCAAAGTAGAAACATTTTCAAAGGTTTCTTAAAGAAAACTAAGCAAAGAGAAAAGAACAAGCAAGCACCTTAGCGATTGAAGATGGATGAACTGCAGATGCTCCCTCAACATAAAGGCAGTCAAGCCCACGTACCTGTTATCCGTTAAGGTATATCTTCAGATAAGCAGCATATTCTCTTGGCAGGTATTTAAACTGAAGGAAAAATGGAATTTGATGACATATAAATATAGAGATGAGTTGTTTACGATGTTACTAATGTCCGTGAAAGGAACATCAAGTAGTGAAAATTTGCTTGAGACAACATCCAGAATTCCAAAGTATGACCTTCCATTCTGCCTAAAGACAGAGTAACACAATAAATCAACGCTATAAAAATATGCAGTATCTAGCCAAGAAAGAGGTAAAAGAAATGAAATCTCGTGAAAATTAGGTCTAACTGATGCATAATTCCCAGCAAAGTATTCTCAGAAACATTCTCATTCTTGAAAAGTGTTATTTTCTTCATATCACCTGTAGCTGCAAGCAATTAAGTTCTTCTGACCCGGAACAAATTCATACGAGTTCATGCCAAAAACCCATAAAGGTTTTGCAAACTCAGCATTTAACGAGTAAACTTGTAGTGCTTCATTTTTAGATTCTACCTGAGATTAATTAGGACAAACATGAGATCAAGACGGTTGCACGCCAACGAGTGTTTATTGGTGTAGATGTCTTAGGTTGAGAAATACAAGGGAAAATAGGAGGGGTTTCCCAACAAAGCAAATTAAAGTATAAGCTTGATATATACCCATTTGTAGATATTCCAAAACCCGCTAGTTCTGTCAGTGATGTAGAAAAGTTCCCCTGCAGTATCGAGAACAAATCAATGCAATAACAACAAGACAATGAAAGTGGTTAGTCTTGGTTAGGAGTCTTAGGACGCATAATAAGACTGTAGATATTTGAGGACGGTTAATCATGAAGTTAATGTAGTAATCTAAACATCATAAATCAAAGTGGATTTTCAAGATCTAAAATATTAGCTTGAACAAGAAAGAAAGTTTCAAAGTACTAAGATTGATATTGAAAACACACAGGTATACACCATCCTTCTAAATTTAATGCTAAGTTAACCTCGGATAACAACTTTATTTGTGGCATGGCTGTACACAAAAAGGAGAAGAACACTTGAATGTCGTCCAACGTTGTTATTAACGTGACTAACGTAAACAACATGTTTAATGAATATCCAAATGTCTAATAAGTTTGGGAGTAAAGGGAGAGGGTTTTCCGAAGTTCACTTCAAATATATTTGTGAATTGTTAGTTGTCCAAGTACCTTCACTCGACCACTTTGGTTCAGTCGGTGATTCCAAAACTGAAGGATCACCACCAGCAACACAAATCCGGTTTTGGATATCTCTGTAGCCCATCATTCAAATACAAGAACCATAAACTTGACAGGTATGCATAAAATCACAAGCCTTGAACTTGACCGATATAATTATATCACAAGTAATTGGGGACATGTTTGAGGCTTATAGGAAACTGGAAGTTCGTCATTTTGGGATACATACCCATTGTCAGATATATAGCCTACCCAAAGTTCTGACCGGTCCCATGGCATGTTCGGATGACCCCATTCAATCCAGGCCACTCGTTCTCCTTTATGATCAATACGAGGAAAAGCATAGAAGTCATTGCCTCCAACTAGAATTTTAGGTTCTGCATTATGGACAATGATTATTATTCTGCTGAGCCGAAAACAAACAAGATTAAGAAAGAATCAACCTACCTCATCCCCACTGTCTGTAAAACAAAATCATATTATGAAAAATAGAACTTCCACCAAATTCTACCTAATATTCAAAGAAACAAATGTCTGAACGCAATTACCCTTTATATGGTTGCTATTGAGGTCAATCGAAACAATTGCCGTAGTGGCATTTGGGATACTTTCACGACGATCTATTGAAAAAATCAGTACAATAGATAAATAAATAGAACACCATATGAAGAGAAAATAAACAAACTATCAATAACATGGTGTAAAAAAAATTAGGAAACAACTTTCAAATACACCTTCCATTACTGTCAGATAGCGATTATATTGAGAATCAAACACTCCATCAGCATAGCACACTAGTGGTCCTCCATAGTCTGGTGTGAGAGGAACAGGAGCTGAATCTGCTAGGACAAATAAAATGCAGAATCAATGATAATACAGCTCAACCGAGAAACTTAATTTACGATAAAATTATAACTCAGCTAAGTCTCATAGGATTGAATTTTATTAGCATGTCCAATAACAACACTTCTCCAAGTAAATATTATACAATAAGGCCATTCAACTGAATATTTAAAAAGGCTGTAAACTGAATTACATAAATATAAGAGGAAGAAATAATATGTGCTTGCAAAGGAACTAAGAAGAGTACAATTGACCTTTAGATGAAACTGATTGCTTGTAGAGTCTTTGATCCTTGTAATTTGAGAAGACAAGGATGTCACCTGAAATGCTGAAAGCCCCACCTCCATATTCCTGAGCCACAGTCCTCACTGCGAAATCTTGTGGAGTAATATCATTTGGCTTGCCCCCTTCTCTCTCGGCTTGTCTGACAAGGACAGCTCTTCTGAAACAGCCAGAAGTTTTTGTGAAACTTTAGATATACTTTGTCGATACTCTATGCAAACATCCTCTAAAACAGTACTTAATTATGTTCCAATGAAACAGAAACCCTACCCTCCTGAACGTCATGAAATATGTAGTACAGCTGATTCTCTGTATATCAAAAAGATTTTGAGACTCGTTAACAGATTACTAGACCTCTTGAAACCGTCTTACGGGACAATTTTTTTTTTAAAAAAACGTAATAGCAAAACAGTAAAAAGAAGAAGACACGAAGGCGTGGACATTCGTACATCTCTCACCTATAAAGTACACAAATCCTGAATTTCATTCACTTATCTCCAAGAAAATCTCAATATGTGGCTGAATATATACCAGAAAGGGCCATATTAAGTTAAGTACAGTAATTCCTTTCTCCATAAAAATCCCAATAAGAAAATGTCGAAAGTATCTCAAACATATAAGTATTCGCATCCATCATGTGTTTGTTTGATTCAAAATTAACAAATTTACGCAACAGATTCCGCGTTTAGCAAATCGACACACAAAAACTACTTTCCTGAGACCATTCAAAACTCAATAATAATAAAAAAAAAATATTCATCTTCAATGGCATCCTGCAATTACAACCATCAATCTTCACTTTGAAAAATCTAACGTAATTCATCAAACCCAGAAAAACGAAAAGTTTATCATGACTACTGCCAAAAATAACGCAACAGTAAACGCCTTACCCAGATTCCGTGGGGCGGGGTTCCAGCCACAGGAGGCGTCCAACAGAGTCGACTGCGAAGCCACCAAGCCGTTTATCCGACCCAGAAACGACGTCTGCGGTGATGGGGGACTTCCAAGAACCATATGGAGCAGTGAATTTGGCCTCCTCTGATTTAGTTCCTGCAGTTTCTGCAGCAGAAGACATGGATTTTACTGCAAAAACTGGACTTCTGCAGCTGAAGTATTGGCGAGAAATGGCAGTCCTCTGAAACTTTGAGATTGACAAAGTCGGAAGTAAACTGGGAGATGGCAGTGTCGAGTAAATGTGATAAGGGCAGCAAATGCCATCGGGTCAAGTTTTGGATTTCATACTTTTTTTCCGTTGACGTTCTAGTTACGGAAAACGATGGGTTGGATCTCCACATGATCCATCTAAGACTTACTTATTTAGAATTGGGGCTGTAGAATGATGTTGGATCCAATCTTGGGACAACCTTCTAATGTAGTGTAGTTTAAAAAAAAAAAAACACACACACACACAAAAATTTTAAGGTTTAGATAATGACTTAGTTATATATGAACTAAAGAAATATTTCATAGTACGAGGACTAAGGACTTCATTACATTAAGGGACCCAATCTCAATGTGATTTTCACATTAAGGACCACAATAAATTATGAGTTTCAACTGAAAAAAAAATATGACAACATATGCTACGACATAATATAATGAGGAAAATCTATTAAATCACAAGTTAAGAATGATTATATTTATATCGGGTACAACAGTTTTTGTGTTTATATTCTTTTACTTAAAAATTAAGAAATAGGACCACGAATTATATATGACTCATAGAAAGAACACTATTACACTTATATTCCACTTCATGAATGTTATTAGGAATAGGAAGATGCATATGCTATTCCAGAAAATGCAGGAGAATCACTTGTTTGGCAAAGTAAAGTATAAATTGACAAGAAATTCGAATTTTTTGGCTAAAGCATTATAGGGTTGTGAAGATGAAGGGACATCATGTGTTAATGGCAATACCAAAAGCTATATTTCTTTTTCCTTTGTTTGTCTCTAAATATTACTTTTCGAGGTCTACTCAGTAGGTATGAATGTTGTATTTTGAATCCTCCGTCCAAAAGAAATATATACAAATATATATTTTATATCGGACATAGTTATCTTTTCTCGAAGTAGTCATTATATAAATTTTAATTAGGTCCTTATTTGAATTACAATCGTATTTATAGAAACAGAGATTGTTAATTAAGAACATCCAATTGATGCATATTATTAGATATTAGGGTCAATTGCATAAACCCCATGCGTTATAGTAAATATTTTTTCCTATTTTGTTTAACACGAGGGTTTCGTGTAAGGTTAAAAAAAAGGTGTTTTTTTTATAACACAGAGGAGTTTCATGCAGAGTTTAAAAAAATAGAGTTTTTTTTTCTTCATATTTTGTTAATATATAGGGCTTTCATGCATATTTACTATAATAGATTTTTTTCTTCTTTTTTGCAATTTACCCTATTATCATAAAACAAGCAGATTTTTTGTCTTTTTTGACATTCTAAATATTTATAAAAAATAACAAAGTTTTAATATTACAAACTTATTAATTTTGTCTTTTGGACATTCTAAATATTTATCCTCGACTAAAAAAAATGAAGCATTTAGATATCCAATGATCCTCGTGATTCACTCAATTTGAACATAATTCTTCGATCTCAAAACCTAATTGTACTAAAAAGCATGCCATCGCAAATCTCAACTGTAACTAGAGTGAACCCATGTTACAAATTACTTGAGGTGATGGTGTCTCCCTTCCCATCCCATATCAGTCCATTATCAAGGTTTTTTTTAAAAAAAAATAATTAAAAAATATTATTTTCAAAATACTTCGAATGTGAAAATGTTGCAGAAATACCCCAAAATGTTGCACTTTAGGAGGGGCGCTTGTACATGTAGTGGCCCCTCCCCGGTTGAGTGGCCACCTTCAACAAAGGAGTGAGAGGGTGGCCACTCCTTGGCCAGTGACTCCCATTTGTCGATTCCTATTTGTCACGTCCTCGTCTGTGAACTTATACATCCCTTCACACTTCTTCGTATGCAACCATGAACTTATATTTATGACATCTCGTGTTGCCACCGACTAAGTATGTTATTTGAAACGTGTATCAATAATATGAACATTTTATGTTTTCGACACCACAAACCTTCCATCGTATTTTCCTTCAATATTTTCGGTGTGTGCACAATTTATGCATAAAAAATTTCTAAATTTGAACATACTAAAGTTGTCTTCTTCAAAATGGATAAGTTTTTTGTGCTACTATATTTTGGTGGTAATGTTATTATTGGGAACGTATCGGTCGAATATAGCATCCTACAAGTTAGACCGATTAGAATATTTTACGTTTTATTATTTTATTGGATTTGGTTCAACTGGCACATAGAATGTTAAACATCGACACAATGATGCTTAATATCAAATTGTCACCCAAATATTCATTCACGGAAAAATCGACTTAGAATGAAATACCTATCAACATTGTAGATGATAATGTTCTACAGTTTATAATAGATTGTCTCAATATGAAAATGTTGCATTTGTGCGTCGAGATACATGCAAGTAGCCATGATATTGGTTTTGAAGGGCCAGAATATGGTGGTCAATGACCAACCTTGTACTTCTACGCATCGAGATGTTGATCAACAACAAGATTATCCTTATTTTGATCATGTAAGTGGACCTTGTGATCAATATATAGCCGACTTTTCTAAGAAAATACTATATATTTGGCCAAAACACAGCACAAGGTTGGGGCTTATGAGAAGAAATTACAACGGTTCATTATGGCTCAAATCTCAGTAAGTCATGACATGGAACTTGCCATTCTTCCACACTTTGTGAATCATCTACCCCTGGGTGACCATCAACTTTCAGACCCCAAATTATAGAAATATCTTGTAAGGTGATGGTAGCCTCACCAAATCTAAAAAAAATGTATGGATCTTACGCTGCCATCGCTCAACAAAAGCGATAATCAAATGATTATCATAATTACAATAACTAGAATGAAAACAACGTAAAACCCATATCAGTGACATGTCTCAAAACACGATTGTGTATAATGTTATCATTATATGACTCCCAAATAAGGTTATCTGTACGCTTAACTCGTAATATATTATCAATTATCGGCACAAATAGCACTGGAGATATTGTAGATTGTAAATATAATATACCTTAGTCTTCGGACCTCAATTTGATGACATCCTAAAATTAATAACAAATTAACACACATATCAATCATTTATAATATTAATAAAAATATACTAAACATTTATATTTAAAAATATTGATTTTTTGATTCATTTTAAAAAATATCTATCACAAAAAATAATATTAAAAATTTATAATATTTTATAATAGTTTACTAACCTTCTAAAATTCTTTAGGTGAAACACACGTAAATTCTGAGGATTTCAAAAATTCTTTAGTTGAAATGCGGTGGAGGACGTTGGACTAAAGCAGAATATGAGAATTGTTAGAAGTGAGTACTATTAAAATTTGGAAGAGTTTTATAGTTGGTTTTCGGAGGTTGGAGCTGATGTACATAACAACACATAATAAACAGGTAGTAGGAGCGGCTCATAATCAACGAATGGTCGCCTGCTCTTTAGGCAGGGGCCGCCCTCTAACTGGATAAGGAGTGGTCCCTAATTGAAGCAGGGGCCGCTCATTGTGAGGGCGGCTCCTAAATAAAGAGGGGTCGCTTCACCCACAAGTGGCCCCTCAAGAAATGTTAGCTGCCACACACAATGACGTTTTGGGGTTTATGCAACATTTTGAAATTCGAAGTAATTTTGCAAATAATTTTTTTTAATTATTTTTAAAAAACCATTATCAATTACTCACATTAATAGTACCAACTTTTCGGTACAAAACCCAAACATTTTTAAAATAAGGGTAAATTTTTAAAAAAAATGGTCCTATAGTATGTAGATTTTTCTAATACTAGTCTCAAACTTTTAGCACTAATGAAATATAGTCTCACATAAACTGTTTTTACTAAAAAATAGCCACACATAAATATTTTTTAACAAATTCAGTGCCACATGAATTGTTTTTACAAAAATGGTCTCATAATTGAATATGAGCTTTTCAAACCACTTTTGATTAAAAACTAAAATTATGATTGCTTATTTATCACCAGGTATAGATGAATAATATGGGGTTTTGTATGATTTTTTTTGCCTGTTAGAAAAATTGTTATGAACAAGATTGATTGGTTGAGATACTGTGTTCATATGCGAATATCACCAAACTTTGATTGGTCCACTCACACTGGCAATCACCATGGCGCTTTGATAGTGAGCATGATGAGACTTGAAGATCATGTATGATATGATCCCTTCGTGCTTGGGAAAGCGAGGAAGGTTGTGATGATAATATTATAGTCGACTTACCATATATGCTAAGATGACATCTGATTAGATCGACTATGAAGAATGTCAAATCTTCATAATAGTCTGTTTATAGCTAAATGTGTGAATTGCTGGTAGATGTTATCTCGCAATGCGCAGGTCAGTAGCTTTTTGTAGTCGCTGGACTTAGATTCGTATAATATTTAGAGCGTGACATGCCCAAGTTGAGCGGGAGCTCCATCATAGCATGTATGCATACTACATGTGCTCAGTAAGTATGAAGTGGAGTGACATAATGGATTCCTGTTTCGTCACTGTGTGAGCGCTTTATTTATTTATTATTGTACCATTTGAGACTATGGACCATGTCATGGGGTGTAAGCTTGATGACACTACTTTAGCATGTATCCAATGCCCATGATTAATGTGGTCTGTCGGAGGATGTCCATGAAAGCTGTCAAGACAAAGCTGGTTGGCATGTATGGCCGAGGAAGAACCAAGTTGATAACACACCCTTTTGTTTAATGGCTCATAGGCCGGCCGACTAAGTTGAAATTTGTTTTTGACATAGTCATGAGCATAGATGCATAATTGAGAGAGTCAAGCATGCTATATTTAATATGAGGGATCATGGATGCTTGCTGTCACGCCCCGAGATCGGGGTCGATAACACCTGCATTGATTTCCAAATAACATCATGAAATCAATAAGCCTCGTAATATCAAATGATTGAAAACCAGTCTATTCATACATAAAAATAATCGTCTTTACAACTGAATTTAAATTGCATCACCAAACTCCTAAAATGTCTTAAAACAAATAAAAGCAACCAAAGTCTAAATAAATAAAAAACAATCAACGTCTTTAACTCCTAGAAACACCACGGATCACCAACCCCAAAATTGGTGTTGTTCTTTAGCCTCGACTGCTTCCTCGTTATTATCTGGGGATGTAAAGTAAGGGGTGAGTGTTTTGTTAAACACTCAGCAAGTGGGGGCCAATCGATGTAATAATAATATTTTTTCCCATAGTAATAATAATAATAACAACAACAACAACGATGATGATAACATTGAGTTACGGTTGAGGTAAGGGAACCATGGTCCAATTTGTCTATTGTTGTAATCGGGTGGACTTATCTCAACATGGTGCCTAGATGTATAGTGATAATATTTACTTAACAGTTAATAGGTTTAATTGGATTAGTTTGTAAGAATGTACACTTGATAGTATTGAAATTGTTTGATAGGAAATCCGTAATATCTTGGAGATTGTTTGGAAAGTTTGTAGCTTGAACAATTTTAGAAGATTCGAGGTACGTAAAGGGAGTTGCATTTTTCACAAATTATTTTAAGTATTTTATGTTATTTATTTCTAAAATGTTTTGGGATAGTAAGCATGCAAGGTTATTTTGAAAGAAATTATTTTTGATAGAAATGTGATTTTGTTGAAAAAGGGAATTTTGACTAGCATTTTATTGTGTGTGAAAAACTATTTTGAAATGTCATGCTTGTCTTGATTCAGTGAATATGATTTGAGTTGTAAACTGATGATGTTCTTTGTTTTGTCTGTATCGCTTGCGACGAGAGGTAAAAACACGCACACTTTCGGCTCGTTGGCGAAAAGAATAAATAAACGTATTTTGTCTTGCCCGAAGGCAGAGGGAGTATAATATCTGGTTGATCACATGATACAATTTTTAAGAGGGGACTCTGTCCGTTTTATTATAAAAAAGTCAAAACAATTTTTTGACAACTTACTTCCGCTGAAAATTTCGAATTGCTATTTATATTTTGAATCGAGTATAAGAGTATAGCCTTGTATTCAAGTAATTGAATATGGCGGACGATCCATCGGACCGGGCCGTCACAGTACTACACGTAGCTCGACCAATTCTAAATAAATTTGTATCCTAACTTCACCCATGGTAGAACCCGAGTATACATCTTTATTGAACAATGATTAAATGTTCTTTGTAATCACTCAGCATCATCATATGAATTCCACCTACTCAGCTGATTTTTTTTACGTGACAAAACATGATAATAATTTTGTAAAGGATGATTATAAATTTTAAAAGAAAATTTTATTTATTTATTCCTTTAGCCTTTGAATTCAAATAAATCAACTTTTGTATATTACACGATTGATATACTCTGTTTTTTGGTTTGTACAGCGAACTATCAAACTTGCCCCTTCATTACATTCTGTCATAGCAAATCCATAATTAATAATCATTTCACGCGTTTATTCCGGTTAACACTGCAATTGTTTAAATTCAAAAGCCCTCGCAGATGGATCAAACACAAAATAATTCAACAAATATAAAAAATGAATTGGCTCGAACCTGAAACCTCTCCCAATTGTAGGAGCTCCTGGTGTCAATTTAGCTAGAATCTCTTGGCCAAACATCACCATTTACCAGATTCTAGGCGAGTATGAAGCATATCGTCTTATTTCAAAGACACGTCCAGGGATTGTCAACCTGCCAGTTCATCAAACTATCAAACATTGACGTGGGTTTAATTTGGTACCTGGAAGCAAGTTGCAGGTTTCTCCACGACTGTGGCATGAGAGATACCCTTTGTGGTTGAGTAAAAGATTCAACATAAGTTTAATGAGCATTAGCGAAGCAAATAGTTTTTATGAAGATCATTTCATGCTAGAGTCTTTTCTCTGGTACTATTTCTCATTATGCTAGTTATCTTCCTGTGCTGCAAGAAAAGAACGCCAAAAAAGACGAAGACATGAATAGTTGTATTATCGGAAGACTCGGTTCTCGAAATTGCAAGATTAGAGTGTGCTCTCGAAGTGTTCAAATTCACTGAAGTAAAGAAGGCAACGGGGAAATTTCGACCAAAAAGATGGATAAAGGGAAGCATATACCGTGGAATTTTTGGAAGAGACGTTTTGGCTATTAAAAAGATTGGTGGGGCCTGTTGGTTTTTTTTTTTTGGCCCATTACCTTATTTTAACTTTTGGGCTTTGGCCTTCTTTCTAATCTTTTCCTACCATGCCATTAACCGAGCCCCATTATCAGTTGCCCCTTCACTCTCCCATTCCAGATTCTTCTCAGCGTCTCCTCGACTTGCATCATCTGCGTCCTTGGAACTTGCTCTCCTTCAAGGCTGGCCCTCGGTACTCGTCTTCCTCAGTGCTATTAATCATGGATTTGTTCCATGATGAGGTAAGCCTGAAAACCGTCCAACTCTTGAGTGTTTTCCCCCCTTTTTCGCGTCTCTGTTACACGGTGGTTGGCCGTGAGCTTTCTGTGTGAGAGTGGTGGTGTTGTGTGCGCCGTGAGCTTAGGGTGGTGCTCTTGTGGTTCGAGTGTGGTGCTGTGTGCACCGTGGCTGGTGTGTGTGCGCTGTGTGCGTGCACTGTGTGTGTGGCCGTGAGTTTAGGGTGGTGCTGTGTGCGCCGTGAGCTGTGGTGCTGTGTGCACTGTGTGGCCGTGAACTGAGTGTGTGCGTCTGTGGTTCTGTTCGTCCAGTGTGTGTGTTCGGTGGAGTGAGCGGGCTGTTGCTGTGTGTCCAAGTCGACTGTGTGTGTCTTGGTGTAACCCTGTGTGTGGTTCCCCTTTCTGTGTTCGGCCGTCGCCTACTGCTTGTGTGTTCGGGCAGTGCTTAGGGCAGTGTGTGTGTCTCCATCTTTTGGCTACGATACCTTGGTTCCCCGGTGACGACGTAGAAAGGAAACCCAGCTCGACCTGAGCCCAATTCCCTTACTCTTGTTTGATATTTGATTTATATAGTTCTTTGTGAATTGTATACTGTGGATTGTTTTCTTGTTGTGATTGCAGGTTAACAATCGACGATTCAAAGCGGAACGAAATCCTTACAGTGGTATCAGAGCGTTCCGTGCCTGGTGGAGTGCTCAGGCAGACCTCAGGCAGCAACAGGAGTGTTCGGGAAGCGGCGGGCATCAGCTGGTGTGTTCGGGCAGTGGCTGGAGTTCTCGGGCAGACCTCGGGCAGCGGCTGGAGTGCTCGATGGGTCTCGGGCAGTGCTCGGTGGACCTCGGGCAGCAGCTGGAGTGTTCGGGCAGCAGCTGGAGAGTTCGGGCAGCGACTGGAATCTCGGGCAGATTTCGGGCAGAGCACTTCGGTGCTTCGGGCAGTGTGGTTTTCGTCACCCCAGAGCTTTGTCTCTGGGTAGTAAGTGATTATCTTGACCCATTATCTTTTTACTATGTTGTTTCTAAGTAATTGTGTCCCTTACCCGTAGGAAAAATCTCTATCTGAAGCCCCATGCTCGTACACCGTTGAGTGTATTGTGATCTTGTGGGTGATAGCGTTTTTTCCTCCCCTTAGCTTGTTTAATTCTTTCATATTGTGTTTTGTGCCTTGTGGTCCTTGCTTCTGCTGATTGGTTGTTGAAATTGTGTGTGCCTCCTTGCTTATTTGTGATGGCTTCAATTTCTGGATATAACCTTGAACCATTTAATGACAAATCTGATTTTTCAATATGGCAACAAAAGATGAAAGGAATTTTAATACAACAAAAAGTATTTAAAGCTATTGACGGTAATTGGGCTGAGAACATTACAACTGCTAAGAAACTTGAAGATGACGAATATGCTTATTCTTCTATTATCTTGAACTTATCTGACTCTGTGCTCAGAAAATGTGGTAAACTATCATCTGCAAAAGATCTTTTGGAAAAATTGGAAGAAATGTTTACTGAAAAATCTTTGCCGAGTAAACTTTTCTTGTTAGAAAAAATTTTCAGATTCAAGCTAGACTTGAACAAAGACGTAGATGAAAATTTGGATGTGTTTACTAAGTTAATTCAAGATATTAAATTGACAGGAGATAAGAACATTGACGATTATTCACCTATTGTTCTTTTAAATGCTATTCCTGAAAATTATAGTGATGTAAAATCCGCCATTAAGTACGGTAGGGATTCTATTACATTGGATACTGTAATGAACGGCCTAAAAAGCAAGGATCTAGATTTAAAAGTGAACAACGGCGGTAAGCAAGATTCAGGTGAAGTTATGCATGTTAGAGGTAGATCTCAACATAGGTATAACAACAATCATAGATTTGATTATAACCAAAATCAGAATAATGATAAGAACAAGGGGAAAAGGTCTAAGTCTAGGCCTAAGAACAGAAGGTGCTTTAATTGTGGTGATCCTGATCATTTTATTAAAGATTATCCTGAAAAGAAAAACCAGAAACAAAATGATAATAACCAATCTTATGAACAAGTGAATCATGCTTCTTTATCTGGTGAAAACTCAGGTGATGTCTTTATGGTGACTGACTTATGTGATTCTGTGAATTATGTGCATTCATCCACTGTGTGTGAAAATGAATGACTAATTGATTCTGGTTGCTCTTATCACATGGCACCTCTTAGAAATTTGTTTTCAAATTATAAAGAAATTGAAAATGGTTCTGTTTCTATTGCTAATGAGAAACTTTGTAAAGTTGATGGCATTGGTGATGTTTATTTAAAATTTGATTCTGGTTATTCTATGACTCTAAAAGATGTGAGACATGTTCCTGCTTTGTGCAATAATTTGATGTCTTGTGCTGGATTAGAATCATGTGGTCTTGAGGGTAGATGGGGAAATGGAGTTATGAAAATCATAAAGGGTTCTTTGGTAGTTTTCAAAGGTAAAAAGAAAAGACATCTTTATGTTTGCAAAACTGAATCTGTATATGATAATGTGAATTCTATGACTGATGACTTGACTGATCTGTGGCATAGGAGATTAGGTCATATGAGTTCTAAAGGTCTAGAGATTTTGCATGAAAAAGGTTGCTTTGGTAAAGACGAGTTGTCTTGCATGCCTTTCTGTGATTCGTGTGTTTATGGCAAACAACAAAGAGTGAAATTCCCGGTTTTCCCTTCCCCTAATGTGACTATGAGTTCTGTGCATGTTGATGAGTCTGAGTCCAGTGCTACTCCCTGCAAGGTGGAGCATTTAACTGGTGTACTTCCTGTTAATGAACCTGAAATTCATGGAATGCCTGAAAATCATGATAGTGTTGTTGAACATGAACATGTTGTGCATGATGAATTGGTTGCTAATGAACATGAAGATTTGCATGATATAGCTTATGCTATTAGTTGCTTAATGTATTTGATGGTTAGTACTTGGCATGGTATAGCTTATGCTATTAGTTGCTTAAATAGGTATATGTCTAATCCTAGCATGGTGCATTGGAATGTTGTTCAATGGTTGTTATCTGTAGGTGATAATCTAAGTGATTATGTGTTTAATCCTGCTGATATGTGTACTAAGTGTTTGTCCCTTAGTAAATTCCAATCATGTTTAAAATTTTTAAAATTTGATACTGATGATTGATGCATGTTTAGTCCATTGGTTAGTGTTTTATAACCTGTTGTGTGCTCGTTATAAAACTGTTACCCTGGTTACTTTCCCACTTTAACTTGCTGTGTGCTTGTTATTGTTTTTCCTTTGTCTGTGCTGTGTGCTATGACAGAAATTTGGTCCACACAATGCTCTGTGTGTTGTGGGGACCCTTTGGGCGATGATGAGTCATCTATATGGGTTTTCCTTACGTTGAGGTGGAGCCGGTATTGTGCCAAGGTGGAGATTTGTTGGTTTTTTTTTGGCCCATTACCTTATTTTAACTTTTGGGCTTTGGCCTTCTTTCTATTATTTTCCTACCATGCCATTAACCGAGCCCCATTATCAGTTGCCCCTTCACTCTCCCATTCCAGATTCTTCTCAGCGTCTCCTCGGCTTGCATCATCCGCGTCCTTGGAACTTGCTCTCCTTCAAGGCTGGCCCTCGGTACTCGTCTTCCTCAGTGCTATTAATCATGGATTTGTTCCATGATGAGGTAAGCCTGAAAACCGTCCAACTCTTAGAGTGTTTTCCCCCCTTTTTCGCGTCTCTGTTACACGGTGGTTGGCCGTGAGCATTCTGTGTGAGAGTGGTGGTGTTGTGTGCGCCGTGAGCTTAGGGTGGTGCTCTTGTGGTTCGAGTGTAGTGCTGTGTGCACCGTGGCTGGTGTGTGTGCGCTGTGTGCGTGCACTGTGTGTGTGCGCCGTGAGTTTAGGGTGGTGCTGTGTGCGCCGTGAGCTGTGGTGCTGTGTGCACTGTGTGGCCGTGAACTGAGTGTGTGCGTCTGTGGTTCTGTTCGTCCAGTGTGTGTGTTCGGTGGAGTGAGCGGGCTGTTGCTGTGTGTCCAAGTCGACTGTGTGTGTCTTGGTGTAACCCTGTGTGTGGTTCCCCTTTCTGTGTTCGGCCGTCGCCTACTGCTTGTGTGTTCGGGCAGTGCTTAGGGCAGTGTGTGTGTCTCCATCTTTTGGCTACGATACCTTGGTTCCCCGGTGACGACGTAGAAAGGAAACTCAGCTCGACCTGAGCCCAATTCCCTTACTCTTGTTTGATATTTGATTTATATAGTTCTTTGTGAATTGTATACTGTGGATTGTTTTCTTGTTGTGACGATTCAAAGCGGAACGAAATCCTTACAGGGCCTCACGAACCGAGGTGAAGATATTGTATCAGATCAATCACTTCAATATAGTAAAACTTCAGGGATTCTGTGACATAAAGATGACACTACCTTGCATACGAGTACATGAAAAATGGCTCCCTCCAAGAATGGCTCCGCGGAAGAGGATCCGACAGCGAAAAGGGATGGAACAGGAGGATTCATATTGAACTTGATGTGGCCAATGGACTTCTCTATCTTCATACTTCATGGAACCAGCGTACGTCCACAATGATATAGACAGCAGCAATATTCTTCTTGACAGCAATCTACGAGCAAAGATTGCAAATTTTAGTCGGTCAAGAAAAGAGAACTCTGATGATGTAATAACACGGGTTGTGGGCACTGAAGCATACATGACGCCTGAGCATATGGGCGACGCCTGAATATATGGGCACGAGTCTGATTACTCTCAGGGTTGACGTATATGCATTTGGCCGGGGGGGGGGGGGGGGGGGGTGCGGGGTTATTGGAAATGATCACAGGAAAGGACCCCGTATTTGTGCGTGGAATAATTACAGTCGACGGACATAGTAGCTATAGCGGAAAGCGAAAATTCAGAAACTGAGCTAACCTGTTTCATTGAGTCTTGCCTTGCCGAAATGGAGGAACGGGATGGACCATTCAAGCGGTGAAATTAAGTTTATGCTGCTTGGTGTAAAATCCTGAAAATTGACCAAGCATGCTACAAAAATCAAACGCTGTATCACGAGTCAATTGATAAAACGGTGTTCAACAAGGAGAATTGAGTCACTACCTTAGGCTCATCCCCTGTGCTTTCAGATATTGTTTTGATATTAGAGAGTAAAAATATCAAATATCTAGGATACTAATACACAAGCATGCTAAATCTAAAAACAAAAAAAAAAAAAAAAAAATCAATAAGGAAGATGAATGCTATTATCTCTCAAGAAATATATTAAAGAATTTGAAACGACTCCCTAAGCCCATCCTGACAGCTTTTGTACTGACTCGTATTGTGTCCTAAATAGATTGGCCATATATGCTGATACATGAAAGGCTCAGCTATAATTCGACAACAAACTATAAATTCAGAATGTAATAAGTTACAAAGCCTGCGACTGAATTTCAAAGAGGAAAGTTTCCTGTCTCCCTCATGTGGTCCAGGGTCCTCGGTAAGCCAAACTTTAGCACCGCTTGGTTAGCAGCTCTAAAACCATTTCCATATATCTCAGATGTATCTGTTTGTATCTGGTTCTTGAAAAACATGCAAAGTTTTCTCTCAAAAGGAGACATTGCCCCCCGTCTTGAGGCCGATGCTTTGTTACTATCAGACGAGGACTGACTCTGGGATTCCAACCACATATTGGCGATGGCTTGGCAGATACCTTCTTCAACATCTTGTCTCAGATTTCGATAACCTTCAAGAAGATCATGGAAAACATGTTGATTATTCAAGCTCTTTGAGAAATGATAAATGACAAATATAATACGGGGGAGGTATGGGCAAAGACCATTTAGTCGTAACCAAGCATGCATCATCTCATGAGATAATATTGATCCAGTCAACAACCTGCATGAACGCAACAAGAATCAGAAAATGAAATTTAAAAAGACATTAAACAGGCACAAAAAAATCAAAAAAATATATACAAGACCTCGGAAGACCGTATAAAATAAGAATTGCAGTCACTTCACAATGTCGTCTTAATTTATAAGGCTCTGTTCTCATGCTAAAGACTTGATTTCCAGTACGCGATCTTCGTCGCCGCAAAATCTGGTGATAAAAATGACAAATAAGAGAGCAAATTTAAATTAAAAGTAACTTTAAACTAGCAAAAATGGGTGATGGGGAAATGAAATCGGCGACAGAAGCCCTTACCGTGCTAATGGTTTGCTCCTCAGAAAGACAGAGACCTCGGGTCTCAGGTACGTTATGATGCCCCTGAAAGAAGAGACAAAATCAAATTATGGGCCACCTACCAGTAGAAACATCCGGTGCAACAAAGGCAAGCTACCAAAGCTTCGAAAATAAAGTTTTAAGGCCTTTCTTTCGTGATGAGATTGAAAAAGTTTCTGACATGCCTCTCTACACCCATGGCTTCATTCAGTGCCTGCCTCTCAACCAAGAGTATAGGAATTTTCTGAGCCACTTTCATATTTAATTCCACAAAGAAATCTAGTATGTCATGAAAAAGGGATTGACACCCATTGGTATCCATAATAGAAGAGTCCAGACACTCCATGCAGAGCTTTCGGCCATCACTAAGGACAGTGCATCTCAAATAACATGACTGAAACAAGACAAACATTTAATCGATTGAAGTCCATTAAGGTTTCATGCAAGAATAATTGGGTTTGTATAGATTTGGATTGATTATGTTACACAAACCTCCATACGCTCACAGCTACAGCACCGAGGAGTTCCATCATGCTCATGACTGGGACAGTATTTCTGGGACCAAAAAGGATGTGACCTATATTCAATAAGACCAGCTGCATTTGTTCGAATCTGTGGGAGGAGAAATAAGAGTTAAACCTTCTCAATGAAACAAAAGTCGCAAGCACATGCTTTAAATGAGAATCATAAAGTAAAATAGAGAAAAAAATTACAAGAGCTAGAAAATAATCTATAGCAACTGAAACAAACGCTGGTGCATAATATCTAATGGAGGATGCACATTTTTAAATAAAACAGTAATCATCATCCAGAGTTTAAATCGAAAACTGCTCAATCGCATCCCAAAGATATACCTCCTGTTAAACAACAAGCATTGTTTATTGTCACAATTTGATGCTAATATTTACCAATTCTATGTTTGGATTGTCTACTTTTTAATATAATATAGTGGCCTACAAAATTTCAAATAATGAGCATGATAATCCATGGCACGAAAAACTTACAAAGTTCTGGCAGACATCACATTTCGGATGATAAGACTCCCTGTAGCAAGCTTTATGATACGGGTAGCTTCCAGACACAGAAAACTGCAGCAGAAAGATACCGACTGAGAGTTCTTGACATTTTGAAGGGATCGAGGCAGCTCCAAAATGACTATTTTATCTCGAAATTACACTACTGCAATTAAATTTCAAAAATGGGAGCATCTATAGTCTTTTTAAGAAAAAAAATAACAAATATCACACAATACTAGCAGGTTACTGATGTTAAGAAGCTTTCTGTTTGAGTAAAAGCATAATTCTGAATAAAGCACTATCAGTTCTTCTATTCTTCACCTTTCCAAGCAATATATAAAATGAATCAGCTGGTTACAAGTACAAAAAAGCAATGTTATCCTGCATTTGACCTTATTTAAGCACATGGATAGATTTAAGTAAATTTTGGTTGCTTAATGTATATAGTCGAGTCGACCATGGTATGCATCAGTGGAATATTTTAGCATGAATCCCAAGTTATTTAGGACCAGAGCAAAAAACATATTCAAAAACGTTCATGGATGTAATCCAAATTATGTAAGCATATACCGCATGTACTGGGTTCTCATATCAGCTCAAGTCAAGGTAGGCAATCTAGCAAGTGTTCATGGACCACTGAGAATTGTTATACCTCATAATCTGATATTGGTTGCTTGCATCCATAACAGCTAAAACATTCTGGATGCCAAACAGCACCCATACAACTCAAAAATCGTCCATGGCCAATCTCAGTATTACAGCCAGCGCAAATTCTACCAAAAAAAGTATTAGAAAATTAGTCGAAGAAATGACCAAAATGGGACCATGAAAAATACAAGTTCAACAATTATAGAAACACAAATACTGCTACAATGGACCCAGAAGCCCGAAAAATCTTTTCTTGTACTGTGCTCGAACGATTTCAAAGTCTAAATACCTGGAGCTTGTCGAGCAGGGGAAAGTTACAGGTTGATAAAGGCTATCATGACCATGTCCATTTCCAAATCCGAAACCACGTCCATGTTCATTTTGGTGACCATTGTCATATGAAGACTCAGCGTTCAAGGTCTCCTGTAGAGCCCGAGCAAGCAGTTCATCCTCTTCCAATTGTGGTTGACTATCTGTACCATCAAAAGATATTCACATATGCACTTTTCAGTAAACTTGTCTAAACTAGAACAAAGTGACAAAAATGTAATAACGCAGTCAAAAAAGTGACAAGCACTTTAATCCAAATTTTAATTAAAGAAGCACTCGACAAAAGTAAAAGTTCCCGAATCACCGATTCCAACAGCAAATTGCCAACCCACCTATCACAGCTTTTCTTTTCTGACCTTCTTCTGAAAGAGATAGCGCAATAGCATGTTCCATATCCCCAGTCTCTGACCACGAATCCTACACCGATGTTCACCAATAAACATGCTTTTTATTCAAAAAAATGAATACGTGATAAAATAATTAATTCATCTGTCGGAAGTGAATGTCATGCCACCAAGGAAACAATTAGTATTTGTGAGTGAAAGCGAGTTACATGTGAAATGACATCATCTTTGTCTCCTCAGCATATCTATCTAACTTGAGACAATAATAAGACCTATCAATAATAAGACATCACTATTCATATAATAGCGAGTTAAAAAATCCAGCTCTTCCCAGCTGACTTATTATACTTTATTGCACATTATCCCTGTGATTTTGTTGCCTTTGGTTGACAATTTTGATTATTTACAAGCGCATAAAGCATATGTTCTCAAAACACTATTAACATTGCACTCATAGTTATTAAAAGCCTGCAAGGTACGCAACTTCGCCTAAGGCGCAGGCCTCGCGCCTCGCAGCACCTTGCTCCCCTTGTTTTGGAAGGGCACGGGCCTTTGTGCAGGCTACCATTATATTTATATATATAAACTAGAGGATGTTGGAGTTTATTTGTTTATGTAAGTTGCCTTTCGTTAGCGAAGCTAGACGAGGAGAATGATGTTGAGAGCTATAAATTTTGTAATAATACAGAAGATGAAGATGACACTGATCTTGAAGTTGACGATATGTTCAATTAATAGATTAGTTTTTATTTTAAAAACTTTGGGTTTAATGTGTAAGAATTTTTCAATTTTAATATTTGTTAGAATGATATTTTTGCATATTTAATATTTTATTTAATTTTGCTGTTATTTGATGCTTACTTTATTATTTAAATTTGTTATCTTTAAATTGTTTATTCATAATTGTTAAAATCTATGAACATTTTTGATACATTAAGAGCGCCTCGTGTCGGCGCTATGCGCTATAGCCCCAAGACACCTTTGGGCTTCAGTGCGTTACGCACCTTTAATCACTATGATTGCACTATGTAGTTATGATTAGTGCCTTCATATGATATAATCCCAAATGGACTATATTACATCCGCCATTTTAATTATCTGGATTCATCAATGTTTCTTCCATGTTGGCTTGATTTGAACTGTTGCCAAAATATGAAACTGCATTTTGCAACATGAACTTGGAGTATAAATAAAATCATAAGAAAGTTCATTCAGATTTGGTTTCAAGAATATCCAATTTTATGTTTCTGTCATAAAGAAAACTAGAATCAACTCAAAAAATAAATTGAAAATGAAAATTATAAAAAATCAAGTTATCAACATAATTTGAGGAGCCATAGGATTAATTGAGCTTCCTTCTGCCTCTAGAAACATGCCGGATACAAGGTAGAAACAACATCATGTAGGTCAGTCTATCATGATAGACTTGTGATAAGAAGACAGAAAAGATAAACACTTACCAATGAACTAGATGGACGACTAGCAACATTATCTGCTCCATGTCTCCGATTACGTCGCCCCTCTGAAACTTTATGATACGAATCTTTGAAAATTTTGCTTAACCAGCCCATTGGCTAACTGCAAATGGCACGGGTCAGTAGAGCCTTATCATGCACCAAACTATAAACAAAGAAGTAAAAGCAGGACACAACACTTTGAGAGATAAAAAGAGATGAATGGAGGAAAATGAAGAGCACTCAGAAACAGAGAAACACATATACACACTATATACTGCGCCGTTCATTTTCAGTTCTTCTCTTCCAATTTGAAATCTAAAATGATGTGAATGATGGAGTTTCACAACTTTTGCAGAGTTTGTTATTGATGCAAATAAATTGCCAGGACGGCACATATGTTCAAAAATTATTTTCTGCACCCACATTCTCTTGTAAAACAATTTTGTTTCAATCATATGGAAATATCTTTTTGATGAAATTAATTTAACAAAAAATCATGCATAGTTTAAATCAAATACTTGGAAAGATCAGGCAAACTGGCAAACAATAACAACGTAACATGGCCACATAAAAAGTAGAAACACACACTAGAATGCTAAAGAACCACAATTCAATGAGACCAATGTGTGCTCTAACTGTTATAGGCTAAAATACTATTAGCCTAAAAAAGATTTGATCCTCATTTGTCCTATAACACTTAGAGCACGAATCCTCATACTCTTCTCCAATATGTCCAAGAAAAGAAAAAAAAAACATTTGATCACCTTGAAAGAATGCAAATTAAAGAGCATCCCACAAACAAGAAGCAGGTGTATCAACCATGGTTCACCGACACCGTGTGGGAACGGTCGGACTGGCCGTTCCAAACAAAATTCCATACTAAAATAATGTGTAGCTATAACGGCGATTTCTTGACCTTCGCGGGCATGGAACTACCGCTGCGGAATATTATCAAAATATTTGATTTTTTTATCAACAATTTGTCGAAATAATCTATTTTATGCATTTTTTAAATTGAAAAAAACTCCGTGGCAACCATCAGCTTCGAGACGCCCTCCGACCGTGTCGGAGGGCCACGGTATCAACAAACAAGGAAACAGCGAGTCAAATGCAGCAGAATTCAAATAAATGCTTAAATTCGAAATAACACATAATAGCTTATAATAGAACAACAAGGATACCTCAGATTATCGAGAAAAGTAGATACAATAGACACAAACACAAAAGAATGATCGTTCCAGCTCAATGTATCTTATAAACTCAAACGTAATCAATCATCCTGTATTTTAACTGATAACAAAAGATATCATAAGCTTTACAGTTAGCTGACGTGAATATAAACCCCAGAATCTGCAAAAATGGTGGAAGCAATTGCTAATCGAATCAAAACGAACCCAAAACTAACCAAAAAAAGAAGAAAAAAAAGAAAGATTCTGCACGTACATTCAATGCTTTAATCCAAAAACGAATTGTACCAAAATGAGAACTTTTTTCAAGAAAAATTGATCACACTGAACCTTTCTATCCTCAATCCCTTAGACAAACTTTAAAAAGTCAATGTACGAATTTAAATTTAAACAAATGAATAAGATGTATGATAGTTATAATTGTAATACACCAAGAAACCAAAAGAATCTTGTGGAAAATTTTGATTCGTGTGAAAACGAAGAATGGCAAAATAAGAACACGTATTTGCAATGGTTGCAAAGTCATGTGGGACAACAAATAAATAGTAAATTACAATCCAAAAGCGTGAGCTGTTTGCCAGAAAACATCAAGCGCAGTTGGGTTTTTGAAATTGGGATCTTTCTCAAGTAGCTGGATGAATAAGCGTATGCCACGAATGGTGAAGAGATGATTAAACAGAAGGAAGGAAATAAAATAAATATAATAGGAAGTAATTGATGTTTGTAATTTGTCGGTTAGATTTTGTTGCCTTTTAATTTACTACGCCTCCTCGTATCTAATATTCATTCCAATCATATAAAAAACGTAATAATTTAAATGATTGTGATTTTGAGATATAAATTTAGGAATGACAACGGGTCGAGTATGGGACGGGTTTGGCCAATCCCAAGACCCGCTCCCCTACACATAAAACCCGGCCCCGCCCCGCCCCGCTTAGACCCGCGAACTTGGCGGGTTTACCCGCCCGCTTAGACCCGCGAACCCGGCGGTTTTACCCGCCCCGCCCCGCCCCGTCCCTGTTCCAGTTTTTTATTTTTTTAAAAAAAAAATAGCTAGAAATCAATTTTGAAACACAAAAGTTGAGTTTTGTGATTAAATTTTATGTTTTCTCTATTAAATATTTATAATAAGCATTGCAAAACTATCTTTAAACCACTAAATATTTATTAATTTGCTCTTATTTTCTTCAAAATGTCCAACTTTTTTAACATGAAAACATGAATTTTGATATAAAATTAAATAATGAAAAAAAAAATTAAAAATGTATTGCGGGGTGGGTAAGGGGCGGGTTCGGCCAATCCCAGGCCCCGCCCCGCCCCGCCCCGCTTCCAAACCCGGTTGAAGCGGGTCCAGACCCGCCCCTACAGGGCGGGTTCATTGTGGGTCCGAATTTGGACCCGTCCCATTGCCATCCCTATATAAATCTATTCTTTTACTGTTATGATATTCATTTGGCGAGATAGATAAGAGCTCGTATCTACTTTAAATACTCGAGTTCGGTCACACTTAACACAAAAAAATTGACTTAGTCTCACTCAAAAAATATTATAATATCTTTTTAATGTAAATTTAATAATCAAAATTGTGGATAACGTTTTTCACAAAAATAAGGGCAATCCAAATTCTCATTTTTCTTTAATCATGGGGATGAGATTTTCCAACTTGTTATTTACATAAATGGGAAGTGAGACTGCAGTGTTCCCATTTATTTCTTAAAAAATAATCAAACTGGAATTTGTTTGGGATCAATTCTGAGTAGACAAAGATAATAATTTTGAATGGTTTTTTAATTATTAAATTTGAAATTGTAGTTAGGCTACAGGATTTGAAGCATCCGAGTAATTTATGGAATGAGTGATGTCTTAATGGTGTGAAAGATTGATCCAGGTTATCCATGAGCTGAGCCGATTCTAGCGGCCCAGAATCAAAAAAGGTTCGGGAGTTAGAATTGGGTCACATGAAACAAACCTTTGCATGGGCCAGATCTTGGTTTTTAATGGGGGTGTAAATGATCGACCCAAAAAGTCAAAAAAATATTAAAAAGTGAAAATTTCGGGCCGATACTAGGAGAAGAATGTTTTTTCAGCCCAATCCACCAAAATAATTTGCTTTCAACTAGGTCTATTTTAGGTCAAAATGACCAAAATATCCCTAACCTATCATCTTCTTCATCAAATATTCTTCTTCATTATTTGTCCAACACAGAAATCTCCAGCTATCTTCATTAAATCCTAGCGGTTCTTCTTCGCATTTTCTTCCTCGATTGAACGTTACGGAAACTCATTTTACCTTAGTTTGTTGTATAAATCCGAAATCACATCACATAAACCCTAAAAAGAAAATTTTCGTATATATCGTTGCTGATTTGATTTTAAGTTTTGGAATAATATTGATCGAGACTGAATTTGTTCCACATGCTGTCTAAAATCACGCAAAACTTATCAAGAAGGACCGATAATGAGATAAAGAATTACTGAAGAACAAGGGTTCAAAAGCATGCGAAGCTCAAATGTGATGTTAACATCAAGCAATTCAAAGACACCATGCGGTACCTTTGGATGCACTTGCAACATTTGAAATATTATCTCTTAATCATGCAATCATGATTATAATTATCACGTTTAATTTTGCAATTGTGTAATATAGCAATTTGTAGTCCCTAAAGAGATTCTCTGGAAATATTTGGCATAATGGTGGTCCCGGAGCATAAACAAGACAGTTTAAATGGCAAACGAAAATATGTGAATAGATTTGAGTATTATTATCCCTCCTGCGGTCCTATATTCGAGTTTGAAGCTATACTTTTTTGTCAATATCCAAATGTCTATTAATGATAATCACCACCATTAATAGGCGGGATCAAGTAAAAAGTTTATTTAAATTTCAATAGTCTTACCTAATTCGATTAGCCTCATCTATATTGATTCCTGACCGCACCCCAATTGTTCATTAAACACCTTTAATGAATCAAACTAATTGGTTAGAACTTCTTTAATCATTTCCACTACTGAAAATTATTTTAACATCAAAAGACTTTTAAACCGTACGATCATTAAGTGGATGTAACATATTTTATATGAATGTAATTATAATTATAATCATTGAAATTTGATCATATTATGAAAAAGGTCCACATAAAATAGTTGAATCATGCTTATTGTGTCATCTTGTATTCTTGTGGCTTTGATACTGTATTAGAGAAAACCGTTACGAACTCGAGTAAATTACAAAAGCGGTTCCAAAGAATAATTTTTTTTAATAATAGTCCCAATTTTTTTGAATAATCAAAGATAATCTCACAGAAATTATTTTTAATTAATACTATGTAGTTTCACAGAACTTATATTTTATCAAAATGATCCAATAATTAAACGGATTTGGGACAACTTTTGATAAAATATAATTTTGTTGGGACTATATTTGATTAGTTTAAAAGTTTTGGAATTAAAAATAATTTTTGATGGATTATATTTGATTGATAATAAAAGTTTTAGACTAGAAAATATCCATATTATATGAGATCAATTTTGAAAGTAACCCTTACAAACTCGTAGGAGGATCTAAC
Organism: Haberlea rhodopensis; assembly: GCA_907163345.1. NCBI lineage: Eukaryota > Viridiplantae > Streptophyta > Magnoliopsida > Lamiales > Gesneriaceae > Haberlea > Haberlea rhodopensis. The sequence continues at coordinate 4,589,607 of CAJQUN010000038.1, read as the reverse complement.
CAATGACTTTATACTTCAGAATATACATGCTCGAATTTTATTTTATTTCACAAGTTATCGCAAAACTGGTTCCTATAAAATCTTTATTTTATTTATAAACAAGTTCTCAACTTTATTTATAAGCAGTCTAATTATATTATATTTCAAGTAATATATTAAGTTGTCGTTAAAAAAGGATAATTTGCTCACAATTCAATAGAAATTGCTACGAAGTACTATTTAGAAGTGAGTGCAATCATATTATAATCTGGGCACCAAATGCATAAAAGGTTGTTGAAAAATGACAGTTTTCTTACAATTCAATGTTTAGAGTTTAGCATGGCCATAAGTGTAATATTCTTGTCCCACATTGGTTATTGATGAAAATGTAAAGTGATTTATAAAGGCTTAAAATTGACTATTATAACAACTTGGGTTAACCATTTTCGTAGAGCGAGGACGGATACGAAGTAGTTGCTATAAGAGTCCACTGGGCCTGAGGCGTGACAGAATGGTATCAGAGCCGGCTGGCAACACCGGGAGATAAATGCTATGCGGGACAAAGTACTACGTGCGTGAAAGTCACCTCTTGAACCTAAAAAGTGCAAAGTGCTACACGATATGGACTACCTCTTGAACCTACGGGGCAAAAGTGCCACGTGCGTGGGAGCCACCTCTTGAACCTACGGGGCAAAGTGCTACACGACGGGAGCCACCTCTTGAACCTGTAGGAGCCACCTCTAGATTCCCGGTGGATCTACGAGTTAGGTTGCGACGAGGACGTCGCGTTCTAAAGGAGGGGTGATTGTAATACCCTTGTCCCACATTAGTTGTGGATGGAAATGTAAAGTGGTTTATAAAGGCTTGCAATGGACTATTATAGCAACTTGGGTATACTTCGTAGAGCGAGGACGGATACGAAATAGTTGTTATAAGAGCCCATTGTGCAGTCGCGCTTGCGCGGGCCTGGGACCGCGGCGTGACAATAAGGGATAAGCAACACTTCATGAGTAGCGTGCAAAAGCGGGGTTTTTAGAAAATAAACTACCCTTTTTTCCATTTAAAACTTAACATTGAATATATTATAATCCTCAAATCTCACGGAGGAAACCGTGGTTACAATATAACAATTAAAGAGACAGTATTAACCAATAACCCAAAATCACAAAAGTAACATAAAAGACCTAACAAAGTTATCATCCTCATGATATATAAACAAAGTGGTATCAAGGTTTAACGTCTAAGGTGGGAGGTATGCAAATCATTCAAACTCAATTCACCCAAGATTTTACGAGGCAATGGGTTTTGAAAAAAAAAATACATGCATAGCACCATCAGCACCCATATTAGGGAGCCCATTCACATAAAAGTTCGACTCACGGAAAGTATGAATAACTTGCACTTCCAACATGCATCAATATGTTTATAAAATTTAACAATGATAATAATAATTTACATGCTTATAAGAAATTGGGTAAAAACGCGTATGCTTTATTGATGAAGATGATATAATGGTGGTTGTCACCATCTAACTACAGCTTGCTGTCTGTAGTCCCCCACAGGGCTCTGGGCAAACAAACGGGGCACTTATCATTTTATCACTATGAAGTAAACCATTTCATGAATTATGAGTCACATACAGCACAACTGCATGTGGTCCTCGTCCCTTCAACAAAATTTTTATTCGAGTATATATCTAATTAAGATATGCCTTCCTAGAAATATTTTTTTCCAAAAAATTGCATTCGACCCCCAAAAGTTGCACTTTGTCATCCTAAAATTATATTTTGACCCCATAATCCCTCCATTTTTTGTTACTATTATTTTCCTTATATATTCTTTTGTGTTCGCCACTACGTACCACCCGTTGGAGAAAATCGTATGGTTTCAAATTAATCCAGACCAATATTATAAACATTTTGAATTTATTGTGCTATGTTTTAAACTAAAGTACCACTTATTGTCTCCAGTCAGCGTATATATTCTCAAGAGCATAGAGTTTATTATTGCCCAACAAGCAATAAAAGAGAAATTTGAATAAATTATATGTATATGCTAAGAAACTCGTAGCCACCACTGGAGTAGATTAAACTTATATAGTGGACTTTAAATGGCAGATTAATCCTGAATCTGAAAGCAACGCTGAATCCCAACAAACTTGCACATTATGCATGAATCTTGGTAAATGATATCAAAACAGACCCGATTAAAGGTATCTAATAAACGTAAGAAATCCAGTCAAAATTGTGTTCTCAAAGATTGATGATTCTGATACCTTTATTTTTATATTAATTAAATTGTGAAAGTTCTTATAAGTTATAAACAAAGTTGAAAAATACTTAAATAGGTCATTTGGTTTTCTATTTTCATTAAAATAACTGAATTTTGAATCATTTGACATGCAATAATTGCTATTTTGTCGAGATAATACAAGTGATTCTTCTTATTTGAACGTTGCATACCATTTATTATTTGGACCCCTCTATATTGTTTATTAATCATGTGATGTATATTTGAATAGGGTACGCTTTTGTGTCGTGGTAGTAATGTTTACTTGTATTTTGTTAAGGGTCGGAGAGAACTCGATCTATATATTTACAACCTCGATCTTCTGTGGGCTGAATTTACATAATACAATCATTTTGTTCACTTAATATTACACATAAAATGCATGTTCATCTGGTTAAGCATGGCACCTTTTTGAGGCAACTTAACTCAAATTACAAATGTGGTTGTTTAATTGGTCTTTGAAACAAATATAGTGGGGAAAATTATAATTTAGATCATGTAACTTTACCATTTTTGCAGTATTAATCTAGTAAGTTGATCATATTTCTCACTTTAGTCAATTTTTTATCGGAATCGCTGACGTCACGCAGGAAAATGATGGTATGGTGTACGAAATTGATGATGTGGTGCCAGAAATTTGCTTACATGACACTAGACATTGCTGATGTATTAGATATCATGTTAGCGCTCTGTTGAAAAATGATTAAAATACAAACACGAGGCAATTACTGAATTGAAAGAGCAACTTAAAACATACATGACTAAACTAAATAGCGACAAATCGTAGGACCAAATTTGTAATTTTTTTTCTTCTGATTTTAGTGCATAATACACGAGGTAGCTAGCCGGAAAACAAGTTTTGGTAAACCAAATTCTTCCACCCTTTTAATAAAAAATACAAATAAAAACAAAAATCTTGCAATTAAAAAACAACTAAAGCATCAATATTTATACCAAACACTTATTCATCAAAAAATAAGTAACAAATACATAAATTCTAAAACAAATTACAGTGACTTGTCATGCGTTGAGACACATATTTGACAAACCCTACCCTTGTAGAATCTAGTGCAGCACCCCTACTATTATGTACTAAATGACCGCAAGGCCCCTACTAATTTGGATAACCACAATAACATCAATATTTGGGATGGTATTAAACTACAAAATCAATTTAAAAAAAGTTTATTACATCCAGAAGCAAAAATTAAAAATTGAATTTATAATTACCACCTCACTTTACAAAACAAATACCGTATATGCACGCAACGTGTACAACGGAACACTAGTATTAATAATGGTTTAAATACTTAAAATATCAAATCTTTGATACCCTTGAACCCTTTTGAGTCCACTAATGCCACTGGCCAAGAATTGTACTGTACATGTATATATTGTCCGCTAGTACTCTCACTACCTTAACTTTCTGTTCAACTTAATAAATATGATATACAAAAAATAGAGTGCGAATGGTAAGCTTTGTATTTATATTATATGGAAAGTATGGTGAAAGTGAAGTGAAGGAGTGAAGAGCTAGGTATAGTGTGACCCCCTTTTTCTCTTCTTTCAATATCGCCTCTCTCTGACTTTTCTATTGTTTGATCGAGAGGGGGGAAACAATTGTTTCTAAGATTTTTCATGGAGTAGATTTGGAACAACAAAACAATTTAAGGAGAGTTAATTTAATTCTATATCATATGATTAATTCAACAGAGAAAATGATGTTTCTGGGATTCGGTGCAATCGTATCAGAATCGTGCTATCTTTGACCTGTTCGATCGTCTTGTTATGGACGATGATAAACTGGGAGTTCTTTGGGCGTGGAGGTGAGAAGAAAGTGAAGGGAAAGAAGTCATATAGTTCAAGAAAATTAGGTTCATTTTTTTTCCTTGATCAGTGGAAATAATCATCTTGATAATATTATGTCAATTCAAATTAATTTCCTTTTTGACTCATATATTGGTGTTCGATTATGTTTCTTGTTTGATGGTGTAAGTTTACCAGGTCCAAGACTAGTGGTGGAGTTCCGAAACCAGATTGAAGAATTGTATATAAAATAACCTAGATAGAACCCCCAAACCATTGAATTTTCAATCTTTTTAGCCTCACGAGATTTAGGTATTTCAAGAAATTTTATGTCTAAAAGTATCATCAACTTTTCAAATGCATATGAAAGATCTATGGCAACAAAGAATCAAGGAGATTGGATGATAAGATTTCAAGGATTTGATCCTCTATCCTCTCAAGAGGATAACTTATCCGCTCCTCAGGAACCGGCATACGACTTCACCGGAGGAGGGTCTATGCTGGCTGAAGTGATCAACTTGCCATGGCGAAGAACCGCCTCCGGTTTACTGGATGATCAAATCCAATATGCAGATGAGGTAATTAATTAGTACATATTCACTTCAACCAAAGAGAAAAAAGATAGGTACTATTATTTCCACCACACAACATATCATCAAAATTCAGAGAATCTAAAGTTTAGTAATCTTGAATCCACTCATTTTTATGCAGATTTCACTTCAAAAGTTTAATCCCAACACATCAGATAACTCTCACCTTGAAGGGTTCCACTTGATCAATCCTGGAGTAGCAGCACCTGAGAGTACTAATCCATCTCACTTTACTTGGATTTCAAGCAGCGGCGGAGGCGGTGGATTAAACACCGAAACCACGAGAATCGGAAGGATTGTTGAAGGTCAAGGCCTTTCTTTATCACTATCTTCCTCTTTAAAAACCTTGGAAGCCACAAAAATGGAGAAATTAAGTATTGGACATGATGAATTGTTCTTCCATGGAATGGGTCCTTCAAGCCATCAATACAGCCTGAATACTCTTGCGACTAATCAACACTTCTTCCATGATCAGAATCAAATCTATTTTGGGTTTGCGGAGTCCACAAGAGTCACGAACGGATTAAGGAATTCGTGCTACTTAAGAGCTGCACAGGGACTGTTGGAAGAATTTTGTTGTGTTGGAAGAGGGCAACTGAAAAATCAGAAATTCAAGAAAGTTGAAAGAAACCCTAATTCAAGCTCAGATGCTGGTCGTGGCACGACGCAGACATTTCAACAGTCTTTATCTCCTTCTGAAAGGAGTGAATACCATAGAAGGAAAATCAAGCTACTGTCAATGCTTGAAGAGGTATAATAATATATTGGTTAAGCACTATCTCTTTAATTTTACTTAATAAAATCTCACACGAAATCAAATACTTAATGTTTAATATTCCATACCGCTTTATTAACCAAAATTTCATCCAAATATCACACAGAAATCAGTTTACTTAGATTTCTCGCAGCTAATCAATCAAGTTTAATAAAGGCTGCTGATATGAATATCTCACCAAACTGACCACTTAGTACTAAAGTTCAGTATAAAATTCCTAGGACTCATTAATATACAAATATACATATCATTATGCATACTGAGGTATTGCTTTAGTTAAAAGTAACAATTTGAAACGTTTCTTAGGATGACAGACTATTGTGGGGGTACATGTCGATCCCGATACTCGACACGCCTCCGCTAATGTTGCTGGGAATCAACATTATTGAATGATTTTACATACTGCTCAAGAAAAAATATGGGATTAAGGTGTCTCCAGTTGGGGACCATTAACTTTTGATTCTTTCTTAATCATGCATTATAGTTATAAAATAATGCATAATGGTGAATTATTGGCAGGCTTTGATCAAAGGGAGAAAAGGTCCTGATAAACAATTAGAAGCCTAGAGTTTTTTAAGAATTAAATCAAGATTCATGCTATATTTTCTTTAATATAATAATTTATGAATATCATTTTCCTATCTTTAGTTGCAGTAAGTGCATAGTATTAAAAACAATGCCTCAACTTTATTTCTACATTCACTCTGCCGGAAAAGGTTGACACATCAAATAGATTCCTGATGATATTCATGCTAAATGAAACACTCAAATTTGATGTACCTTTTTTAATGATCAATTCATCTAGAAGTTGAAGCCCGGAATCAAACAGTAAGAACAAGGTCTGGTCACAAGAAACCACACAAAAAAAATCCAGATTTACCGATGATTTTTTTTTTCAATAATTATATGTGTATCATCTAACAAGTAAATTTATCAGGTGGATGCAAGATATACAAGATACTTTGAACAAATGCAAGCAATAGTGAACTCATTCGACTCAGTACTCGGTCACGGGGCATCATCCACATATACGGGGCTCGCCCAGAAGGCGATGTCGCGACACTTCCGGTGCATAAAGGATGTGATAGCCTCGGAGCTGAGGCTGTGTTGTGATGCTCTAGGGGAGAAAGATGTGACTGGAGGGAATGTATTAACAAAAGGGGAGACACCAAGGCTGAAAGTTCTTGAACAAAAGTATAGGCAGCAAAAGGCAGTAGAGCATATGGGAATGCTGGATGCTGAATCTTGGAGGCCCCAAAGAGGATTGCCTGAGCGCTCTGTTAACATATTGAGATCCTGGCTTTTTGAGCATTTTCTCCATCCGTATTATACTTCTCTCTTTTATCTCTCTGATTAATTCTTACTCACACACAAGAAACAAATGCGTGCTGACATTTTATATAAATGACAAAAGGTCTCTCTGGTCTTGGTAGAAAATTCTTCATAAAGATTTCTGCTTTGAGAACCTTGATTAACACTTAATTAATTTGTTATTAAGAATTGGATTATTTAGGTACCCTCTGTTGATAAAAATACTATAAATAAATCACATCTCGGAACTGTACATTAAGGCTAGAGGGTTTGAAGGGTAAAATATGAATATTATTATTTCAATAAAATAAATTTATATGGTTCTTCAAAACTTTCAAGAATCTGTATAGGCACTTACAAATTTAAAACATGGCAAAATTAGAGTGTGCCTGATTGTGCATTATCATAATTTATTAGGTGAATCTTGCCGTGTTTGTAATGTTAAGTTATATCTAATTGAAAATGTTAGTTGCACACCTATATTTAAATCCCTTTCTACTTAATTTTATAAAGATTTTGTGACATGGGATCATTAATGAAAAATATGACAATATTTTTTTTTAGCTTGGGGAGGGGCAATATGATTTTAACAGACTCGAACTCGAGTCAGTCCCAAAGAAGACAAGGTTGACACTAATCCGGCAAGCCGGAAGTGTCAAATATGACAAATTTCATTTCATGTTCTTCCTTCTAATTATATATACATCATATGTGGTATTCTGTACTGGTTGAAGAGGCAAAAAACCCCCTTAAATCTCACTATACTCCATCATTAACGTAGAATAAACTACAATATCCACACACAAACATGCATATACATGTACTAAGCTACATCATATTGCTGACAAATTTATGGTGACATCAGCACTTACAGTGTACTCAGTTTTAAGAACTTCTGATTATTAAGGTCCTCTTCATGATTTTTGTGCTAGTAATGATTTACTGGGTAAATCCCATTTGCTTCTGCTACATTCATACCAGAACAGAATCCCATGCATTAAATTTTATTGGTGTAATGATACATTGTTGTTGAATGTTTATTAAATAATATATATTTAAATTTTAAATGAGAAAAGATATGATAGATTGGGTGGGTGGGTGGAAAAAAAAAAGATAACATTTTATTATTTATTTTGTCTCATAGGTACCCAAGCGAAGCAGACAAACATTTGCTGTCTCGACAGACTGGTTTATCAAAAAACCAGGTACTCGTTTACATTTCTTCTCTCTTTTGGTATCATAATCGATGTGTCATTTTTCGGTGAGAGCGATATTTCATTTTCCCCATTGGTTTTTGAATTTATTATGTGCAGATACTTGTCATCCATCCTTCTGTCTCCAAATAAATTTTTTAAAAAATTATTTAGTTTAATTTATAAATTTTGATATCATATACTTTTAATAGGTTTAAAATTAGTTCTGAATATAAATATCAAATACACCTACATTTTTGTCAAAAAAATATTTTGATAAATTGTTAAATGACAACACGACTAAAAATATAAACTTGAGGGAATATGAGAATCCGGTCATGAGCCCCGTTAAATTAATGCATATTTCCTCCTTATATCATATTTATTTATATTAATAAAAATGGTAAAGTTAAAAAAGGTCTCATGGAATATGTATTTTCCCAATATTAGTCCCGAATCTTTTGGACTAATCAAATATAGTCATAGAAATTGTGTTTAAAGAAAAACATATTCACATAAATATTTTTAACAAATTTAGTCCCACCAAAAATATTTTTTAACAAAAATCGTCTCATAATTGAACATGAGGCTTTGAGACTAATTTTGATTAAAATAAAAATTTGGGACTAGTATTGGTTAAAAACATAAGTTACATGAGATTATATTTGATTAGTACTAAAAGTTTGAGACTGGTATTGCAAAAATCACTATTCTATTTTACCATTTTTTAAATTACCCTAATAAAAATATCTAAAAGGCTCGTGGGAAAAATAAGTGTAAAAACTTATTTTTTTTTTTAAAATATTGCTAAAATTTTCATGCTTTTCCAAATGATATGTATGCATGAGTACTTTTTACTCAAGTGGTGGATAGAAACATACAGTTTTCTAGTTCTGCACATAGTTAGGGTTTTCCGTTTGTGATGTTAATGAGTTAATCAGAGGAGCTATGAGTCTGAATTTGCATGGAGAAAAGGGACAAATTACATTTAACAAACCTACGAAATCTCAAAAAACAGTATCAAACCATCTATAATAAAATTTGTGTGAATATTTTAATCTTTTAAAATATTAAGATAAGTTCTTAAATCAAGTTAGGATGACCTATTTTTTAAGTAGCTTATCAGCTGCCGAATCATTTATTTTTCATTAAGTTTTTTGTTTAATGCTTTTGAAGAGTTTATAAACTCTTAAACTACTTATAAGTGGCTTAAAATAGCTTACAAAGCTAAGACATTCAAATTCTAATTATGTTTAGTGAATATAAAAAATTGAATATAAGGATCGCTCTTGTCTGACTATGCTTGTTGTATATGGAGCATTTTCCATTATAGTTCCTTTTTTTTATCGGGGGAGATGCGAATTTTTTACGGACTCGAACTCGAGTCGTTCCAAAAGGGGACGTGAGCTTTACCACTCCGGCTAAGGTCGGAAGCTCTTTTTCATTTAGTTCTCAATGTGATAATATGCATACTTTAGGCTGTGACTTTTCCCCAAATGTAAAGCTGATTTTCATGCATCTAAATGACATGTATCGCTTGATGCCACCTATTGGGCACCGCCCATCAGAAAAACCCCGAATCAAGAAAATAAAACCTTTTTAGTTCTCAATGTGATAATATGCATACTTTAGGCTGTGACTTTCCCCCTAATATAATGGTGCTTTTTACGCATCTAAATGACATGTGTCGTTTGATGCCACCTATTGGGCACCACCTATTGGAAAAATCCCAAATCAAGAAAATAAAACCCGTTCTCACATTATAGGCCAAAGTACATATGGACAGTATTTATTTGAATGAATTGGTTTATGATCATTATATATTAACTACCGAATTAACTGAATTCAATGCTGCAACAAATTCATCAGTACATAGTACCAATCACTGGAGACATATGATACACATACAATCCTTAAAATCACTGGAGACCGTGTCAGAACACTTCTAGGACACCGACACTCACCGGACACGTATCGAACACGTCAAATTACAAATAAAAATTAATTCGGACACCCGTATCGGATACTTCAGAGAGGCGTGTCAGACACTTCTGAGGGACGTGTCCGACAAGAAAAAGAAACTTTTAGGGGTTAATTGTATAATTTAAAAAGTTTTTGACTAAAATAAAATTTAGATGTGTTTGTTAAACTTTATGGTAATTGAAGTAATGTGCATTTGGTGCTGGTATCAGTGATACTCTAACGATTTTAGTGACATTCATTTATTTATTTGCTTCTTGAATTTGGTAAGAATATATTTGGCGTTATATTTATTTAACCATATTTTATTTAACCGTGCTTGCTAACCTTTATGTTAATTGAAGTAATATGCATTTGATGTTAGTATGTATGATATTATGATGATTCCTGTGACATGCATTTATTTATACACTTCTTGAATTTGGTAATAATATTTTTGTTGTTTTTACATGTTTTAGAATTTAAAAAATATTAATTTTAATATTTTGTAATATAGTACATGTATAATATCTGTAAAAATATAAAAATATGCATGCATGTTTTAGCCGTGTCGTATCGTGTAAATTTTGAAAATGCATGTCGCGGTGTCCGTGTCCATGTCGTGTCGTGTCTGTGTCATCGTGTCGGTGTCATCAGTGTCCGTGCATCATCGCGGTGTCCATGTCCATGTCGTGTTGTGTCTGTGTCATCAATGTCCGTGCATCATAGCTGAACACACACTCATAAATTCAATGAATTTCCAGGTATCAAATTGGTTCATAAATGCTAGGGTTCGCCTGTGGAAGCCCATGGTGGAGGAAATGTACCAGAAAGAGTTCCAAGATGAGGTACAATTTGATGGAGCAGCAGTAGCACAAACTCCAATGCACAACTCTCCTTCTGGAGGCGAAAGATTAGAAATTAATGCAGCAGAAAATGACTCTACAAAGGAAACCAATAATTACATCCATGGATTTCCACCAGTAGGCGCCACCATTTCTGCCGCCGCATCTGGTGGGTTTCCGCCACCTGAGTATCGGCCTGAGGCCAAGTTCGGTGGTGGTGGAAGTGTGGTTAGGGGTGGAAGTCAGGCGGGGGATGTCTCGCTTACTTTGGGACTTAGGCATTCGGAAAATATGCCAAGAATGAGCCAATTCTCAATCAGAAATCTTGGAGCATATTAATTAAATTATTATATAATTATAGTAGGATGATTAGTGTAAGTAATATGTGAGATTCTTGTTTGATTACATAATATATGTTGTGAGTGCAATTTGTATGTAGCGGAGAGAGAATATGTTATTATTGTGATGGAGGATGGATTTTTTTTTTTTTAAATTCAGAATATGATTGTAAAATATTTTATGTGGCTATATGAAGATTGATACTTGGTGGAGTAAATACCAAATTTGATTTATAAATTTTTTTATATATAGAATTATCATTTTGAAAGATGCTTTAATCCCTCAATTAATTACCAGGTGCTAATAGCCGATCAGAGGTGAGCATATACGATCTTTTTATTAAATTAAACATTTTAAAATTTTACTTATTAAATCAAAATTCTGAAATTTAATGTAATATTTCCTAAATATGGATTTTTAGTCAAAAAATATCTCAAATTATCTCCCTAATTATAAACTTTATGGGTATATCTAGAGATGTCAAACGGAGCGGACGGCATGAGACACGACACAGCACGGCACGGCATGTTTTGCTACAGTGTCGTGTCGTAAATATATATGATTATATAATTTTTTTGAGAGGACAACTTCCTCCAACAATGGTCTTAAACGCACCCTGAATGCAGTTTACACTTGAAAGCTAACAAAATTCTTGACAATTTTTGAAAATTTCACTCAAAATTTCCAATCTTACTCATATTTTCGAAGCCAAGTCAAATCACAGTTTTTGTGATGGTGACAACCAGTAGGTTGGATCTTTGATGTCGATTCCTTTTGATATAATTATTTCATTTTAAATTTTTAATATATGTACATCAATTGATAAAATTTATTCTAAAACGATTATTTTATGTATTATCTATACTACACTATATTATAAAGTGTGAGCATAGTAAAAGCATATTTTTCATAATTTCAATATTGTCCATCATGTTATGTTATGCCAATATTTTTGTATTCCAAGAATACCCTCGCATACAAAAACAAAACCTATCAATTTAAAATAAAAAAACATAAGCTTCATTGATAATTTAAAAATATAAACAATTTAAATAAATAAAAAACCAAAATAAACTATTATATTTTATAATTCAAATAATAAAAGACAACAAAATTTACTAAAAAATAAATTTATTTTTTAAATATTTATTATAATAAAAAATATATTATATAAAATAATCGATTGTATTAACACGCAACACATACAAGGGTCGCTAGTTATTTATAATATGCTATGTTTGGTGTCAGATGGATGGGTCGGGTCGTATCTATTGGATGACCCGACAATCCAAACCAGTACCGTTAATTGATTGATGAAATTAGCCCATAAAATTGGCATGGTCATGCTTCTAATTTGGATACCACAAAAGCTTCCCTAATCTGTATTGGGCCAAATTGAGTTTGGATTTTATAAGCTCTTGCTCAGTGCGTTAAAAGTAAGAGTTTGACTTAAAATAATTAATTTAACTAGTTCAATTTAGAATTTTGATTTGATTTATGGTGGTTTTTATTTTCAAAAAATACAACAACAATAACAACATGGCTTTTAATTTCAATGAATTATGGTATGCTGCATAAACAATATAAAATCATGTCGGATCGAACACGTGATTACGCAAAGAATTTGGATATTTTAATCAGAATTGAAGAAATTAAATAAGTTAGTGAAATTTCGAGAAAATCCGGATGATTAAAGCATAGACATCGAATTAAGATGTTTTGGACAACAACACCTTGTATAGATTGGGGTAAAATGCATGATTATATTATATACATTGATTCACCTATATATATATATATATATATATATATATATATATATATATATATATATATATATATATATATATATACACAAAAGAAATAATGAGACAAAAGAGGACATGACTATTCTTCATTTTCCCCACCTAAGAACCATCGAAAGCTTCATCCCATTTACTCCTATCATTCTTTCTTTTCTCCTTCATCTTTCCTGGCTGATTTCCATTCAAATATTACATGCAAAAAAGGATTTTGAAGGAGCAAGATGCTAGAAAACGGAAATTGAGCAAGAAGAGGCAAGTAAATGGAGATGTGCAGCAAAACAGCATAGTTCAGTTAGAATCAGCAAGCTTTGGCCGATTCTAATTGATGTTAAGGCTTCAAATCTTCACAACTTGAAGGTTTATAGGTATATTTTCAGATTCTGAACATAACTTGGTCGAATTATTGCTTTTAGATTGGAGTTGAGGTCGAATTGCTGCTGTAGCTTGTAATCTGTTTCGAGTCATTGTGCATGCAGTCTGTTAATTCGAGTTTTTACTATAGATATGTTTCGAATTTGAAGATGGGATGGTGTTCCTAATGCACGTTGTAGTACTTTGGGTTAGCTTTAATTGGCCACAAAAATCATTCAATTTGGAATTAATATGACAAAGTTATGATCATTTTACCAAACTGTGTACAATCTGAAAACTCGGTGCATGCGAGTTTCATGCATCGTGTTCTTTGTGTTGCTGAGAAAATTTGGCTTCGAATTTGATGATTGTTCTACATATAGGAGCTATAGTGTTAGGTGTTAGCTTTCTTTTGGAATTAGCCTCACTCAATTTGGAGTTAGGATGCAAAGGTTATTCTAATTTTACCAACATCTATGCAATCTGAAAATAGGGTACATACAGGTTGCTAAGCTATTGTTTTTTTGCTAAAAATGTACCTCTAGATGGACATATTAGCTTAAAGCCCAAGATGAATTGTATAATTTTGAGTTATCTAAAGTATCCAACAAAAATCGGGTCATTTGGAGGTCGTATAAATTAATTATGAGTTTTTTACGAAAGTTGGTCAAACTGGAACTTAGAGTTGTTTAGACCCACTTGGCCTTAGGTAAATGAATGAATTTGGAGAAGTGCTAAACATATGAAATATCATATTTTGAGTTAGCTTTCAAACTAAATTGTACCCATATAATTTGGTTAAATATCCAAAAAATTATGATCCGATTACTACGAACGCGTAAGCTTAATTTTTAAGAAGTTTGCTATGGGTCAATGTTTGGATTACGAACATGTTACTATGAAGTATATGAACACTTTAATGATAAAATTGAGATGTAAATGACCAGGTTAATAAATCTCGAGGTCGATTCGAGGATCATTTGGTAGTTTTAGCAGCGTTTTAAGGTACGCAGAAAATCAATTATATCACGATGTCTGACAAAGATATGTGATGTTCCCGGTGTATGATTTACTTGTCATTATGTGATTCCTATGTGATTATATGATATGTTGAACTGCAGTATATGTGATTATATGATATATGCGATTACATGATATATTGAGCATCATATGAGATTACATGATACATTGAGATGCATTGACATTGGGCATTACATATTGATCTTATTGCTCCTTGGATACCATTTGACTATGATGAGGTCTATAGTGTCATATGGACGCTGGGCACGTCGATAACAAACAGTTTAGGTGAAAACTGTAGTTACGCGTGTTGTCGCCGGACGTAGACACGAGGGATGCTAGGTTCAGCACATCACAGTGTGTGTGTCGCCACCCTCTGCTCGAGCTTGATATTGTTGATGATCTTTCCTTTGATTCCGGACATATCAACACTTTGAGATTTTTATCCCGTACACGCATTGCATTCATGCACGACAAGCATCGCATGATACTTTGGCATACTATTGTGATTTTACATGTTTCTCGTACTGGGGTTACTGACCCCCTTCGTGAGGGTTGTCATGTCTTTGTTGTGTGGGCATGACATGTAGTACATGTTGACGTCCCGCATATGCTTGAGAGGATGCATCTAGGAATACCAGAGCTCCTTGATAGCGAGCTCAGGTTTATATTTTTATGTATTGCGCTCCAGTTAGTTGATAAACACTTTTTAATAACAAATTTACTCACTGGGGTATGCCCGAGTAGATGTATTTGGAGTATGATATTTTCTGAGAGACTTGATAGTTGACTTTTATGAGAGGATGTGTTTATTTGTCAAACTGAAATTATATATTTTCAGTGTAAACAACAAGTTATGGATATATTTAATCAAGTCGAAAATTTTTAGGGCCAAGTTTTGTTAATTTTTAAAACTAGTCTTCCGTTGTTGACATTAAAATAATCATTGTGTGATATTTAAACGCATGATCATGGCCGGCTCTCACAGTTCCCCATTACTAATTAATCTGGATCAACGATAATTATTCAAAACTGATGTGACTAGAAATAGACACATCTATTGCGCTTAATTGTCTACGATTTGGTATATTTTGATGGATAAATTGATATATATGCTATCTAATCGTATATTTGTGTAAATGTAGGGAAATGTGAAGAAATCAAGCTAAAATGATGAAAGAAGCAATAAAGTTGAAGAAAAGAGAAAAAAAACCAGAATCCAAGACAAATGTTGCTTCTTTCTCCTCAAATATCTATATGTTCGAGCCATGTTTTGGAAATGTGGACCATAGAAAAGTTGTAGAACTTTGAGTTATCTTCGCGTGGACAGCTGATTCATCGAATTCGGAGTTCGGACGAGAAAGTTACGGCCAAAATACAAAACTCGCCAGAAAAATTGATGACAGGCGTAATTACGCCATTATTAGGCGTAAATACGCCAACGCTACGGCATGTGTAGGCGTAGCTATGCCATTCTTCGCGTATTTATGCCAGAAGAGTTTTGGAAAGTGTAAAAACTTGATTTCTTTCTTTCCCACATGGATTCTAACCTACTCCATCAGCCTCCCTATACATATATGGACGAAAATCAGACTAAAAAACATCTAGATAGTTAGGGTAGAGTAGTTTAGGATAGTTTTACAAGTTTCTCTCAATTTTGTTGAAGAACGCTACAAAGATCGAAGCGAAGGCGGGATTGACACCTCGACGAGCGGAGATTGGATTAGTTTTCTTTCCTTTGTTTTTATTTATTGCTTTATCTTAGATTATGTCTAGCTAGTTTTAATTCTTGGTTGAGGAAGACAAATCCTTGGATTTATTTATCTTGGGGAGATTCTTACGCTTTAATTATCGATTTTATTGAGTATCAAGAGTTTTTCTGATTTTATTGATATGATTGTTGTGTTTGTTTATTGGATTGACAACCTAGTAACTTGCATGAAATCTAACCCTAAATTAGATATCAAATACGGAATCGTTTGATCCCTCTAATTTACGAAGCAACTAAGATTGATAATTGCCTGTAGTTTTTATTGATTAGATAAAATAATAGTTGGTGTTATTAAATTCTTAGGAAAAACGATTGGATGATTAATTCTAACGGCTGTAGTTTTTATTGATTAGATTCATCAAACTTACTAGTTTTGAAACTATCATTAATTTAATCTTAACGGCTGTAGTTTTGGTTAAAGATTTGATAAGAGTTGAATTGAATGATGTTTTCTATTTGACTACAATTAAGGTAAGGGAGGAATTAGATTTACAATTGATTAATATTCAAGTAAAATTGAGTTTTTTTTGTGAATCGATGAAATAGATGATAAAATCCAAGGTAGAGTCGACCGATACCAAGAATCGTTTTCATTAGTTTAATCTTTAGTTTTAATTTTAATTAGTATAATTCATTCACAACCCCATCTTTTATTGTTTTGATTTTGATTTTCATTAACACAAAGATTCACACCTCATCGTGGGATCGATCCCTACTCACACTACTACATTATTGTTATCAATCTTGAGGATTGAGTGGGGTTAATTTGGGCGTACACGATAAGCGCGACCAAAAACCTGGATGATTATTTAGTTAAGAATTTGGGATAATAATTCAATTTAAATTATTCAACAACTAGTAAATTTGGAATTGAAGGAAATAAACAAGTTAGCGAAATTTCAAGAAAATCTAGATTATTAAAACGTAGACCTCGAATATGGTGTTTCGGATCACAACACATTGGATTGACTTGGTGTAAGTGTTGGAATTATTGAAATAAATCAATGAAAAGGAAAAATAATAATAAATGCTCGATCGATCGAGCACGACATAAAAAATCCGTGTGTTGGAATAAAGGGCTCGATCGATCGAGCACCCAGCCCGATCAATCGAGCCATGTGTCTGTTGCGTGGAATGGTGTGTCCATTCATGTTTGGGTGTGATTTTTCACGATATGGTGCCTCCAAATGGTGTCCATTTGGAGTTATTTCTTGGTTTACTATAAATATTACAATTCCATCACTTGTAAATAACCAGATTTCGAAATCTACATCAAACCAAAAGATTAAATTGAGAGCGTTTTGTTTGTTAATCGAGTTTCTTCTTTATGAGTGCTTTGAACCTTTGTGGTTTGAGAACTTGAGATTTAGAGTGCTCCTATCATAAGTCATAGTCGTTGTATCTTGGGAGACAAATTGACATAGCAAACCGTTAGCACCAATGCGGGGTAATATTGTCTTAATGACGGATATTAGAAATCTCGTCTCGACATAAAATTTTGAAGCCATTGTTATTTTATTACTAAATTCCTGAGATACACTTTGAGAGAGAAAATCGATAACAATTTTAAGACAATATCGGCAACAAATGGCTTCTTCGAGTGCAACAACGACTCCTGTTCATCATGGTGAAAGGCCTGCAAAAGTTCAATGGGAACGATTTCAAGCGGTGGCAACAAAAGATGCTCTTTTACTTGACCACATTGAGTTTGACAAGGTTCTTAACCGATGAGACTCCTACGGTTGACGAATGAGAGACTGACACCCAAAAGAGGGCGACACTTGATGCATCGAAGCAAAGTGACTTCCTATGCAAGAACAACAACCTAAATGGGTTAGACAATAAATTATATAACGTTTATTGTCTTGTGAAACCAGCAAATGAACTTTGGGCATGGAAAAGAAGTACAAATCCGAGGATGCCGGCATGAAGAAATTCATAGTTGGACAGTTCCTGGATTTCAAGATGGTTGATACCAAGCCTGTGATGGCGCAAGTGCAAGATCTACAAGTGATTTGACATGACATTCATGTGGAGGGAATGAGTATAAGTTATTCATTCCAAGTCGCCGATATGCTTGAGAAATTGTCTCCTATGTGGAAGGGCTTCAAGAACTATCTGAAACACAAACGAAAAGAGATGAGTCTTGAAGATCTTGTGGTTCGACTACGAATCGAGGAGGACAATAAAGTTTCCGAGAGGAAGACGAGTAGGTTTCAAATGGAACCACGGGCTAACCTAGTTGAACAAAGAACCGGATCAAAGCGTAAGTTTGACGGTACGGCCTCCAACAATGGCAAGGCGAAAAAGTTCAAAGGAAAATGCTATAAATGTGGAAAGCCCAATCACATGTCAAAGGATTGTCTCAACAAGACACTCATGGTAAAGCAAAAGATCAAGTCAATGTGACCGAACATGATCTGATTTCGGATGACTTGAATGATCTAATGATAACCGTTGTAATCTTTGAAGCGTACTTGGTGGACAATCCTATGGAATTGTTCGTCGATTCTGGTGCAACCGACATGTGTGCTCGGACAAAGCCATGTTCTCCACATACACTCCACTAAGTGGGCGCCAAGTCTACATGGGAAACTCCACTACATATCCGGTAGTTGGACTGGGGAAGGTGGTTCTAAAGATGACTTCGGAAAATGAATTGACTTTGATAGATGTCCTACATGTTCCCGATATCCGAAAGAACTTGATATCCAGATCGGCTCTAGTCAATGTGGGTTTTAGACTAGTTTTAGAATCTGGAAAAATTGTGCACTCCAAAAATGGAGTTTTTGTAGAAAAAAGCTATATGGAGAAAAATCTATTCAAAATGAATGTAATGACGTTTATACGTCAATTGAAAGCAATAAAGTGAATGATTCTACTTATTTGATTGAGTCTTGTAATTTATGGGATGATCGTTTGGGTCATGTGAATTATGGTTCATTTAACAAATTAATGAAATTAAATTTATTGCCTCAAATGAATGTTAACTTGAACATAAGTGTGAGACTTGTGTCGAGGCCAAGTTAACGAAACCACCATTACATTCAATTGAAAGAACTACGACACATCTTGAATTTATTCATACGGATCTATGATCTAAAGTTTTTGGAAACTAGAGGTAGGAAAAAGTACTTCATTACCTTCATTGATGATTGTACGAGAAATTTTTACGTCTATTTGCTAGGAAGCAAAGACGAGACCTTGGAAGTATTTAAACAAGACAAGAATGAAGTTGAAAATCAAGTTAGCAAAAAGATAAAGAATGTTCGAAGCGATAGAGGTGGAGAATATGGAACATCGTTTGAAGAATTTTGCACTGAGTATGGCATTATTCACCAAACAATTACCCATATTCACCACAATCAAATGGTATTGTCGAACGTAAAAATCATACTCTAAAAGAGATGATGAATGCTATGTTGATAAGTTCTGGATGACCACAAAACTTGTGGGGGGAAGCAATCATGTCGGTCAACTATATTCTAAACAAAATACCACACAAAAGTAAGGATGAAACTCCTTATGAGTTATGGAAAGGTCACAAACCTTCCTACAAATATTTGAAAGTGTGGGGGTGCTTGGCTAAGATAGAAGTACCAAAACCAAAGCAAGTGAAAATTGAGCCTAAAACAATAGATTGTGTATTAATTGATTATGCTAACAATAGTAGTGCATATCAATTTTTAGTACATAAATATGAAATAAGTGATTTGCATAAGGTACAATCACGGAATCAAGAAATGTGGTATTTTTTGAAGAAATATTCCCTACAAAACAAACAAGGAAATATGTCCTGAGTAAAGGACGTTTGAAGAAGCTATCGATGACTCAAAAGAAATTGAAGAGCCACGACGTAGCAAGAGGACCAAAGTGGCTAAGACTTATTATCCTGACTTCATGACATAGGACAATGAACCAAGCTCGGTTAGTGACGCATTATCTAGCCCCTAATGCTCCTATGTGGAAAGAGGCTTTTAATGGCGAGATAGAATCCATAATGCAAAACCACACGTGGGAATTGGTAGACCTTCCAACCGGAAGTAAACCATTGAAATGCAAATGGATTCTTAAAATGAAATATAAGTTCGATGGTTCAATTGATAAGTACAAAGTGAGACTCGTGGTGAAAGGATATAGACAAAAGGAAGACCTGAATACTTTGACACATATTCGTCAGTGACAAAAATTACATCCATTAGAGTGATCAATGCAATCGATGTTCTAAACAATTTAGAGATACATCAGATGGATGTAAAAATGGCATTCCTCAATGGGGAACTTGAGGAAGAAACTTATATGAAACAACCGAGGGGTTTGTGGTTCCCGGACAAGAGAAAAAATGTGTGTAGACTCGTTAAGTCATTGTATGGGCTTAAGTAAGCGCCAAAACAATGGCATGAAAAATTTGACAAAACAATGTTGTCAAATGGTTTCAAAATTAACGAGTGTGATAAATGCGTATATATGAAAAAGACGCCTAAAACATATGTAATAGTATGCTTGTACGTTGATGATATGCTCATAGTGAGAATCAACTTAGAAATCATCAACGCAACAAATAAAATGTTAATAAAACATTTCGAAATGAAAGATATGGGTGAAACTGATGTGATACTTGGAATTAAGATCTTCAAGATATCCGAAGGACGAGTATTGTCGCAGTCTCATTATGTTGAGAAAATACTCGAGAAATTTATCTCGAATGACAAGTCTGTAAAGACACCTTATGACCCGAATCTACATTTGGTTAAAAACAAAGGAGATCATGCCATGCAATTAGAATACTCAAGGATAATTGATAGTCTCATGTATCTCATGAACTGTACACGTCCTTATATTACATATGCGGTTGGCAAACTAAGTAGATTCACGAGCAATCCAAACAATGATCATGGGAAGGCATTGACGAGGGTACTTAAATATTTAAGATACTCCCTGAACTATGGATTGCACTATACAAGATTTCATGTTGTATTAAAAGGATACAATGATGTTAATTGGATATCGGATACGCAAGACTCCAAGTCGACAAGTGGTTATGTGTTTACCATTGGAGGGGCTGCAGTGTCGTTGAAATCTACCAAGCAAACTTGTATTGTTAGATCCACTATTGAATCTGAATTCATAACTTTGGATAAAGCAGGAGAAGAAGCCGAATGGCTTAGAAGTTTTTTGGAAGAAATTCCTTGTTGGGAAAAACCTGTATCTGCAATTAAAATATATTGCGATAGCCAATCTGCTATAGGAAGGGCACATAGTAGTATGTATAATGGTAAGTCTAGACATATACGTCGTAGACGCAATACTATTAAACAGTTGATCTCAAATGTCATTATGTCCATTGACTACGTGAAGTCAAAGAAAAATATTGTGGATCCGCTCACGAAAGGCTTGCCTAGAGATCAAGTATATAGTTTATCAGAGGGAATGAGATTAAACCCTATAATCAAAATCTTGTGGTGGATACCCAACCTATGTGACTGAAAATCTCAAGATCTAGGTCCAAAAAGGAACAACTAAACTATGAGATTGTATAAACACCTTGGAGAATTAATCTCCGACCCATTCCTATGATAAGGGGTGTAGCCTGCAAAAAGGGTACGATGATAGGCAAAATGTCTTTAATGGTTCCTAAGACATATTAGGATATGTTGGAATATAGCGGGATATTTTAGGAGATCATCTACGTAAGTGTAAAGTGTGGCCGCTTCAAAGAATGGAAAGCACTTATGAAACCAAGCGTGGTTCATGGCCAAAACGGACACAACCGTAAGAAACCAATACGAATGTTAGAATTATTATAGTGTGGGTTCAATTGTCTTGGTTTACAACAACGCCTAACTAGTTCAAGACTATAAGTTCACTATTAAGTCAAATAAATCCGATTGAATACTACTATGTAAGATTCAAACCTGCAAGCTATCCCTTCAGATGCCATAATAGTTCGTCAAAGCACTCAATTCCATACATACGTTAATTCATGTGGAGGATTGTTGGAATTATTGAAATAAATCAATGAAAAGGAAAAAAATAATAATAAATGCTCGATCACTCAAGCATTCTGGCTCGATCGATCGAGCACGACAGAAAAAATTTGTGTGTGGGAATAAGGGGCTCGATCGATCGAGCACCAAGCCCCATCGATTGAGCCCTGTGTCTGTTGCGTGGAATGGTGTGTCCATTCATGTCCGGGTGTGATTTTTCGCGATATGGTGCCTCCAAATGGTGTCCATTTGGAGTTATTTCTTGGTTTACTATAAATACTACAATTCCCTCACTTGTTAATAATCAGATTTCGAAATCTACATCAAACCGAAATATTAAATTGAGTGCATTTTGTTTGTCAATCAAGTTTCTTCTTTTTGAGTGTTTTGAACATTTGTGGTTTGATGACTTGTGATTTGGAGTGCTCATATCACAAATCATAGTTGTTGTATCTTGGGAGACAAATTGTCATAGCAAATCGTTAGCACCAAGGTGGGGTAATATTGTCTTAAGAAATGAAATTACAAATCTCGCCTCGACATAAAATTTTGAAGCTTGTTATTTTATAACTAAATTCATGAGATACACTTTGAGAGAGAAAACCGATAACAATATGTATATATTAAATACATACCATACATACATATGTACACATAATACATACATTTACATACGTAGGGAATAATGAGACAAACAATACCAAAAAAAAAACTTGAATCCACCCACACTCCACCTTGAAACTATCGATTTGCTCTTTCTTCTCTCCTTTCAATTTCGAAATTTTCTTGCTTCCTTGCCTCAAATTGATCTAAAAAACTTGACCAAAATCCACATGCAAGCTAAGTTTGGGGAACTACAAAGTTAGGAGAGTAGTATGCTACAAGAATTTTGAAGTTTCAAGCAATGATTAGAAGCGGTGCAGCAAAAACACATGCGTGAGTGTGTTTCAGGCTTGGGACGATCTTGGTTGCTTTTGTAGCTTCAGATCTCGACCTTTTAAGGTATGTATATGTATATTTAGAGATTATAAACTGAAATGGTCGAATTATTGTGCAATTAGATGGAAATGTTGATGTAATAGATGAAAAAGTTGTTGTCAAATGCATTCTGTTTCGAAACAATACATATGCATGATGCTGTTTCAAAATTTTGGGATCTTTTTTGTTCGAATTTGAAGATGGTGTCCCTAATGCAAGTTGTAGTATTTTGTGTTAGCTTCAATGGCCACTAAAATCAGCTAATTTGGAGTTAAGATGAAAATGTTATGGTCATTTTACCAAACTATGTACAATCTAAAAATGCAGTGCATGCGAGTTTCATGCATTGTGTTCTTCGTGTTGCTTACAAAACTTGGCTTCGAATTTGATGATTTTTCTCCAAACAAGAGTTGTAGTGTTAGGTGTTATCTTGCATTTGACACTGGCCTCACTCAATTTAGAGTTAGACAAGCTTTCTGAGACAAAATCAAGTGCCAGAGACGGTATTACTGGCTTGAACCGGATTGCTAGTCACTACTCCCACTGGGGCTAGGAAGTAAGCCAACTCGCTCTAGATCTTCATTTGCTCATAGGATAGTCTCGTCAACCATTCCTTTTACATAGCTCTTGAGCAAAAGAAAAGGAATGAAAATCCATGGACCGACCCCATCATCTCCACCCCGTAGGAACTACAACCTTCGACCGGATATGGTGGTAGATCTACAAGGTGTACGGCCCATCACTTTTGAAGAGAGAGATTTACTGTGCCAAATAAAGGCGAAAGCTGAAGCAGCTTTGCTCGAGCGGAGTTGAAGGGCTCTCTTTTAGTTTCGCGGTTGTGTTTGATCGAGCAACGGCACGAGCAAGCAAAGGAAATGGCTGATTAACCCCAAGTGAAATCCCCTAGTATATGAAAGAGTGAAAAAGCTGTTTCGGCTATTTATTTGATGGACGAATGTGCCCCATTTCCAGGCCTTACTTCTTAGAGACTCTGTTTAGCGTGATTCTAATTATTTTCTTAATTCCAAAAAACTAGACGCTTTTCTAAGGATAGAGGAAGCGAGGTGTGAACATTTTTTTGCCGTATGCTAATTTTACCAACATATATGTAATCTGGAAACAAGGTACATGTGAGTTGCTAAGTTGTTATGTTTTGCTAAAATGTACCTCAAGATGAACCAATTAGCTTAAAGCTCATAAGATATGAATTGTAGAATTATACGTTATCTAAGCGTGCCTACTAAAATCTAGTCATTTGGAGGTCGTATGAATTAATTATGAGTTTTCTACGAAAAATGGTCAAACTTGAACTTAGAGTTGTTTAGGCCCACTTGGCCTTAGGTAAATGAATGAATTTTGGGAAGTGTCAAACGTATTAAATGCCATATTTTGAGTTAGCTTTCAAGCTAAATTGGACCCATGTAATATGGTTAAGTAGCGGAAAAAATTATGAGCCGATTACTACGAACATGTAAGCTGAAATTTTAAGAAGTTTGCTATGGGTCAATGTTTGGCTTATGAACATGTTATTATGAAGCATATGAACACTTTAATGATAAATTGAGATGTAAATTGTTGAGCCTTAAACGCATGGTTGCGTTTAATGCGTTAAATTATCCCCGGTTAATCTTTGAGTTTTGATGATCAACAAAACTTGTGTTTGTTATACTAATATATCTACTTAGTGTGCATATTAAGTGATGAAAAGTGGATTGGAATGAAGAAATTCAAGTGTGCTCATTCTGGCACGGATCGCCCCAGGCGATGGCAGCCACAGGCGCTTCGCCATGGCCATCGACTGAAGCGATGGTCAGGAACGCGCGCAGGGGAAGAACGCCCGAGGCGATGGGCTGATCGCCCGAGGCGATGCGATGAACGCCTGAGACGATGTGGAGTTCGTTTCAGGCGATGACAGATTTGGACATGCTGAGGCTACGACCTTGATTTTTGCCTTTGATCGCCTGAGGCGATCCGTGTAAAATGCTGACCGTTGGGGCGCGGCGATGGAGATCGCCTGAGGCGATGGCTGAGGCGATGCTGGAGTGATTTCAGCCTTTTGTGTAGCAACGGCTAGTAGGAGCCTAGGGGGCCTCCTACACTATAAATATGGATGCTTTGGAGCATTTTGAAGACAAGAAACAAGCCTACAAACTTCTACAAAGTCTTGATCATTATTATTTCAAATTGCATTGCAATCTCCATACATTGTTGTTGTATTGGAGTTTGTAATTCTCTTTTTTGTTAGAGTCTTGTTATCTTCGTGTGAGTACACCGTGAAGGTGTTTTTGGTTTGATTTATTGTAAAGATCCTCCAACACCAAAGCAAGTTGGTAAATTGTAAAGTCGTCAACAAGTGAAGTTGGTGCATGTGTTGTGGCTATCCTTGGAGCCCTTAAGGCCAAGAAGACTCGTGAAGAGTGTTGGTAGCTCGGGAAGAGCTTTGTGTATTCGGGAAGAGCTTGTGTACTCGGGAAGAGTAGTGTGCTCGGGAAGAGCTTTGTAAACTCGGGAAGAGTTGTTGTGTGGCTAACTTGGAGCCCTCAAGGCCAAGATCAATTGTTCTAGTGGAATCTCGGTTGGAGGTTATCTAACCGGGAAGAGGAGACGTAGGCGATTCATCGCCGAACTTCTATAATAAATTCTTGTCTCTTTTATTGCTTTAATTCTTTACGCATTTATTTATTTTGTTATTTTTATTTATCGATTGACTTAAAGGCTTCCGCAAGCGCAAAACTCTTTTATTTTACAAACTCATTTTAAAACGCTAAAGTAGCCAAGGAATCTCATTCACCCCCCCCTTCGATTCCAACATAAATGACCAGGTTAATGAATCCCAAGGTCGATTTGAGGATCACTTGGTCGCTTTAGCAGCGGTTTGAGGTACGTAGAAAATCGGTTCTATCACGATGTCTGACAAAGACATGTGATGTTTCAGGGATATGATTTATTTGTCATTATGTGATTCCTATGTGATTATATGACATGTTGAACTGTAGTATATGTGATTATATGATACATTGAACTGCATGATATGCAATTACATGATATATTGAGCTGCATCATATGAGATTACACGATACATTGAGATGCATGGAGATTGTGCATATCATATTGATCTTACTAATTTGATACCATTTGATTATGATGTCATGGGGACGCTGGGCACGTAGAAACTGTAGTCACACGCGTTGTCACCGGACCTAGACACGAGGGATGCTGGGCACAACACAACGCAGTGTGTGTGTCGCCACCCTCTGCTCGAGCTTGATATTGTTGGTGATCTTTCCTTTGATTCCAGATATATCGACACTTTGAGCTTGTTATCCCGTACACGCGTTGCGTTCATGTACGACAAGCATCACATGATACTTTGTCATACTATTGCGATTTTATCTGTTTCTCGTACTGGGGTTACTTACCCCCTTCGTGGGGCTGTCATGTCTTTGTTTTTTGCGCATGACAGGTAGTACAAGTAGACATCCTGCAGATGCTCGAGATGATGCATTTAGGAGTACCAGAGCTCATTGAGAGCAAGCTCGGGTTTATGTTTTTTATGTATTGCCTCCCAGTTAGTTGATAAACACTTTCTAATAAATAAATTACTCGCCGGGTTATGCCCCGAGTAGATGTATTTTGAGTAAGATATTGCCGGGAAATTTATACTTGACTGCTTAATAGACGATGTGTTTATTTGTGAAACTGAAATTATATATTTTTAGTATTATGATATATGTACTATCGAAAATTTTTTGTCCACGTGTTGATAAATTTTAAAAAATATTTCGCTTTTACATTAAAATATTTATTGTTTGATAATTAAACTCATGATTAGGATCGGACCCTTAGCGTCAGTCTTCTACGTGAGCTTATATCGATCAGACTATCCTCTTCAATTCTCTTTAACTCCAAGTTTTGTTTTTCAAAAAAATATGTTTATAATTAGTTTGGTTAATTTTCTTTGTTCGAGTTCCAAGTATTTTGTTAATATACTTCGATCCCATTAATTTGAATATAAAAAAATATTGATTATTTCAATTTAGTTAAAATATTTTATTTTAATTATTTTTTAATAATTATATGCCTCGTAAGTTGTAGAGATAAAAAACATGGAGATTGGAGGGTATTAGTCACTTCATCTGCATTATCCTCTTCCCGCTACAAGAACTCCACTCGCCACGACACCTCACATCAAAGGCTATGGCGGCCTCCATCTCCGCTCTCGCCTCATCCATAGCTTCCCTCTCATTCTCCTCCCAAATTTCCCCGAAGCCCGTTCCTTCTCTTTCATTTATTCCGTTAAAGTCCCTATCTTTGAAACCCTCTGCCAAAAAATTCCCCACCTTCATCATATCCTCCTCAGCTTCCGTCGCCGACCCAGACCTGGAAACAGCTGATCTAGAAAATCTGGTGAAATCCAGGCTTCCTGGTGGATTCGCGGCGCAAAATATAATCGGCACTGGCCGCAGGAAATGTGCTATTGCCAGGGTTGTTCTGCAGGAAGGCTCCGGGAAATTTATCATCAATTATCGCGATGCTAAGGTGCTTTTAACACTTCGGATTTTGTTGGTTTTTTCTTCTTTATGCAGATCTTTTTTTCTCTTGCTCAGAATTTAATTGAAAACTGTTCTGAATTCAATTTTGATTTTCTGGTTGAGGAATTTGTTGTGTTTTCTGAATCGTATGCGTTTATTTGAGTATATTGTTTATGTTGCCTTGATTTTAGATAAGTTGGAGTATTGAACTTTACGGCTATAATGCTATTATTTAAGCTGAAGCTGAAATTTTTTTGTATCATAAAAATAATCCGCCATCTATGGCCAGAACCAGAAATTTGTAGAACGTTATTTCGAAGAATATCTGATGAAACTTATATTTTTAAATTATTATACCATAAATTACCATAAATTAAATTTATTTATCTTTATTTTTAAATAAGCATACGAGAATTTTTATTTTTTTTTTGTTATTTGATCAGCTTGGACATTTGGTTGTGTCCGTGTTGAAAATCTTGTTTGGAACTCAGAAATACCAAGATTGATGCAGCTTGTACAAAAGTGTGTAAGCAATAAAAAACTGTACTGAGAGCACCCAAAAGCATGTATACAAGTGTATCCAGCGGCGGAGCCAGAAGCTTTGCATAGTGGGAGAAACTAATACTTGATAAATTTGAGGGGGTGAAATTCAATTTTTTTTAATATAATATTTAAAAAAAAATTTAAATCTGCAGGTGAACAACCGCCCCAACCAGCCCCTCTCGTCCCACCACTTAGTGTATTTGGTATACTTTGATGAGAGTTCATGAGATCTAATCGGTACCCATTCCAAAAGAGACTAGGACAAAATGATTGTTGGGGGAAATGATTCTTGGATATTTTTTTGTAACCCTTAGAAGCATCTATCCCTATGAGTCAAGTCATCTTGGAGTGGAGTTAGGAACTTGCGTTGTTCCTCTTTCTATGTAGGTGCAACATGGTCCCTGTGAGTCACCTGCCAAAATAATAGGAATGATAATGTATGAGCCTCACCCAAATCTTTATATTGGTATGGCCCTAGTATAAAGTCGTATAATACATAATAAAAAGGGGAGGAAAATCCAACTGTGCAGTTTGACTCTCATCTCTCACGTTCTCCACGCTTTTGAATTTTTCGGAGGCATGGGATCGTCGAATTTCCCTAATTCCTTGAAATCAATCTTGTTAACAGTTGAGTGTTAACAGACAATCACTAATGATATTCAAGAAACACATATGGGCACAATTGGAAAGCATTAAGATGTAAAAATGCTCGAGTTGAAATATTAATGTTGAAGTTGGTTATTTAGAGGAGAGAAAACTCAAGTAGGCTGGTAGTTTGACGATCAAATTTGATGGGGCGGGGAAAATTTGTGCTTTGTAATTCTGAGGCTTATTTTGAGGATTTTGGGGTTTCAAGATTTCAGGATCAGTATTCTACATTAATGAAACTAATTTTACAGGAATACCTTCAAGGGAATCCTCTGTGGCTGCAGTATATTAAGACTCCTCTAGTGACTTTAGGCTATGAGAGTAGCTATGATGTCTTTGTGAAGGCTCATGGTGGCGGCCTGTCTGGGCAGGCTCAGGCAATTTCCCTTGGTGTTGCTCGGGCTTTACTGAAAGTGAGTGGAAGCCACAGATCGCCTTTGAAACAGGAAGGTCTCCTGACCAGAGACTCAAGAGTAGTCGAGAGGAAGAAAGCCGGGCTAAAGAAAGCTAGGAAGCGCCCTCAATACTCAAAACGTTAAGGTTTTTAGCA
Organism: Haberlea rhodopensis; assembly: GCA_907163345.1. Classification (NCBI taxonomy): domain Eukaryota; kingdom Viridiplantae; phylum Streptophyta; class Magnoliopsida; order Lamiales; family Gesneriaceae; genus Haberlea; species Haberlea rhodopensis. The sequence continues at coordinate 4,560,336 of CAJQUN010000038.1, read as the reverse complement.
GATATTGTAACTCCTTTTTAAATTTTTGTATAACTTTAAGCTTACCATGGAACCATGTTCTCCTTTGCTTTCTCAGGAATGGTACCAGAATCCACCTCATGTTATGCTGACGCACATCAAGATTTTGGTTTTCCTTGTGTAAAATCTTTGTTTTGTCTTTGGTTTGTTAAGAAGATTAATCTTCTCTTCGTCTGTTTTATATATCTTCACTTACACCTATAAGCTCTTGGGATCCTTGTTTGATTTCCGACTCTCGTTTTTAACAAAAAATATGCATCTTGGAATGTATTCCTACACGAAGTTCTTATTTTATTAATTTAAATATGATAAATCTAAATAAACTACTTATTCCAGTTATATCAAAATTTTAGTGAAAACAATTTCTTGACTAATTCTGGTTTATAATAATTATACTAGGGGTAAATCTCGAGGAGGCGGACAATGGCATTATAGTAGGGGTAAATCTTGAGGCGGCGGACAATTGCAATGTTTCTTCAATCCTCTTTTATAAAAAAATTGTAGGGGGTGTATTCAATCTGGACTTCTATTGATTTTTAATGACTTTTTTAAACGAACTTTTATGGAGTAGATAGAATATATTGACGTTTATAGAATTCCATGGAGTTATAAAAATATTTGTGCAGAGTCTTATAGACTTTTTCAATAGATTTTTATTGACTTTTATTGACTTTTAGTGACTTTTTTAAAATGATGGATTTTAATGAAATTGATAGATTTCTAATAACTTTTGATGGAATTATAAAAAGATTTTTGTAGACTCTATAGATTTTATAACTCATAATTGATTAATTTGAACTAACAACTGAACATAAATAACTTCTTTAATTTATAATATTTTTTTACTATTAATGTAAACACTTTTACTTGTTTAACAGCCAAAAATGTGAAAATTCGCTATTCAATTCTTTTGCATGACAAAGATTGAACAACTCTTCTGCATCTTCAAGATGACGACCTTGAAGATTGAGTCAATGTTTATATATAATTGTAATCTATAATTTTGTGTAATAAAACAAAAGTTTCATATTAAATAAAATTTTAAAATAATATTTGATGATATATGACTACTATAAAATTCTCAAAACATACTTTTTAAATTAAACATGATAATTATATTGTTATAAATATCTTTTATTTTAGAAAAATATTTATTATAATTGTTTCTAGATACAGACCCATAAAATGGTTTTAAAAATCGACCATCTAATAAAATTGAGCACGGTAACTTTCAATTTTATCAAAATACTTGTGCAAATATTAGTATTATATTAGATAAAAAAATAAGACGTGAAAAAAATAAAAATTGAATATTTTTTGGATTTCATTACAATGCCACATTTTTGTGTTGCATCTTATATATATTACACATAGATATACAGAAACACACCCAAAGCCACACATTAAGAATCAAAGGAAGGGTACATGAAGAAAACAAAGGAGGAAAAGCCAATGTGGAGGTGACCGTGTCGGAAATGAAAATAGACGTAAAGAGATATGAGGTTAATAAGAAATTAGAAGTCGTTCCAAATCTTTAGTATGAGTGGTGGAGAATTTTTAACTTTTTTGGGATGTATATTAGGCATCCAAGTTTGTACCTAAAGATTTCTACAGAAGTCATTAAAAGTCTATGAGATTTTGGATACCTATAAACTTTTATAGAGTTTTAAAAGTTCAAGTTTGAATATCACCTGACTTTTAAAAACTTTACGAAAGTCCATTTTGAATACCATTAGACTTCTGTGGAGTATATAAAAGATTAGATTGAATACCTCTAGACTTTTAAACTCCATAAAAGTCATTAAAAGTCAATAAAAATCTATAACCAATACACCCTTTAATTCCAAATTTTCTTTTATAAAATTATAGATTTCTTTTATCCAAAATGTAAGATATATTTACCATATTTAAATTTCTTATTAGGAAGTTCTGATCCTATTCCAGAACAATGTCATAAAATAAATCTGTTATTGGTATAGAATATTACATTGTTAGATATTCCACCCGGGAAATGGATGTAGGTGTATAACACACTTTAAGTTGAGGCAAGGGGCGTCAAATTGATCAATTATCCCGTTAAAGATAACGAAATAAACTCTATCGACCTCGTTCCGTCAATTAAGAGTTCTTAACAGCAACAATCATAATCAACAGAGTTCATAATCAACAGAGTTCTCTATCATATGGAAAAACTATAAGGCAAACCTCTCCCCACGATCATAAAAATCTTTGTCGGATTAGTATTCAACTAATCTGGAGACAACTTAGCAACCAAGTTTGAAGTCTACAATGGGGGTTCCAACTTTGAAGTCCACAAAGTTGCCCAAGTTTGAACATGCCAAATTGTTATCATTTCACACCATGATTTTCATGATTTCACACCAAGAATTTTCTTGGTTTCACATCATGTTTTTCACCTATAAATAGGCAAGCGATTTGCTCATTTGCATCACAACACAAATAATCAAAAGTTTAGTAAGGTTTGAGAGAGAGCAAAGTGTGATTGAGAGATTTTGAGTTGATGTTTGCTCCTTCTCCATGGATGTAGGTGAGTTTTGCCGAACCACGTAAATCTTTATGTCTCTATTTTTCTGTGTGCGTTGTTTTTTTGTCCCTTATAGCTCCTGCAACTTCCGTAAGAACATGTCAATAGTCATTGTTCCCTAAAAACTGGTATCAGAGCCATGTTCATTTTGTTGGGGAGAGCTTTGGTGTGGCAGACGAATACGTATTGACTAAGGAGGTTCTGTCTAGGAAAATCGGTATTTAAGTGAGACCGGTGTGACCCCACCAATTTTCCTGGGAATCTTAAAGTTCTGTCTAGGAAAGATCGAGATTCTCTCTTTCCTAAGAGCTTACTTAGCGTGTACTATTCAAGTACTTTATCAAAGTATCAAAAGCAATGGCCGCAGACGAAGGGAAGCTAAAACTCGAAAAGTTCGATGGTGCAAATTTTGGATTCTGGAAAATGCAAATATAGTACTATTTGTATCAGAAAAAATTGAATCAACCTCTCGAAGAAAAGAAGCCAGAAACAATGTCAGATGGAGATTGGAAAATCCTCTACAGACAAGCTCTTGGAGTTATCCTATTGATATTATCCCGCAATGTTGCTTTATGTTGCTTTCAATATTGCAAAAGAAAAGACCACAGCAGGTCTCATGAAGGCTCTCACCAGTATATACGAAAAGCCGTCAGCCTCAAGTACACGTGATGAGACGATTGTTCAACTTGCGGATGACGGAATGCGCATCAGTGGCTCACCATCTCAATGAGCTTAATACAATTACAACTCAACTGAGATCAATTGAAATTGAATTTAATGATGAAGTACGAGCACTGATACTTTTGTCTTCTCTACCAGAAAGTTGGAATGTTATAGTCACAATAGTGAGTAGCTCGTCAGGAAGCACTAAATTAAAATTTGACGATGCTCGTGATCTTGTTCTTAGTGAAGAAATTCGAAGGAGAGCGTCAAGTGAGACGCCGTCCCCTTTAGCTTTGTCTACCGAATCAAGAGGAAGAACCAGAGGGAATGGACGCGGTATATCAAACCACCGAGGAAGATCAAAGGACATGATGTCTAAATCCAGGAATCCTACTAATTCCCAAAACTCAAAGACTATTGAGTGTTGGAAATGTGGAAAAACTGAACATTATAAAAATCAATGTAAAGAGGAGAAGGCAGAAGCAAATGTTACTGCAACCTCAGGATAAGATGATGCATTGATATGTTCCTTAGAGAGCAAAAAGGAATCTTGGGTGTTAGATTCTGGGGCATCGTTTCATGCAACTTCACATAAAGAGCTCTTGGACAAATATGTGTCCAAAAATCTTGGTAAAATATATCTTGGTGATGACCAACCTTGTGACATTGTTGGTAAAGGTGTAGTGAAGATTAAGTTAATATGGTCTAAATGAGAGCTAAAAGATGTCAGACATGTTCCTGACCTGAGAATAAACTTAATCTCAGTAGGGCAGTTGGCCAATGAAGGCTACACAACGACCTTCCATATTGATGATTGGAAGATTTCAAAAAGTGCAATGATAGTTGCACGAAGCAAAAAAGAGTGGTACTCTTTACATGACACCAAACGATTGTTGCTCAATTGCAGTTGCAGCTAGCAACGCAAATGCTAGTCTGTAGCACCATAGACTCGACCACATGAGTGAGAAAGGAATGAAGATTACGCGTTCCAAGGGAAAACCACCAGACCTCCAGTCAATAGAAATTGACATGTGTGAATATTGCATATATGGCAAAAAAAAAAGAGGGTCAGTTTTCAGACAAGTGACAGAACACCGAAGAAGGAAAGATTGGAACTCGTTCACTCTGCTGTTTGGGGACCAACCACTATCTCATCCATTGGCAGAAAATATAACTACGTGGCATTTATCGATGATCATTCTCGGAAAGTATGAGTTCACTTTCTAAGGCAAAAATCCGAATTATTTGATACTTTCAAAAGATGGAAAGCTATGGTTGAAAATGAGACAAGTCTTAAGATCAAATGTCTCAGAACGGACAATGGTGGTGAATACACAGACACCATTTAAGAAATTCTTCTTCGAACATGGGATCCGAATGGAGAGAACCGTGCCAAGTACGCCTCAACACAACTATGTAGCTGAGCGTATGAACCGAACGTTGAGTGAAAGAGCCCAAAGTATGCGTATACAGTCAGGTCTACCAAAGCAGTTCTGGGCAGAAGCAATCAACACATCAGCTTACTTGATCAACCGAGGGCCATCGGTTTCATTAGAGCACATGATACCCGAAGAAGTATGGAGTGTGAAAAAAGAAGTAAAACTCTCACGTCTTAAAGTCTTCGGTTGTGCTGCATTTGTACATATCAGTGATCAAAGCAGGAGTAAGCTTGATCCCAAATCCAAGAAATGCACCTTCATCGGTTATGACTAGGATGAATTTGGCTATCGCATATGAGATGATGAGAACAAGAAGATAATCCGCAGTAGGGGTGGTATCTTCAATGAAAAGGCTATGTACAAAGACATACACACAATGAGCACTCGTGAGTCAACGAGTGATCCTGTCTATGTTGAGCAGGATGGTGTTCCAGAGAACATTATGTCACATCATGAACATCCGATTTTAGATCAGGAGGAACTCGAAATGCATAGCAATGGATATCAGTCTGGTGACCGCAGGTTCAGAGTCCTCATGCATTGAGAATATCATCTCGACCTCATATACCGAGTCCTCATGCATTGAGAATATCATCTCGACCTCATATACCAAACAGAAGGTATATGAATTATCTATTGCTTACAGATGGAGGAGAGTTGAATGCTATGATGAAGCATGTCAGGCAGAGGATGCTGGCAAGTGGGAGATTGCAATGAAAGATGAAATGCAGTCTCTTATATCCAATAACACTTGCGAGCTAACAAAGCTACCAAAAGGAAATAAAGCCCTTCACAACAAATGGGTGTATCGTGTGAAGGAAGAAATTGATGGATCAAGAAGATTTAAGGTCCAGTTAGTAGTCAAAGGTTTCCAACAGAAAGAAAAAATTGATTACACCGACATTTTTTCACCAGTAGTGAAGCTAACCATTATTTGGTCAGTGTTGAGCATTGTTGCTGCTCAAGGACTACACATGGAACAACTGGACGTGAAAACAACTTTTCTCCACGGGGATGTGGATGAAGAGGTTTACATGCAACAACCAAAAGGATTCTCAGAGATAGGAAGGGAAAATCTTGTCTGCAGGCTTCAGATGAGTTTGTATGGTCTAAAACAAGCCCCTCGGCAATGGTATAAGAAATTTGATGGTTTCATGCAGAGGCAATGATTCCACAAGTGTAATGCTGATCATTGCTGCTACTACAAGAAGTGTGAATCCAGTTATCTCATATTGTTGCCTTATGTCGATGATATGTTGGTAGCATGACCAGATATGGATGAGATCAAGAAGTTGAAAATGCAACTGTCAAATGAGTTTGACATGAAAGATCTTGGCCCAGCTAAACAGATTCTTGGGATGCGGATCACGAGAGATAAGCAAAAAGGTACATCGCAGTTATCTCAGGCTGAGTACATCAACCGTGTGTTGAACATGTTCAACATGTGTGATGCTAAGGCAGTAAGTACGCCCTTGGGCAGTCACTTCAAGTTATCCAAAGATGTCTCCAAAGACAGATGAGGAGAGAAACTCCATGGCTCAGGTTCCCTATGCCTCAGCCATTGGAAGTCTTATGTATGACATGGTTTGTACAAGACCAGATATTGACCATGCAGTGGGAGCTGTTAGCAACTTTATGTCAAATCCTGGAAAGACCCACTGGCAAGCGGTGAAATGGATCATGAGGTATCTACGAGGTACTAAAGATACATGTTTAGTATTTGGAAAGGGAGAAACAGAAATCCAAGGCTATGTATATGCAGAGTTTGCTGGCAAAATCGATCATAGAAGAAATACTATGGGTTATGTATTCACAGTAGGAATCACAACAGTTAGTTGGATATCGCAGATACAAAAGATTGTAGCTCTATCAACTACAAAAGCTGAGTATGTAGCTGTGACTGAGGCTAACAAGGAAATTATATGGTTACAAGAATTGTCAATAGAATTGGGATTCAATCAAGTAAAGAATGTATTGTACAGTGACAATCAGAGTGCGATTCATCTAGCGAAGAATTCAGCATTCCACTCAAGAACCAAACACATTGGATTGCACTATCATTTCATCAGATCCTTGTTAGAGGAAGATGTATTGAAAGTCGAGAAAATCCAAGGCAGTAAGAATCCAGCAGATATTTAAACAAAGGTTGTTACCATTGGCAAATTGAAGTTATGCACAACTTCAGTTGGTCTTCAAGGATGAAGACAAGGTTGAGCACACCACTGATCAATGTATGAAGACGGATTGAAATCACTCTTCAAGTGTGAGATTGTTGGATTAGTATTCAAATAATGTGGAGACAACTTAGCAACCAAGTTTGAAGTCTACAATGGGGTTCCAACTTTGAAGTTGCCCAAGTTTGAACATGCCAAATTGTTATCATTTCACACCATGATTTTCATGATTTCACACCAAGAATTTTCTTGGTTCCCATCAATTTTTTCACCTATAAATAGGCAAGAGATTTGGTCATTTGCATCACAACACAAATCAAAACTTTAGTAAGCTTTGAGAGAGAGCAAAGTGTGATTGAGATATTTTGAGTTGAGTTTAGCAAGTTTGCTCCTTCCGAGAGTTGTGAGTTTCTACTCCTCTACTAATCCTCCATATTTGATATAGTGAAGTGTGTGCTCTCCGTGGATATCTTTGTGTCTCTATTTTTGTGTGAGCGTTGTTTTTTTGTCTTTATAGCTCCTGCAACTTCCGCAAGAACATGGCAATAGTCATTGTTCCCTAACAATCTTGAACCCCATTTATCACAAGCAAAGCAAGAAACTTTTTCGGTTCCCTTTTCTTCGATTCCCGTGTCTTTGTTTTCTGCACGAAATTTGATTTTTCGCTAAAATTAGGTTTGATGCATGTCGGGGGTATTTCTTATGTGATCGCTGTGTGCGATTTTTGCTTTAGTATCTAGCTTTCATGCAGATAGCAAGTGGCATTACATAGAGTTCCATTGTGTATCGGTGGAGTCACATTCTCTTTCAACATTGAAAATTATGATGTTTCTATTGAAAATCTTGTGATGACATTTTCTATTTTTCTTTTTTACTTGGTTTTGAAGGTTATCATAAAAGAGTTTCTTCTGGCTGCACAAGTGTGTGACTGATTCTTATACTTCCGCTTGTTAATCTTTATAGCTCTATTTGTTTTAATGAAAATGTGATTGGTGATATAAACTGTGCAGAAAGATGACTTGAAAAGAGCGATGCACGTGCTATCTTTAAAGGAACATCATGCACGGTCTTTGCTTATGCATTAGCGTTGGGATGTTGACAATGTACTTACAGTGTCTGTCTAGAAGGGACACAAACAATTTTATACAGAAGCTGGTATATCGCCGATGGATAGCTTGAGTTCTAGACTTTCTAGTTCATCTCACGTTTTGATAGATATGTAAGTAATTTCTTTATGATCTAACCACTTTGTTAGATCAAATGTGGAATAAAATGGATTAGTAGTATACCTCCAGCCATTGCTCTTTTTGCTTTGGTTTATTAGGTCTTCTAAACCTTCACAATCTCCATTAGATGGTGTATATGGTACTAAATGAGATTGTTAGTTTAGGGACCCAGTATGTGTTATTTATAGGATAGGCTCATACCATCAAAAACCATTTTTTATCGGTTATAACATGGGAAATAAAGTGAAATATTGAATGTGGGTTTTAATGGACCACTTAAATGAACATTAGATGAACACTAGATTCATCGGTTACTAACATTCTCCCACTTGGTCCATATATTCAACGTTCACCACAGTAAGAAAAAAATACATGAATCATGGCGATAGGTTCTCTAAATACTAGTATTATCTTCCATGTATCACAATGCGTCATGTTTCTCAAATCTCAGCCCATATTACTTAATGAATAAACCATATGTTTATTCAAGGTCCAAACATCAATGATATTTCTCAAAATAAATGTGTACACAAGTCAAATATGAGAATATCACAAACAGAGTTTCTCAAACATTCGTTCTTATAACGAAATTTACATAGAGGAACCAAGTCTCATTCTTTCTACATGATCCTTAAATTTTAGTGGTGGCATGCCTTTTGTCAAAGGATCGGCTATCATTAATTCGGTACTAACATGTTCAATAACCACTGTTTTATCTTTAACACGTTCTCTTATGGCAAGATACTTGATGTCGATGTGCTTGCTTCGACTACCACTTTTATTATTCTTAGCCATAAAAACTGCAGCCGAATTATCACAATACATTTTCAAAGGCCTAGAGATCGAATCAACGACTCTAAGTCCAGAAATGAAACTCTTCATCCATACACCATGTGATGTAGCCTCAAAACAAGATACGAACTCAGCCTCCATAGTGAAAGTAGCAGTCAAGGTCTGCTTTGCGCTTTTCCAAGATACAGCTCCACCAGCAAACATAAAAATGTATCCTGATGTTGATTTTCGTGAATCAACACAGCCAGCGAAGCCCGAATCAGAGTAGCCATTCACTTCCAGATTATCGGTTCGTCTATACATATGCATGTAATCTTTGGTCCCCTTAAGGTACCTCATTACTTTCTTTGCAGCTCTCCAATGGTCCATACCTGGATTACTCTGATATCTTCCTAACATCCCAACAATAAATGCAATGTCAGGTCTTGTGCAGACCTGAGCATACATTAGGCTTCCAACGGCAGAAGCATAATGAATGTTCTTCATTTGTTCCCTCTCAAAATCATTTTTTGGGCACTGGTTCAAGTTGAAACTGTCACCCTTCACAATGGGAGCTATACTTGGTGAACAATCTTTCATCCGAAATCTCTCTAAAACTTTGTTGATATAGGTCTCTTGGGATAGGCCCAGAATTCCTTGAATTCTGTCTCTATGTATCTTAATGCCTATGACATAAGAAGCATCACCCATATCTTTCATATCAAAGTTGTTAGAGAGAAATTGTTTCACCTCATGTAGCAAACCATTATCATTGGTTGCAAGTAAAATGTCATCCACATACAGAATAAGGTAACAAATCTTACTCCCATTGACCTTCTGGTATATACATTGATCCATAACGTTCTCTACAAATCCAAATGAAGAGATAACATCATGAAATTTCAAATACCACTGACGGGAAGCTTGTTTCAATCCATATATAGATTTCTTGAGCTTGCACACCAATTGCTCACTACTACTAGAGGAAAATCCTTCTGTTTGTTTCATGTAAACCTCTTCCTCTAGATCTCCATTTTGAAAAGCTGTTTTCACATCCATTTGTTGCAACTCCAAATCGAAATGTGCAACTAATGCCATGATGATAAGAAGTGAATCTTTCTTTGATACAGGAGAGAAGGTCTCCTTGTAGTCGATTCCTTCCTTTTGAGTAAATCCTTTAGCGACAAGTCTTGCTTTATATCTTTCAATGTTGCCTTTTGAGTCTTTCTTTGTTTTATAGACCCATTTACATCCTATGGCTTTTACACCATCAGGCAACTCAACAAGATCCCAGACTCCATTAGATGCCATAGAATTCAACTCATCTTTCATAGCATCATACCATAAACTTGATTCTTTACAACTCATGGCTTGTGAAAACGTTTCAGGATCATTTTCGGCTCCAACACTATAGTCCGCTTCTTGTAAATACACAACATAATCACTAGGTATTGCTGATTTCCTTACTCTAGCAGATCTCCTTAATGTTGTATCAACATTTTTCTCAGGGTCATGTTGTTCAACTGGATGTTCAATAATTTCTGGCAATTCTTGAACATCTTGATCTATTGGAATATTATCAGCAGCTTGTGGAACTTCAATGATTGATTGTCCAACACCCGTTTGAACTTGAGGAGTGTTGCGAATGATAATCAATCTATCACTTGGAGTGGAAGTTTGAGCGTCAATATGATTTCTTTCAGAAACAATGTCCTGAAATCGATCGCTCCCACTGATCAAGTCATTCTCAAGAAACTTCGCATTTGTGCACACGATTTGGCTCTGATACCATTTGTCACGGGCTCAGAGTTTTGGCGCAGACGACAACCCGTGCGGCGACCCCGGATCCCCATGACTCCGAGGTTAAGCCTTATTCCATCTCCGATGCCTACTGGTTTCGCCCTCCCATGGGCTCATCAGGGAAGCGGGAACAGCTCCCAACCAGTCTAGTGTCTAGAATGCTCGCCCTTCCATCCTAGTCAGGTCCAAGACCAGTGACAAGCTCCCCAAACTCAATTGGGTCGGCATGCCTAACTCAGGACGGACGAACATCTAAGACACGTACTCAACTCTTATGAGCCGTCCCGCAATCCCGTAATCCCACGTTATAACCAACCAGCAAGCATCTCGCGCATGTCTGCGTGTCACGATATTTGGTACGTGACATTCTCCCCCACTCAATCCATGCACGCCCTCGTGCATGGGGGAGTACTCTTCCCCTCTTTAATTTTGATCAGGATCCGTGTACGACTTTCCTGCTTACTCGTCCTCCATTAGAGCGCTTGGCAAAGTATCACTGATGTTTCCTGCCTACTCGTCGGACCGACTTGCGAACACCCCCCCTTTGGGTGCGAGCAACCCACTTGCTCGTCCATTCCTCTTGGACCCGCCAGTACAGTGAGAGAGCGCTTGGCAACCAATGCAGTGTGCACACGAACTGGCTCTGATACCATTTGTCACGGGCTCAGAGTTTTGGCGCAGACGGCAACCCGTGCGGCGACCCCGGATCCCCATGACTCCGAGGTTAAGCCTTATTCCATCTCCGATGCCTACTGGTTTCGCCCTCCCATGGGCTCATCAGGGAAGCGGGAACAGCTCCCAACAGTCTAGTGTCTAGAATGCTCGCCCTTCCGTCCTAGTCAGGTCCAAGACCAGCGACAAGCTCCCCAAACTCAATTGGGTCGGCATGCCTAACTCAGGACGGACGAACATCTAAGACACGTACTCGACTCTTATGAGCCGTCCCGCAATCCCGTAATCCCACGTTATAACCAACCAGCAAGCATCTCGCGCATGCCCATGTTTCCAAGCTTCTGTCATACTAAATTTAGCCAGCATAGGCTAGGGAAGAAATGTATTATCGAATTATGATGGTTGCACGGAGTACGGACACGCTATTATGTTGCTCAAAACTTTTTCTCATGCTATAATCTTTGCCCTCCATAGTTTCTATTTGCATTGTTATGTTCCATATATTATCTCTGAATTGATTTACAATGAATTACGTTTTGCAGAAGGAGTTTCTTGATAAATATGATAGTTTTGCCCAACTCGTTGCAAAGATTTACCAGAGCGAGACCATCCCAGCGGTCTCTGAAATGAGAGATCTCTTGGCATGTCACGACAACCATTTTTTTTTGTAAATTTCGGTAAATTTTAGTTGTAGAGTTGTTTGTTTTGCTCAATCTGTATTGCCCGATTTATTTTATTCTTAAAAACCTCTTAGTTATGTCATGACATTTTTGAGGTCTTGTATGTAGCCTTTGTGAGGTATTCTTGTGTATTCTCATGTTCCATCGAGGCAGAATAAACATATTTGTTGTTACGCACTCTGTAGAACGGTTTGTCATCTCTTTTTTCGTCTCTTATCTTGTGCTCTGGTATTTATTTTCTTTTCCCACTCGGCAAGAAAAGAACTATAGACATATTCCAACTCTACTGGATTAGTGATCTGCCTACTTAAACATCTTGAGCTCGATCCAGTAGTTGAAGTAATTTTGAAAGTTGTGAAGCTCATCGATGCTCGAACTTGACTTATGTGTTGTAGGTCAAATTGAGCTTAGATCTGGCCATTCATGTGCTACTCCCAAGCCTTGTAGCTTGCATTTGTAGTAAGATGGAGCATAATTGTGACAAACTTAACTGGTGCCCAGTACCCAATTTTTATTCTTCAGTCTATTCTTGGAACATCATCCCTTATGTATTGGCGTTAGAGACAGACTAAGCATGTCTGCTATCTGCTTCTATGCAACTTGGTTCTTTCTAACCACGACCAGGTATTTAATGATCAACCAGTTAATCAACAACTCCAGAGATGTAATTCAAGAAAGAGGGGTTATAAAAAAATATTGATCTGGAGGGCAACTCATGGTTAGGTGTAGTAGTAGTCAAGCAAAATTGGGGAATTTGAAGTAAGAATTACCACTCGATTTTCACACAATTATGGACTGCGTATATTTGTTGTTAAAGGATGGATATTTTCTTGTTTCATCTTTATCTGACCACGTTATAAATCCAATACAATCTTCTTTCATGCTTGACATTTTCTTTGAAGTCTATTTCAAATCGACAGCTCTGCAAATAGAGCTTTACACAAATCGAAGAACAAAAAATGGCCACTCATCTATATTTCTTATAATAATTTTAAATCCCTTCATATACTGGCTGCTGTATACTGCTATTGTGTCCAACTGTTGTCTTGGATGTGAACACGACTTATTCCTCAGCTCGAGAAAGAGCGATTCTTGAAAGTATGAATACAGACGCAGAGGACAGAAGCACGACTCCAGCGTAGCAGGCAAGATCTAAAGAACTTGTAGTTGTCATATATTTGAATTTTTCAAGGACTTCAACTTGAAGAATCAATATTAAAGCATGCCCGATTTTCGATTTAGCTTGCATAACAGATCGCATTTTTATCCATGACAAGAGTTTCTGAGATAAAACATGAAAGGAATTAACAAAAAATCTAGATACTAACACTGCATGTATATACAATGGTTATAGAATGAGGCATAATAATCCTGATTTTACTAGCCGACTGATTGATTGTTTGGTATTTGTTATGTTATGACAGTCGGCAGATATCTTATTGGTAAATATGATATGTGAAACATTGAATCGCTAAATAGATTTGGACTTGGGATGGGGAAACGCTTGCATATTAACATCTAATTAATATCTAGATGAAATCGGAGAACACAGACGATCAATGATGCATTTTTACCAAGATTGGATATAATGGTTAGCAATATCGGTCGTGGATGAGTAACTATAACAGCGATTACGCGGCCAGGATGACAATTTTATGCCCATCACTGCCGTTGCCGAACATTTTAAAATTTTTCAACTTTTTTCCCATTTTTATTTTTTATTTTTTTGTTCATTTAAAACTTGTCATATATATATATATATATATATATATATATATATATATATATATATATATATATATATATTAAAATTTTAAAAAAAACTCAACGACAATAAACGCGTTATTTCAGCGAAAGGTCAATGGAACTGGAACAACAGCCTCCACGACACCCTCCGGAGCCTTGTCGGTGAACAATGGGTGCATGCAAGTCTTTCAATGGTCCCATATGACATGACAAATGCAACAAACAAAAGAAGATTTTGTACCTCAAGATTAAAATTGTCGGACATGGTTGTAGCTGAATAGTCTAATCTTGTGTGGTGGTTGGAGCCCACAAACATGATATGCAGATTCATTCCAAATATAAGCATTGCACTTCCTAATAGGAACATATCTGCACACAAATTAAAATTCAATAAATTAATCAGTTAATTATGAAAATATAATTAAATGTTAAAACTGAAATTGTGAGCATACCGATAGCTTCAATTAATAGGAGCACCACGTGCCCTTGTTCTGACATTTTGGAAATGGCATCAAAGTATTGGAAATATGACTCGAGTATTAGAAAACACCCCTTCGAAATATATATTACATATATTAGGTTGAATTATTTATTATTTACCAATCAAACACGAGTCGAATTCAAGAGAAATAGTCATATATTTTTTTTAATGAAGTAGGAGTAATTAATTACCTCAACGCAACAAAGCACGGAACCAATCAAAGATCCCGCGACTGCTAGCAATGCAAAAAATCTGCAATCTATGATAACCTGTAACAAACAACGTCCATCATTTCTCTACTAACGGGTTGATTTATCGTGTGTTGAGAATTGTTTTCACATAAGTTTACAAGCTATGATATGTGTTACTCTACTCATTACCAATTGCCATTTGGTTTTAAATTGGAACCTCATACATTCTTAACATAGTATCATGACAGGTTTTTCATGTGATTGACTACTACGCCTCACATTAGGAGTTTACATGCTATGATATGTTAGCTCTTTATAATATACATAAGATACTTCAGTCATTGTCAATTGGTTTTAAGGTGAAATCATGTACTCTTAATAATGTGTGTGTGCGCGTGCATGGTATATACAAAATAAATGAAAATTGATTATATTTAAGTTGGCGATGGACCTGCTTGGCCTCTGGAATTAAATAAAGTGGTCGAGACATGAGTACATTTTTAGTATACTCGAAGTGAAAAAAAAATTTGAATATCATAAGAAAGGGATATTGAGAGAAAAACGAAGAAACTATAAATCCTAATTTTCACCTTTTCAACGAACATTTGAATTTGGAATCTCCAAGGCCTTCGTTTGGTAATGAACTCAAGCCACTGAGACATCACTTCTGCAATATTTGAAAACATCAAGGCCAAGTCCGCCATTTTATTCATCTTCGGCTCCGAAATCAGCACGCATGCTGAGGGGGAGCTGGTGGCCTGTACCATCACCGGCTTCCTGTCACTGCCAATTGTCGGAATATCAGAATGCAACCCTATATCCCTCAGACACATTTGTGTCCTGTGCCTTGATCCCATCAGGGAAAACGACCTTGAGGCGATTTCTTTTGAATATCCAAGCCCCGTAGGTAATTTTGACACCCTCAGCAATCTAGTGGCTGCCATTGAAGGTCTGAGAAGTTTCAAGAAATTCTGAAATTAATCCTGGTATTTCGAAAGTGGGATTTTCGTGTAGTATAAATACGTGGTGCATGGAATTAGCGGAAGTTTCGGGGCACATTGGCTGAAGTCTGAAATTGTCACTATGTGGGAAGACTATATCGACCTTTTCTCCACTTTCTGAAAGGTTTGATTCTTGAATTTTCGGACAACGTTCTCCCATGCGTGAATCTGATTTTCTTGGACAACGTTGGGTCCACGGTATTAATTCTACGACGGACAAGTGGCGTGTGGTATCATTCGTACGAATTTGATTGGTCCACAGTCTACACTTTTTAGCCGTCGGCTTTGGTCACAGGAAAAATGGAATTTGGACAGCGTGGAAATCATTTATACTTTGTACCCATCTTGTGTGTTCATTTATACACCGTTGCTTAAACAATACATTTCAAAATGCTATGATTTGGTCTTGAAATTAGAAAATTAAATCAAATTAAAAGTCTCCATTGGTGATATATATTATCATGGGGGCCAAAAAAAGTGTCTTTCCTTTTTTTTTTTTTCATTTTCCATTGGACGAACCAAGTATATTGATAGAGCTAGTGATGGTGAGATCAAACAATTTAGTATACTAAAAGGTGAAGAAATTTAGTATAAAAAGTTTTGACATGATGATTGTCATTTATTTCACAATGTAAGAGGTATCATGTTTGAGTCGTCCATACTCTTCACATACTTAAAAATCAAATATTGGGTTGCCCTTGAAAAATAACAACTAGTTGGTATAATTATAATCACACCAATCATCCAAACTCAAATCACCTACCAACTATCATATTATCAGTCAATTATTATTTTTAATGAATGTTCGACCACTTTAATAATCATGATAATATTATAAAAATATAATTCCATCTATACATTACATACTACTGGAACACATAATTAATAATAACTCCATAAGTTTCGGTTTGAAGGGGGGGTGCATTTTGGGCCTTTTGAAAGTGGGCTTTTCTAGCCCATATGCAATATTTGCAATAATTAAGCAAACTGAAGCTGGAAACATAGTCAATCTTTGTTAGCGGCAGAATTAAATAAATGAAATGAAATATACATATTATATGTAAACAAAAGAC
This sequence comes from Haberlea rhodopensis, assembly GCA_907163345.1. NCBI lineage: Eukaryota > Viridiplantae > Streptophyta > Magnoliopsida > Lamiales > Gesneriaceae > Haberlea > Haberlea rhodopensis. Next base: position 4,543,856 of record CAJQUN010000038.1, on the reverse strand, counting down.
TTTTTCTATTATTATTTTTTTCAGAATAACTTACACTCTTAAAAATTTCCATTCCAGTTTAAAAGAGAAAAAATATAAATTATTTTCGAAATTATTTGAAATAATCCATTATTTTTAAATTTTAATTTAATTTATTGCCAGTATACAATTTTTAGTAATAAATTTTCTTCATTAACTATGTGTTATAAAATATTAAATTATCACATTATATTTAATCTTCTACTTTTGTACAGGTGTATGCTAAAATAGATTAAGTTTTGGCTCCCCTATAGCGTAGTACACCATGTGATATATATATCTATTTATTGGGAATATTATCATTAAACATTATTGATAATATTCTCAATGAAGGGATGTAACTATCTCATTGGACAATATCCAATAAGATAGCTAAAAACATTTCACTAAAATGACAGTATTAATTAAGCATAGAAGGTACATGGTATTTAATTTTATTTTAGATAGAAATAATATATAAAGATATTTTAAAGTGATGAAGCACGTGGGCTGCCAACCATATGAAAGAAATATTCCGTAAATGATACCCGCATGTATAAAATATGGTTTCCTTCCAAATTCGAGTTTGGAGCTGATTGTAACGTAGTGTATTTCTTTTTTTGGTTTATTCAAAAAGAAAAAAAAATAGATAAATAATTATGTTTGGAAACATCGATATATTCTCATGTACGCGGAATTTGATGCTATCCTCCACGGGTAGTGTCCTGAAGGTGCTTCCATACTATACATTGAGAACATTTCAAATGATAAGATCAATCATTAAGAGCAATATATAGAAGAATTAGCCCACTTAATACAGAAATAATTTCCTAAGTATGGTGCCACAAATCACAGGTTTTGTGAAATTGTCTTTGGCCCCTGTCCTCCGATTGTTATTTCCCAATTTGAGACTGATCATTAAAATATCCGAGAACCTACGGCGTGTACTTTTAATACTAGCAGCACCCAATAATCACATTTCGGTCGCCATTTTTATGTAAGATTTGGATTCGATAATGTTTACATTTATTGAATATTCCTACCTACATTTACATGAAATTATCGCATTTTAAAATGTTTTACATGGAATTCCATTTCAATATCACAGTCAAAAGATATGAGATACTGAGCTTTCCAACCTTGTAGAGATAGATAAGAGCTCATATATACTTTGAAATTTGAACAGATTCGAATCTGTTCGAATCGTGTTTGACGCTCTCCAACTCTCAACTCCTTAAAAACGACATCTTACAATATTTCTTCTTTGCAATTTTGAAAAATGAACACCCCACATCAGAAAAATCAAAAAAAAAAAAAAAATCGAATCTAGATTAGAATTATCATCAATAAATAATGGATTTGGCCACGTTTTCAACTCAAATTTTAGTATAAAATAAAACTTCTTCCACAGTGGCATCCACCACTGATGAATTGCATCGTTTACTTCACAACAATTGACACTCGAAAACCTCAAACTACTCGTCTATGGCTTCCTCTTCTGTAGCATCTTTCTGTTCTTCGTACCTCCAATTTCCAGTCCAAAATTACTCACCAAAACTACCCGCAGCTCCTAAAAATATATTGAAACGGCGTGCATTCTCCGGGCACCCGTTCATCAACGCCACCTTGTCGGAAATAGACACTGTTGCGGCAGATCCATCGAAGCCCTCCAAGCTTCCGATCAAAGAAATTCCCGGAGACTACGGGCTTCCATTTACTGGCCCGTGGAAAGATAGACAAGATTATTTCTACAATCAAGGCAAGGAAGAATTCTTCAAGTCTAGAGTGAAAAAATATCAGTCCACCGTCTTCAGAAGCAACATGCCGCCGGGACCCTTCATTTCATCCGCCTCAAACGTTATCATCTTGCTCGACGGCAAGAGTTTTCCGGTCCTTTTCGACACCAGTGTAGTCGAAAAGAAGGATCTTTTCACCGGCACGTATATGCCCTCCACCGAGCTCACAGGCGGCTACAGAATCCTCTCCTATCTCGATCCTTCTGAACCCAGCCACACCAAGTTAAAAAACATGTTGTTCTTCTTACTCACTTCTCGGCGGGAAGCATTCATCCCGGAATTCAGTAAAGCATATACAGAATTGTTCGAGGGATTGGAGAAGGATTTAGAGAAAAAAGGAAAAGCCAGCTTCGGCGACGCCAATGATCAAGCGGTGTTCAATTTCTTGGCCAAAGCATTTTACGGCGTGGACCCAAAGGACACCAAACTCGGAACCGACGCGCCAGGGATCATTACCAAATGGGTTCTATTTAACCTACACCCGATACTAACTCTTGGTTTGCCTAGACCTTTAGACGACCTCCTTCTCCATACATTTAGCTTGCCGCCACATTTGGTCAAGAAGGATTACCAGAGGTTGTACGATTTCATATACCAATACGCCGGCCCCGTCCTCGACCAAGCAGAAAAGGACGGCCTTTCTCGGGACGAGGCTTGCCATAATCTCTTATTCGCCACGTGCTTCAATTCCTTCGGTGGATTCAAAATCTTGTTCCCAAGTATTATTAGCCTGGTTGGCCAGGCTGGAGTCAAACTGCACACGGAACTAGTCGATGAAATCAGATCGGCTCTCAAATCCAGCGGCGGAAAAGTCACTATGGCAGCGATGGAAAGCATGCCGCTAATGAAGTCGGTGGTGTACGAAGTGCTACGCCGCGAGCCTCCTGTGCCTCTGCAGTACGGAAAGGCTAAGCGCGACGTGGTGATCGAGTCACACGACGCAGCGTTTCAGGTCAAGGCGGGTGAAATGATGTTCGGGTACCAGCCATTTGCTACCAAGGACCCGAAGATATTCGATCGACCCGAGGAGTTTGTACCGGACCGGTTCGTGGGGGAAGAGGGAGAGAAACTTTTGAAGTATGTGCTGTGGTCCAATGGACCGGAAACAGAGTCACCCACCGTTGGGAATAAACAATGTGCGGGGAAGAATTTTGTTGTGCTGGGGGCGAGGTTGCTGGTGGTGGAGCTGTTTCGCCGTTACGATTCGTTTAATGTTGAGATTGGTACGGCGACGCTAGGCTCCTCCGTTGACATCACGTCGTTAAAACGAGCAAGTTCGTAGACCGGGGTTTCGGTTTTCTCCAAATGTTTTGAGTTTTAATCGTAGTAGTGCTTATTTTTCAAAATATTGCAAAATAAATAAAATTTTACGATATACCAAGTTGCGAGTTCTACTTTTTCAGGAGAGGTAGGTTCTACGTTTTCAATTTTTTATTTTTTTTTAATACTTTTGTTTTCGTTTGTTTTAAAAAATTTAATGATTAAAAAAAATTATATGAAATGTTAATTATAAGTAATTTGCTCAAAAAGTATATTATAAATAAAGAATGATTTAAATTGTATAAATTATGAGAATAACACAATAATATCACAATATTGATACTATATTATATTTTTTTATACAAATATTCAGCAAAGTAATTATAGGTAATTTGCTCAAAAATGCCTCTAGTGTTACATGTAAAAGGCTCGTCAATGTCAAATCATTCTCTTGTATGGTGTGAACTATTGGCCTACTCGGTGAATCCCAAAGTAATATGTACATCAACATCAATTTTTGAACAAATAAATAAGAATTTCGATTCCCTACTTACCAAAAAAGCCGCACATCTATCTTAGCCAACAGAAGGAAAGGGCTAAAGCCAGTTCTCAACATCAGTAGAAGTATCATAAAACGAAATTTAAAACAACTTTTATAAATGAAATTTAAAAAAATTTAATTCATAACTGAAAGCGCTATTAGAAAAAAATCAATTGAACCCATCGTACAAACTGTCAGTGTTAATTCATAATGTTATTTTTAAACAGACTATATAATTTAACATTTTAGATAATTATTTTATTTTAAATTATTCAAATATTAAAAAAATAATAAATTATTAAAACAAATTCGTATAAGGATAATATGAAATCAACATTTGTGGTCGACACCTACCACCCTCGAAAGTAAGGCCCGCATTGTTTTCTGCAAAGGGGGCTGAAAAACTCTTTATTCCAAAAGAGTTAATATATTATATATATCTGCAAAAGATACAAATGTCCTGTGATTATACGCTTTCCAATACACGATGCTCTGCATATTTGGTGGTACAAGAACGTCAACACTGCACTATTACAACTATAAGAATTCACATGGTCGATATCTTGGAGTAGCTGCAAAAACATGAGCTTCACGGAGTCTCCTTAATAATCGAGAAAAAAAATTCCTCCAATGATCATCAGAGCGATACAACGAGAGTAGATTTTTACATCCATCTCCGAGCTCATGTTATTGACACGGGAAGACATGCAACGTTAATATAGCACAATCATCGATAAATATCCGCCTCTTATATATTTTGGTAATGGCTGAAACCAAGTAAATTGAAACATATATGTTGCCATTCTACCTTATTATATGTATGATCTACGACGGTGGCGCTCACCATCGACTCTCAATTCTCAAATAATATAAACATCTTGTAAAGTGACGGTCGCCTCACCTATTCTGAAGTAAAATGTATGTGTCTCACGGTGTCATCGCTCAACTAAAACAGTAATCAAATGGTTATCAAAAAGTCGATATCCGCTGCGCAAAACACCATAAAAACTCATATTATCTATGTATCTCAAAACACGTTCATCTATAATGTTCTTACCAACCCCCATATAAGGGTTATCTGTACGCTTAGCTGATTTATACTATCAATATTATCGACATTAATATCACTTGATATATGTGTAGATTGTAAATATAGAACATTGGGTTTTTTAGGCCGGAATATGATGTTATCCTAAAATCAACAAAATAAATAATAATTTATTAACGAAAATTAAATAAAGATAAATCTGTATATAATTATTAAACTAATTATATGCAAAAAAGAAACAGAAAAAAAATTGACTAACCTGAAAAATTTCATGCACGTTCAAATGATATGATTAAGTAGGAGGGATTTGTGGACAGCTCATGATGAATGATGTTGCTGTAGTATCCTAACAACAAATATGTCGGAGTGCATAAATGGAGTTATGAAAGGTGCATGTCGCCTTCCAATCACTACCATTGTACAATTAATATTCGATCGTTGTGTGCAATATTTTTTTGAGCGATTGAAAAAAGCGGATAGAATGATCCAAAATAATCAAGAATGGCCAGATTATGCATTTGAAAAAGATGCTCGGGTTGATCATCACTCCATTCATAATGAAGTTCAGATGTTTGATCGAAGGCATCTAACAGCCTCAGTTATCACAAGGATGCAAGCTAGACGTAGGGGTAATACGCATGTTGTGAAGCTCAAATCAAGAGAATGTTCTTGTGGAAATGGAAAGAATTTGGCATTCCTTGCTCACATGTGATACAAGTATATCGAAATTATGGCTTAAACGCAAAAATATTTGTCAAGTCATATTATAATATGCAAGAATATTAGAGCACATATCAAGGATGATTTGAGACATTATGGGGAGAGCAGTATTGGGAAACCCCGTCATTCGAACTGTACCACAATTCCACCCTGCGTACTATAAGAAGACGGGGTCGAGACCGAACAACACGCATACAAAATGAGATGGATTGGCCTGAATCCCGGGCAAGACGACCTATGGCATCAAGTTCCCAAAATCAATAAAGTTGTAATTGTAATTGTTGTTACTGTTACATAAATAAGATTGCTATTGTTATTGTTACATAAATAAGACACTCATATGGCCTGAAAAAACATTCATTACATTTCATAATAAGATTGACAATAGGCAAACATAACTACATATATTACAGATAAAACTCTATAATGCCCCTCCAATACCACAACGACGCGGTTGTTTTCGTCTCTGACCTCGTCCTTCCTGAATGGCCTGGTCATCATGCACTACATGTACATCGTACAACTGGACATCAGGCGACAAATTAGGGAACACAACCTGTGACACGTCAAATTGTGGAGACATCGATGTTTATATTCCAGGGAATCTAATATTAACATCTGGGGCGGAATGTCTTGTGTGTAAATGGATTGATAAGGCGTTTGATCGTACAACTGATGCGGTACATTTCACCGGCATATGACGAAGATGGACCTGACATATATGTCGGGACATAGCTTGATGGGCCAACATGTCCCTCACTCGCATGCATCGGTTGTACTTGTTCTTCGTCACTCGCATGCATCGGTTGTACTTGTTCTTCCTCACTAGCATGCACCTCTTCGTATGCCGGAAAGTTTATATCTCGTCGTTCCTGCGCAACATGCATCACATGTTTTATTACATTTTTGACATCACTAAATGCATCTGCATACACCCCAATGGATTGTTCCTCAGCGATATTACGGTCGCAGGTAACAGTTAATTGAGCCAACTGATCAATCTGAAATGAGTGAACATTTTTTATTAAGTTGTTAAATCTAAACACAGTTTCCAAATATATAGTAGATATGTAATAAATCAACATACCACATGTTGCCATGCGTGGCCATCTCCATGTATCCAGTCTCCACAAATTGTCATTGATGGCCAATGAATCTACGTGTTACTCGTCCATACCAGTCATTGTACATGACAATTACACCTAGTCCAGCTGAATCATATCGCGGGCTGTCTTGCAGTGTAATAGTCGCCTCTCTAGATCTAATATGGAATGTGTGTGTCTCACGACGCCATATCTCTACTAACGCCGTGATTAGATGAGGGTCAAGCTTAATCTTTACACTTATATACACAATAAAACCCAAACTCGCTTAACATATTTACAACACGTATGTCTAATGGGCAAAGATCCCAAAAATAGCCACCCGGATCTCTCACACGCAAGGGGGGATCAATATCACCTGCCCATACATCTTCATAACGATGACATAACTGTAATGACAACAGACGATCGTCAATTGGGCCTGGTACGGTCATCGGATCCATCCTATATTATGAAACAAAAAATATATTAGTACATATAGACAATATAAAGTAAACAAAATAATTTAAAACTGACAAAACATGACGAAGCCCAGCAGCCACAAGCCACCTGCGGCGACCGACGGTAAACAACGGTCGCGCGGCGTCTGGATTTTCTGTCGTTACCATGATACATTCTTATCTCTAAATTTTAAAAATATGATGGGGTGAGCAATTTTCTACTGGAAGCAAAAGGAAAAAAATAATGTTTGTTGATGGGAGAAAATGGAGGTGCCGTGGAGGAGCTGGCCGAGGAAGAAGGAAGAAGAGGCGGTGTGATTTTTAACACAAAAGTCACGCTAACTGGGTTGGCGTGATTATTAATTGGTCACGTCAACCTGGTTAGCGTGACGCGGAATAATAATAGTCACGCCAACCCGGTTGGCGTGACGTGAAATTATTAATGGGTACGCCAACTCGGTTACCGTGACACAGAATAATAATGGTCACTCCAACAATTATTTTTCAGATGGACACGATGCCAACCGAGTTGGTGTGTCATGTTTTCAATATATACACACCAATCAGTTGGCGGCTTCTGTTGAAGACGTCAATCCAGTTGGCGGTTAAGGTTATTTGTATAATTAGTTACATTTTGGGTTATTTTGATAATTAGTTAATTATTTGGGGTTTATTTAATTAAAAAAAAACCCCTAAACGTAGGTGGTGTCTAACTAAATTTGATATTTGAAAAATAATTAAATGGAAATTATAATTTAAGAAAATTTGATATATATTTATTTATTTTATGATTTTGACAATATTATTTTTATATCATAGATAGTACCATAGAGTTATGAAAGATTTTCTTAAAAATATATTATTTAATTCGTCAAAATAATTAATTATTGCTACTGAGATGTTGATGTTGAGAATAAGAAATTTTAATATTAATAAAATTAATAAATTAGTTTAGTACTAGAAAATTTATGAAGTTTATCCTCTTATATTTTTAATTACGTTTTCGTGAGAAATTCTTAGCTGGATCGAATATAAATCCCATCCATATCAACAAAATTATATGTATACTAGTTTTTATTGGCTCCGTCTAAGGCGCGATGTCGGATACCAGCATTTTGGTCAATTTTTTCTTAATTTGATCGAAAATAGCATTTCAAATGACTTATTTTAACAAACTTTTTTTAAAAAAAACGATCATGCTACTGTAATTGATTGAAAAAATAAGACTGACTCTAATTTTTTTTAGAAAAACATGATGGACATCTTACTATAAATTGAAAGAAAATTAACATTTGAAGTTGCGCATATTACAACCAATTAAAATATATATTTTTTTAGTCGGTTCAAGCAAAATTCGTATATCAACAAAAAAAAATTAAAACGAGAATGTTATTATAATTGGGCATGGATAGCAGTCCTCATGCAAGTCCCACGCGGCAAGAATTTGTGAACGTGAGCCTCTCCAACGAAACTTCATTAAAAAGAAAAAAACACACACACAATCTTTTAGTCGTCAACATTGACTTTGATTTGCCCAAGACAAATAAAAAAAATAACAAAAGAATATTTCGGCTTCAGAATTCAAAATTCTGTGCGTGTTTTGACTCCAAATGTTTATTGAATGTGAAACAAGCACAATACATGTGAAGAATGATATAGAATTTGACCTTGTTTTCCTTCCCCATTTACAACAAACATTTCGTTATCCCATGTGATTTTATTCAAATTCTGTGTAACCATGTCTTCTCTTTGGAGTACATTTTCATCGTCTGCTTCGTCGTCATCATCATCTTCTCCTGCAAATCCGTCCCTGAAGGGCAAGAGCAAAAGCTCAAATTATTTTTTCAAGAACTCAAGGAGTTGTGATCAGAAGGAGGAGCTGACCCGACAAAGGAAATTGAGGTATTTGACGGATGATGAAGTGGGGCTGCGGAGGAGCAGTCTTCATGGCTCTCAGTCGTGTCCTGTTTCACCTGATTCAAAATCGGTGCCACGGACGCCCCATGGCGGTTGTGGTGGTCACTGGTCCAACTCAGCCGTCCCGCAACCGCTTCCTCTTCCCCTTCCTGAAGTGACTTTTCAGTCTAAGCGTTTGCATGGCATTTCAGCTACCAGGTTTGACTTTTTGTGTGAATGATTTTGATGAATATTTGATTTGATTGCATGATATTTGGTGATGTGTTCTCGGGAAGGGGATGACTGTAATGTTGATTTTACTAGCACAATCGTTGCTGTTATTGTTATTTAAAATTGAGTCTTGATTTGGAGCTTGAGAGAAGGTGAAAATGTCTTGATTTGGGCTATTTATTTTGGAAAGGAGCTTCAGATAAACATCAATTTTACTAAACTAAACATTACAAATAAGGAATTAACTTGTGATTTGACTGCAGTAAGAATATGATCATTCCATTTGCTCTTCCCAACCAAATGCCTAGGAAGTATAAGTATTTTGAGGCGACTATCGTAGGCCCCATGCCTGTATGGAAGAATAGAGCTTGCATGTATATTTGGTACATGCATAGGGGGAGAAAATGGACATTGAATTTAGGATTCATAACTTCAGGTCCTCAAGCTGTCAAAGTCTTAAAATTTCAACAATTATAAAGAAACATAAAAACATTACAAACGCGTTTATCTTGCAGAAATAATTCACATCAAAATATGAGAAAAACCACAGACGATATTGCCATAAAAAGCTCATACGAATCTCCATCTTGTCGTCGAAGAGGGTTGCCTCAATACCTAAATGTCGATACTGCACAAAACGACTTTCGAATACAATTCCCCACAAGAAGTGCTCCAAGCAGCGGTTACTGTAGTCCCATACTGAGCCCACGAAGATATAAAACCGTCGATCTTTTCCACCCCTCGTTTCATGTCTCATCAGCTTTAAAGACTTCCACTTCCGACAGAATATCTGCAACCCCCGACCACTATCCATTTCAATGCTCATCTGAGGCCGAGAACTCGAGAAGTCGTGAGGGTATTTTACTTTATTCACATAATAATGCCAATGTTCATCCGTTGCCTCGTCCACCAGCAGTATCAAGCCCATCACCTTCTACTCGACATAGCATAAACAAATTAGATTGCTCGTCAGTTAAAGGGCAGTGGCAGAGGGGACGACTCATAGGACGGGGGACATATGGAAGTGTTTATGTTGCAACTCACTGGTATGCATAAAAATTATAAATTGGTTTTTCTAACCATGGTATATTGGTATTTTGATTCACTTGATTTACGTTTGTTTGGCTTTGTTTCAATAGTGAAACTGGAGCGACGTGTGCTGTGAAAGAAGTTGAGATTATTCAAGATGACCCTAAATCTGCAGAATGTGTGAGGCAGTTGGAGCAGGTTCTGAGATCCTCGTATTAATATATATTACACGACAGATTTTTTTGCATTATCTAATCTGTTTCTCTGAATCAGGAAATCAAATTTCTCAGGGAGTTGAAGCATCCGAACATAGTACAATACTATGGCTGCGAAATTGTAAGCAAATATCGGTTCTTTGATGTCAGCGAATTTCTCTAGTTACTGATACTAACAAACAAATTGACTAAGAAGATGTAATCTCGGTAGATTGACGACAGATTGTGCATATATTTGGAGTACGTTCACCCTGGATCGATTAATAAATATGTTCGTGAACATGGTGGGGCTATGACTGAGAGTATTGTTCGTAATTTCACCCGTCACATTCTTTCAGGGTTGGCTTACTTGCATTGTACAAAGACGATACACAGGTGACGGCTAGTTTAGGACTTAGGCAAAAAGGGTTCTGATTATTGAAATAATGTTTTTTTTGAATAATCTTGAAGTTTCTATATGGCTAAAACAGGGACATTAAAGGGGCAAACTTACTTGTGGATGCATCTGGTGTAGTCAAGCTTGCTGATTTTGGATTGGCAAAACATGTAAGCTTCATGACTTAAACTCAGTGGTTTTCAAGCATCTACATGAATTGTACCGACCTGTTTGTGGCTCTTGTCTGTCTTATAGCTTACAGGGAATCATATAGAGCTTTCATTGAAGGGTACCCCACATTGGATGGCTCCAGAGGTATCTCAAGTCTCGTTTCGGATATTCTCACTGCCTTCTTGCTGAACTATATTTCCAGATATTTGATGAAATGTGTCTCACAGGTACTACAGGCTGTGATGCGAAAAGACGCTAATCCAGAACTGGCCTATGGAGTGGACATATGGAGCATTGGTTGTACAGTCATTGAGATGCTGACAGGAAAACCTCCTTGGAGTGAACATAGTGGTGTAAGTAGTTCAATCACCCCGATCTGCACGTAAGAATCTATTAGGCTGTAGACCCGAGAGTAGAACTCAAATCCACATTTTGGCCTATTAGGTGTGAAAGCCTCCCAGACTTATTAGCCACTCAATTTCTTATAAAACTGAAGTGGAATCATACCAATACCGCCAAGCCTAATCTCTCATAGCCCTAAACTGGATGGCTTTTACTTATTTGTCAACAATCCACATATTCATCTTAATCCAATCTATAATTTGAAGATATGTGGCACTATAAACACTGACCCGGTAACCCAGACTCCTAGTTTATTAAATCGGAGAGTTTCCCAAACTTATTTTTTACTCCACAAATTCTCGTGGAGTCAACGTGGAATCATGATAAGCAATATCAAACAAGTTTTGATATTTAATGCCGTGAATGTGTATTTGAGGGAAAAAACCGTGTTCATGTTGTTCATTACTTGTGATCGTTTAAATATGCTGTTGAAGCTAAGGTTACGAATATTCGCGTCTTGAGATGTGACATGTTTTGGTGGTAGGTACAAGCAATGTTCAATGTATTGAACAAAACACCAACCATACCGGAATCATTGTCTGCAGAAGGGAAGGATTTCCTGCAATGGTGTTTTCAGAGAAAACCTGAAGATCGACCATCGGCTGTTAAGCTGCTCGGACATCCTTTCTTACGAAGTTCCCAGGATCAAAATAATGTTGGAGGGTTTCCTCAAGAATTCCCAGGGATGAAAGTACCTGTAAGATTCATACACACACACACAAGCTAAATCTTGGATTCAAGACCTGAATATGAAAGAGCAATTCCTTGTTGAAATTTCTCTAGAAACTCAAAATTTTAAAATAAACTGTCATCCAGGATATACGGAGTCCAAGTGGCTGGATCAAACGGAGCAAGGATGTGGTCCAGCCATCATCGGCTCCAAGGATCCAACAAGGGAAACTGCCACTTAACTGGTATGTTTCATCCTGCTCTTTTGTTTTACAGACAGTTGAATTCCTTGGTTTTCTTGAACTGATATCTGATTACAGTTTTGGTGATAAAACCAACAATCTTTTACTGAATCCTTAGAAACTGGAGTAGCATCTCATCAGTCTCCTCGTTCAACGCTTGAAGTCCTTTCTGATCTATCTTCACCAGACCTAAATCGTGGTTCAAATATCACAAGCCCGTCAAACATTCGAAATAATTCGCTTTTTAGAGCTGGGATCAACAGCATATCTGTCTTGCCATGGAAGAGAAACCTCAGTCATCTAATACCAAAATTGGCAGAAAGGAAAAACTAATAAGTGCTGCAACGTGCAGCCAGAAATTATTAGCTATCCCTTTTCCGTATAGTTCGTATTCAGGTTCCCCCTTGTATATTTGATAGAAATCCATTGGAATGAACCAATTTTTAGGTTTTCACGATATTGTTGTGCTGATATTGAAGGTAACAGCATGTATCCTTTCCGACTTGACTTTGGCAAAATTTCTCAACCCAATAAAACACCGAGTCAAGTCTATATGTGATATATGAGTTCATTTACTCAAACCTATGACGCACGTTGATTTACTCAAACCTATGAAGCAAAAACACTGACAGAGGACACGGCCACGACAACATGGATTTTCAAAATTTTCAAAATTTTCAAGATATGACCGGCTGAGACACGGTTATATATTTTTATATATATTATAAATGTATTATATTACAAATACTAAAATTCACATTTTTAAAATTTTAAAACCATGTAAAAGTAAAAAAAAAAACTATCAAATTCAATAAGATTAATAAATACATGTCATTGGAATCATCATAGTATCACATACTAACATCAAATACATATTATATTAATTAACATAAAGTTTAACAAACACGTCCAAATAAAAGATAAAACCAAATAAATTCTTACCAAATTCAAGAAGCATATAAATAAATGCATGTCACTAAAACCATCATAGTACCACACATGCTAACAACAAATGTATATTATTTCAATTAACATAAAGTTTATCAAATATGTCCAATTTTTTAGTCAAAAACTTTTTAAATTGAACAATTAACCCCCAAAAGTGTTATTTTCATCTTGGACACGCCCCTAGGCTGTGTCCGACAATAGGGATGGCAACGGGGCGAGTTTGGGAAGGGTTTGGCCAAACCCGAGACCCGTCCCACTACAAAAAGGTTGTCCCATACCCGCCCCGCAAACCCGGCGGGTTAAACCCGCCCTAAAAAAATTGTTTATTAGCTAAAAATCAATTTTGAAGCACAAAAATTAAAGTTTGGTGAATTTCATGTTTTCTCTAGTAAATTTTATAATAATCCATGTAAAACTATCTTTAAGCTACCAATTTGCTCTCATTCCCTTAAAAAAATGTCCACTTCTTTAATATGAATGCATACGTTTTGATATAAATTAAATAATGACACTTTATTATACAACAAAAGAAGTGAAATGTATATTCAATATTAATTCTTTTTTAAAAAATTAATATATGAATAGCGGGGTGGGTACCGGTCGGGTTTGGCCAAACCCGGGATCCGCCCCGCACCGCCCTGCCCCGCACAGACAGCCCGGGTTTAGACCCGCCTCATTGCCATCCCTATCCGACAATGGTTTGAGGGGGAGTGCCCGACACGAGTATACGATTTTAATTTTAAATTAAGGACACGCCACATGGTGTGTCCGAGGGGTGTCGGTCAAGGTGCTTATCGAACCGGATTAACTGGATTTGGAACGCAACCGAACCAGTTCGGAACCGGAACCGGTTAATCCGGTCCCGAACTGAGATCCGATCCCAGATCGGATTGGTTCATTTGGATCGGAACCGCTGGTTCCGATTCCAACGGAACCAGTTGTTGCCGTTTCTGATTCCAGTTGGAACCGGAATCGGTACAACTTTAAAAAAAATTACTTTTTTTTAACGTTGGTGGCCCCACGCTGCTGCCCAACGGCTATTTAGTCGTTGGGCAGCCATTTAATATAAAAAAAAATATTTTCTCCTATAAATGCCCCAACAATTCTAACCAATTCCATCCAACTTTCAAACATTCATACTCTCTCATTTTATCATACAATATCATCTAAGTTCATACAATAATTTTCTCGCAATTTTATAATCAATTTGTTATTATCATATTATTATTAGTTTTGTTAAGATAAATTTATTTTCAATATTATGATGGCATCTTCTTCTACTAGTGGTCTTGATGGTCGTGGTGGTGGTCGTGCTTCTTCAATTCCACTTATAGTACAAGAAAATTACGATTTTTTTGCCGACTTCGATGATGTGCACGATGTTGAAGAAGCGGAACATGTTGTAGAACATGCCGCAACCCAAAATCCGGCGCAAAGCGGGTCATCCACAACTACTACCGCTGTAAGTCGTCCGAGTAATCGTCCCATCGGAGTCTACCTTCTCAACTTGTGCCTGAATCATTGGAGACCAAAGAACTTCACTTAAAGCAGATTCATTGTGCATGATTACATTGCTCAAAAATTGGTTCGATGCTGAGCGAAAGAATAAAAGAGAAGGAGTCGACGAGTTTCGCAACCAAAGTTCCGAAGATGAAGAAGAATTTGCGAAGACTATATTAATCAATTATGATGAATATTGTAATTTTTTATTAATTTAAAATGCTGTAGATTTTACCTCAAATTGTTCATATTCACTAAAGTATGTATTTTTCATCACAATTCATGTATCATTTGAATAAGATACTTAGAAATTTAAAAAAACAACGCTAAACTTCAAAAAAAAAAGTTAAATTTTTTTTTAAAACCGATCTGGGGTTTCCGATCCGGCCCGCAGGATATGATTGGTTCCATGGCCTTTGCCATGGAACCGGAACCGGATCGATCCGGTTGGGAACCGAGCTGACCTGGTTCCAACCCGTTTCGCACCGGGACTGGTTGGATCCGGTCCGGAACCGGTCCAATCCGGTCCTTGAGCACTTTGAGGTGTCAGTGTCCTATGAGTGTCCGACACTGCACCGAATGTTTTTCAGGAGTGTCCGTACATTATAGGCTCAAACAGATCAGATTGCTTGAAAATTTGATCGTTAAAATTTTATAGTTATCACCTCATTATCTTGCAGCCGTATCAGAATTCTATGATATCTGCACAAACACAATCAAGAACAATAAAGAGAACATTTGATATATCCCCTGTCTAACATTATAAACTGCAGCGATGAGCCCTGTGACAGAAGACAATTCTTCCCTCACTTCCATAACTAGCGTAACAGAATGTTGGTGAAAATTGAAAACCTAGCAGAAGATGAGAATTTTCAGAGACCAAACAAATGTGGAGAATGAACAAAGAGGTGATTCACAGTCATTCAGCAGCTGGGTGTAGGAATTATCCATCTTCTGACATCAAAAGCAAATTCTTGTGTTTACCGAGTTCTGCTCAGTTCAATGTCATCTGATATAAAAGGCTTCCTTTCTAATGATTGTGATGAGGGCGTTTCATTTTGAGAAGATGGGAAACACCTGCGATCACGTGGAATCTACTGTTGGGGACACCAGTTTTTGCAAGTGCATTCCCATGTTCATCTAGTAAGACAAAGCATGGGACGTACTTGATGTCATAGTGGAGGAGCTGGATGAAGAGAAAAAGATATTTAAGCAATCAAGATACCACAATAGTGGAGAATTTCTTGAAAAGCAAAGGCTGATTATAAAGAATAAAAGACGAAATTACAATTCAATTAAGCAAAAGAGAGTACGTTTAAGTGAAACTTGAAGATCTCGTCCAAAAATCCTCAGTACCAAGACAAATTTAGAGGTAGTGAACCTCAAAGGTTTTATTCACACAAATAAAATAAAGTTTCACTGACAAACTCGGAAAATAAAAGTTACCCAACAAAACAGAACACCATAACAATGTGTTGCAAACTATCATTCCATAGAGAATTCATCTTCTTAGGAAATACGTCCCAGAATATCATTTGTTAAGGGTTAGAGACATAGAATTCTAATTCTTCTGTTTGACCCCTTAATTATCAGTTGTCGGATGGTAAATAACCTCAGCACCCTCATTTTGGTTACTCAACAGAATTTCTTTAGTTACTTTTGCATGTTCTGGATGTTCAAGCTAAGGGCCATCTGTTTTTCATGTTTTAGAAACAATAATCCAAGGACACAGCACTCCCTTACGCATCATAGAATAGGCAAACATTATGAGATTCCTATTAGGTTTCAAAAAGTAATACCAGTCCACCAGAATTATTACTCCTCAATGACCATATATACACTAATTGAGTTGCTCAAGATAGTGTTGCCATCATTTTGGACGGATTTCACAAGATATACGCACCATTTTATGTGGCTAACCAACTTAAAAGTAAACAGCCAATCTAGTTGGCAACATTACCTTGACCTTCTCAAACCAAAACAGTAAAGAAAACAATTCCACATATTCAGATGAAAACAATCGCCTATGTATAAACAACTGCAAAAATATATACTGGATCGAAGTTAGAGGAGATAATGCCTAAATCAGTTCCACCTATGGTGATCAGCACTTCAATTCCTTGGTTATGGACTCTAGCATCATAATACATTAACACAAACATCCTTTTTCCTACAATGTTTATCAGAAAAGCAGCTGAATTTTCATTTCGGTTGACCCGAACTCCAACACCCAATATTCAGCTAACCAACAATTACCCCATTCTAGAGGTGCAAAACATGAGCGCTGCCAGAGGTGGCTGTTCCTAAAAACAATGTACCTTTTTTGCTCTGTATACAATAATTCGCACCAGGACATGATAATATATTTGCATCTAATAGTAAAGAATCTTAAGCCGTGAAATTTACAGTATGGAGATTATTACCTCAGGCAACCACTTATAATTTTCAGCATCAGCCATGACAATATTGAGCCAATCAGTATTCCTGTTCTCAACTTCAATCACAAAATTGAGTAGGGAATTGCACAGATTACACTTTGGTGAATAAAACTCGAGCACCGTGGCCTCTTTTCGACTTGCTAAAGCAGCGGCAAATGCTCTCTGTTCCGCCTCACCTTGCTCTTCAGGGCTCAAAACCTTTCTGTTTTGGCTGATTTCAGTGCTCAGACGAAAGGGGTTATTGTTGGATATTGGTAACACGGCGGAATTGATTAAATTGAAGGCAAAGGTCCCAATATGTTTTAGCGAATTGAAGAGCCAAGGGGATTCTACAGAGCACGTGTTTTTATTGGAAATTGGGGTGCTTTTTTCTTGCTGGTGATTATCCCACGGCCATTTTAAGCAGAAAAGTGGCTTCTTGGGACCAGAATTCATCTAGATTTCGCACTTTTGGCTTCAGAATTTCGGGAGTTATGATAATATCTGGCCCCGGAGGATTGGGGAAGATGTATAATTTAAAAGAAGCTCGGGGTTTTTGAGTCATTGATAAACTTTGCAATGGGCCAGTCAACGCATCTAATTCCCAACATATATCCTCAAAGCCCAATATTTAAATTGGGTTATTTTTCTCTTGCTAATCGGTCCTCTCACACAAACATTAACAAGTACAATTCACGTTACTACAACATAACACAGCTGAGTACACATTTATTTTCAATTGAAACTCTTTTAAAATTTCTTTTTACTTACAATTTAATTATACCATGGTTGAATATATTCCTAAATCCAATAATCCCTAGAAATAATATGAGGGTATATATTAGTAAACTGAAACATGTGAACATACAATTACTTGATCAATGTCTCAAGTATAACTTGAATAGCTCGATTAAAACTCATATCAAACTCACTAATTGTCAATCATCCGAGCTCAAAGATTAAGTCCAAGTTCTATATTTTAGCCAGGGGGAGAGCCACTTTAAACTATTTTACGTTCCAGCCCCATGCAAATTTAAAAGAAAAAATTGTGTTAATTTTCATAAATTTAGTTTTTTAGCTCAACATCTAAATCGTTATAGCTATGGAATATATTGTGTTAAAAAGCACCGTCCATAGTTTCTCATACACGTTTGGAATGTGGTGTAGGGGCATTGTTTAATGTCCAAATCTATAGAATATATTGATTTCATATGCCGACATAATAATGAAGAAATAAAGTACGTCAATTCCCTTTGAAATTAAACGTGTGTTTTTCTACGCCTAGTGTCCCACATTACCACCAATCATCGCATCACATTAAAATTAAGCTAGACGTAACTATCTAAAATTACAGATTTCATAATTTGTAATAAATATTTTAAAAACATTACTCTTTAACTTTCCGTGCATATGATCAGAGGCGGATGGCCCCCTTACCGAAAAAAACATAATTTTTTTTTAAAATTTATAGTTTGCTCCTTAAATTTTTTGTATGCATATGTACAAAATAAATTTTCCCAGAAAGATAGAGAGTCTAAATTCTAGCACGTTGCGATTTGCACGTGAATGGATAAAAGTAGTGGGAAATCTTGAAGTTTCGTTAAGAACATTATTAAAATCAAAACATTGTTTTAACATCTAACAAACTAATCAACCAATCAAAAGGATTAACAACTACAAAACAATTCCATTTTTAGAACCGAAATTATTAATTATAAACTAACACGGTAGTTACTAATGAAATCTTGAGGAATTAGCCTCCGGGAACGACGACGAAACGTACTCCCTCACCTCCCTAGCAATCACATTCCTCATCACATCCCAAAACCCCACGGGCATACTCTCCACCCCCGTCTTATTCTCTGGCATCCCAGAGCCGCCGCCCATGCCTGGCGGCGCTAAAGACAACGCCGTCATTGGATCATACTCGTCGAAGTCATAGCTTGCAGAACCCAGATTCTCTTCAATTTCCTTCCCCTCATCCATGCGCTGTTTCTGTTTCTTCAGATATCTCCTCTTCAAAGTTGAATTCCAGTGGTTCTTAACAGCATTATCGGTTCGACCAGGGAGCAGCCGCGCAATGGTAGCCCATCTGTTCCCGTATTTTTCGTGCGCCGCCAAGATGGTCTCATCCTCAATTGGTGAAAAGGGTCTGTGCTCCACATCTGGGCTGAGTTGGTTGCACCACCTCAGCCGACAAGATTTTCCTGACCGGCCCTTAATGTGTTTGCTGATCAAAGACCAATTTCGAGCTCCATAGCTCTCCACCAATCTGGTCAAAATCTTATCTTCCTCCGCACTCCAGGGACCTTTAATTCGCTCAGATTTGTCTCCATCTGGCAGAGTCTTAGAGTCCGATGATGAGTCTGAGGAAGAAGAACTCGTCGACGAGCACCTGTTAAATCTCTCCATCTTTACCGGGTAGTATGTATATTTGAAAGTAGTTTGTTAGTTGATTGAATGTTTGAGCGCAGAGTAGAGTGGGAGAATACAGAGTGTGGAGAAGTTTATATAGATGGCAACGTACAAGTATTTTAGGGCGGTAAGAGGATGCATGCATTTTAGGCGTATGGGTTTTTTAGGCCAAAGGTAGAAAACATGAGGCTGGTTCGTGGAAACTGCCTTCTGTAAAGTAGGTGTGACGGATATTAAACTATTATATATGTTGTGGCGGAATAATTTCATAAGGTCT